>NDFZ01005240.1:59486-243216 GCA_002192655.3 Mamestra configurata
TATCATATATATATATATATATATATATATATGTATATATTATATACTTTTCTATCATGCAGGAGACAAAACCGGTACCAAGGTTTGCATAGGTGCAAATAGGTACCAAGGTTTGCATCTAAACGAAGAGTTGAATTGTCGGTAAAATACCAAAACATGCTTCAAATGTTTTTGCAGTTGGTTCCCACGTTGAAACAAATATTTGTAAGGCCTCCCTGCATATATTTCAGCTTACCCAAATGTTTGACCAACTGTTGTGTTAAAGTAATGACACCTACAACAGAAGGAATGCCTGTGTGGTCGTGTGAAAATATTTGGAACATGTTTTTATTTTAAGTAAACTACACACACTTCCAGTCGACAGCGGTGCGGATGAATTTTTTGACGCCATATTTTAAGGTTAATTTGGTTAGGAGTTTTTATTTTTATTTCTAGTGTTAATAGTTAGTTAAGTATATATCAAAACCTTTGTAAATAAATGTTAATGTTTAGTTAATTTGAGTTTACCTAATAATGGGCATGTTTTTATCATAGTTTGTGTGTTGCATTCTCTACCATCTCATTCTATACGTACCTCACTAGCTCCGACGAGTTTTACGAGTTAAATAACATCATCGGTACAACAAAAAGTTCTACGAATAACTTTAATCCCAAAAAAACAGCCTTTCAAACCATTCCCTATCGTTTGCATCATCAACAAAAGGTCCAACCAAGCCGTTACGGACACATTTGTAACAATTAAATGTTGTTCCGCTACGCACCTGTCGCCCAAATCAATCAACTGGCAGAAGCAACTGCGAACAACCGTAATAAAGTATCCACTTCAAGCATAAAACGTACAAATACCCAATAAAAAACAACAAAATTTTAAAATAGGAACGTTTTCAAGAAAAAACTCCTTACGGCGCGCACGCGCCGAACGGCAGCTTGCTGATTGGTCGGCTTTTTGTTCCATATTCAAAATGAATCGAACATCAGTCGCTTGGTATTCATTCGAACTGTAATTATCCTCGGGGAAGGACGTGCCTCACACCTGCTACATTGTTTAAAGAAGTCGTTTCTTTAATTTTCAATACGAAGCTATAATTTTGATGGCAGTAATAAGTACCTTTTAGAGTTGAAACGAAACTGTAACTTCGAAATGTTAAACGTGTTTGGAAACGTAACAGATTAAATCGTTATGTCCTTTGGGCAACTGTTTTTGAAAATTACCTTTTTCATACTTAATGATCGTACCAGGAATGAATGCATAATATTTTCAAATACATAAATTTTAGCTTCGACATAAAAGTGCCGTTAACGACCAAACTTACAGGTTGATACATAATGAATTGCGAGTAACGGTACCCAAACTTTTTCTTATCAACACAATCAATTTATTACGTACTAAAAGAAAAAACCTTACGAGCACTTCCCGTTTAAGTTCATTGAATCGATCGGCTGAAAAACTATAATTTATCATGCGACGATTATGTGAGAACAATCGGGCAAGTCGTGGCAAGATTTATGCGTTTGCGCAATGTCGCCAAACTTGCACGGTAGGGCTACCAATCAATGACGGCGAGCGTTGGGTGGCTCGCTATTCGATCACCACCAGGCCCGGGTCGATGTTGCGTTGTGTTCCACGCGCGCCTCAAAGAGATGTCAGCATAGAAGACGGGGCCCGCTAAGGCCAGTGCCTGCTAGGGTTGCGGAATTTGTTCGAAATAGTCACCGCGGCCCTGAAACGCACAATCAGTAACCATTATACCTCTTGGTAAAGGTAATGTAACATTTTTGGTCTGTGACTACTGTGATGACAATCAAAGGCCTACAAACGACAACCGACACCAAAGTCAAAGTCAACATTTTTATTTCAATTAGGCCATTAAATGGCACTTTGAACGTCATCATTATTAACATTTAAAATAAGAATATATAAGTAAAAAAACATGCAGGGCAGTCTTTGGGGACTGCCGATAGAAGTGAAAACTAAGTAACTTGTGAATCGTATCGTCCAGCTTTTGTTCACCCAAAAAGTACACATAAATACACAGTGTACGCTTCATACATGGAAAGCGTTCGGTGACGATGACGCGAGTTCCATGATGTTTGTTCACCCAAAAAGTGCTCAACGCGCCTAAAGAAGTTATCACTTCAATAAAGTGACTACTGTCCAAGTGTCCATTCGCAAAGGTAGATTCTTATGGAGAAGAACGGACAAGAAACTGTCCATCTGTCAACTGTCCAAGAAACACCATCAGCTTAACGTGCATTCCGAGGCTTGAAAAATCCGAGTCTCGGAACGTAATGGATTGTCTTACTCGGACCAACCTCGGCAAGGGTTGCTTAACCTTGAAGATAAGCAATTGTTATTACTTAACCACAAGCTCTAGTAAAGGAAGAAGTTAGTCTATTGCATGTAAATATGATGCTTTCCGACGAAAGACGACCACTCCTGGGAAGTGGGTACAGGCTCCCCCAATTGTCGTCCCATCGATCGGTTCTGTGCCCGTCGCATCCAGCGGATTTCGCGCGGCCTTCACCAGGTCATCGATCCACCTTGCGGCAGGTCTTCTGGCACGCGTTTGCCACTCCAGAACTTTTCAACTCGTTTTTTTTTTGTTCTGCGATCAAAGTTGTTTGGAGTTTCTTCTCCGTTCTTCTCCATAAGAATCTACTTTTTGCGAATGGACAACTAGAGTCACTAATATTTAAATTCCAAACTGTAAATTTGACGTTCAAAAGTGCCTTTTAATGGTCTAGTTGAAATAAATGAATTGACTTTGACTTTGACTTTGAATTGAGAACCTCTTTTTTTACAGTCGTTTCTCATGGTGTTTCTTTTACAGTTGATAAATGGACAGTTTTTTGTCTGCCCTTCTCCATAAGAATCTACCTTTGCGAATGGACAGTAGAGTCACTTTATTATTTATTATATTCTTATTTTAAAACTCTTAGTTTAATGATGACGTTCAAAAGTGCCTTTTAATGGTCTAGTTGAAATAAATGAATTGCCTTTGACTTTGTTGCAAATAATATGACCTAGACGTTAAGTAACGTAAAAATGGCGCGCATGCAACATTTCACATGCCACCAGTGCACGCGTGTCATAAATCCGCCATCCCTGTTGCAGGGCTACCGGCAGAGATAATACCCATAATAGCCAATTATATCGTAAAATCCGTGATTTTGAACGATAAAGCACGTAAATACTGGTTATTTTGTGATTGCGATCAGCACCGGTAGCGCAATGGCGTAAGATAGACAGGTTATTGTGTACCTGTTGAGCAATGGATAGATTTAGGTTGAAAGAGATAGGAAATTCGGAAGCCCTATTAAACAGACAGTTGGGCTGGTCAAGGTTGCGAGGAACAGTTGGGTGTGAATAACTTGGAACCATTTAATTGTGAAGGCTTTTTAAGGACGCTTTGGTGCAAAATGTTTGACTTTTTGGTGGAAATATCAAAATTGTAATATGTATGCCTATAATATTTGAGGAGTTCCCTTAATTCCTAATGGATCCCATGATCGAATTCGGTTTTGGTAATAATTGGAAAAACCTGGAAGTATCCTTAAAAAAACACTTCCGTTAATAAATACATTGTTTTGAGGTATACAACCAAATAGAGAATCTCATTTTTTAAGTTGGTTCTCATGATACAAGACAATATTGACACAGGCCAAACTCAAAAAACATACGTCATAAAAATATAACGCGAGTACCTAATCTCGAAGGGACAAAACTGAGTGCGGCAAATGCCTACATTTATCCAATTCAAAATATAGATGTCACCGGAAAATTGCAAACGCCGTAAGATCGTAAAATATCGCGTGGAATTTTAAACTTGTTTTTCTAAATAAGACACGAATATATTGGAAACTATTGAATTTGGACGGGATTTATTGTGTACAAAACGATTTTTTCATAATATATCGAGAAATTATAATCTAACCAAGATTTATTACAATCTGACGGAGTCTGCAATTTTCCGGTGACATTGACACAGGCAAAAACAGTAATAATAAAAAAATATCACTACACGATAATTCCTCGAACCGAGGGGGGGCTTCAAATTTCGCCAATTCAAATATATAATAGACATACTATTTACATATATATTTGCAGTACACATCAAACCAAACTATTCTAAGGTTCATCATAAAAAAACTCTCCAAAATTGCCCAATCGTCCACCAGCCCTATAACACAAGACTCTTTCATAAGAAATCCGTAGTGACTCGCCAGTCTCGAGTTTCGGACGGACAGACAGACAGACGCGTCGCACCTGTACCTCACTTCCTGCCGCATAACTTTTTTGCCCGACTTCGCCCACCGTTTCCTGGCACAAGCTTGCTCAATTTACCGTCCAATGTTTTTGTTGTGTGGCGATTTAAGTGACGAAATCGTGAATTGTTTTATTTATGGGTTTTTTAAAGGTATAAGAATATTTTAGGGATTCCTGTGTGATTAGGTGGTAGCTTAATCATTTTGAAGTGTTTTGGTAATAATAATAATAATGCCAAGAGCCTCGACCAACATCTAAAGAGGCTCTCGTTGGGCTTCTGGATCAAGGGCTTGATCCAGAAAGCAGTATTTCTGGACACGGCGCGCATAGTTAGGAGGTTCCTCTCTCAGGGGCCCTGACCACCGGTAGCTTGGAGCCTGTTCCCGATACCTGTGGGCTACTATTTTTATATTTTTATATCTTTGTATTTTAATATTTAAAAATGTAATGTGTAGGTATATACAATGAATAAAGGAAATAATAATAAATTCATATTTTCAGGTAATTTACACCCATTGTACAGTAAAATTCAAAGTTTCAAACAAAATACCTAAACATGAATTCAGACAACACAACAGAAATAATAAAATAAAAACAATTGTGTCAAACAAATACATTAGGTACATTAAAATTCCCAAATTAAATTAAAACCAATAAATTAACTTTTCATCCACAAATAAATAAATTCAATTTTAAAATATAAGTCAATTAAATGAAATTATACGGTAATTAATCATACAATTACACGCAAAGGCAAAACGGATGATGGTTTCTTGCAAAAATTGCAAAGGAACTTAGAACGCATGAGTAGTGAAAAGTTCGCATGTAGACAAAACGAGGTATTAATTAAGAAGTATACGTTTCTGCCAAACCCTCTCGGAAAGCAGGAGTCATGCAATTTTTTATTTATTAAAACTTTATGCACAAAGCCGGACTTCATGCCTTAGGCATTTTCTACCAGTCGACCTTAGGGTGGTGTACAGACAACATGGCAGGTGCAACTTAAAGAAAAACAAATAGAGAGAAGAAAAAAAAAACATTTATAAACACATAGATTACCTACATACACAAATTAAAAATATATACCATAAAATGCCAAATAAATGATCGTGGCTCATCAGTGGTGATAACAATCATCATGTTTACGGTACCTACATACACCATATAGGTAACAGTGCCAAATAAAAAAAAACATACTAATTCACTCATTTTGAAACATGAATCAGTATAAAACATAATGATACATTGTAACTCACTAAAGAGTACGTAATGAGGCTATTATGTAGCACCGGCCCTTTCTGATTCGCATATTAGAAGCCAATAACGACTTGCGCATACGCAGGCGTGGTAAAAATATCACATCGATCAATGTCGCGTACGGCTAGCGGTATTCAATTCGACTGCATTGAGAATTTTGTGCTGTTACAATTGAAATTCGGTAAAGTAAATTTGAAAATGTGTTTTTTTTTTTTTGGAATGTTGTTCGCGTTCGAATTTTAAGCAGAGTTCAAAAGCCTTTTGGCATAATGAACACAATTTTATTTCATCAAAGTCATATTTGAGTAGGTATTTCTCACTGGCTTAAACTTACAGATAAATATAATACTTCAAATTAAGAAGAAATCTGGGTAGTAGTCTGATAAATAGATCACACAGGCCCTATGATAGAATACCAGTGCTGCGTTACAAAGTGAAATAAAATTTCTCAAACTGTAGGTACCGTATGACTAAACAATTGAAAGGGCTTAACTTGAGACTTCCAAGATTGTCCTTTGTGAGTCGCAATCAAACATTTTTCTTTTTTTAACACCAGTTTTCGATCGTTATTACGTTAGCACGCAGTAAGCCCGGCCATAGCTTCCCCTTTTTCTTGCAAAAAATAATTGGTTTTGAAAATTCTTAGGATTTAGCAACCTGCGGATACAGACATTAAGTCTAATATTAGTTAGAAAAACCGCACCCGGAACCATAATAATCATACCATGAAACCACCAATCAATACATCACCAAATCCCATACATTATCATATTGTACCGTAAACTAACTAAAGTTAACACACACAAAACCTTCAATTTACCGTTAACTTAAGTTGCCGGTGCCAGTAGAAAGGTAACTTAGCACTTGCAAGCGAAATGTACGCCCTTTGTCACACCGACGTTTTAACTTGTATGTTGAATACTTAATTAATAATATGGCGGTTCCCATGAAAAGGGTGTGGTTTAAGTGACAGGCGGTAGCGGACTTCGGCCTTTAATGCTCCGTTTTGATTACTGATATTCCGATCCATCAACGGAATACAAGACATTTTTTTTTAAGGATGTGAAATCATCAAATGGCGTGTCAGACTCTTACTGCCTAAAACCCATCCGTGTTTCTTCTAAAGCCTTTTGCGTTGCCCGGGGCCGCGGTGACTCGAACAAATTCTGTAACCCTGGCAGGCTCCGGCCCTAGCGGGCCCCGTCTCCTATGCTCTCTTTGAGGCGCGCGTGGAACACAACGCGCCATCGACCCGGGCCTGGTTGTGACCGGACAGCGAGCCACCCAACGCTCGCTGTCCGCAGGCCCGCGCCTACGGTGGCCGGGGATCGCCCTGCGACTCCCGATGCGGCGGTTGGGGCGAAGGCTTTGTCTCACCCTCGCGTGGCCCATCTTCGCTAGCTTTACTGCTTCACAGAAGGATGTGAACGCTTCACAAGCTTCCTCGATAAAAGACGTATGGAGATGCGCCGCTGGTACATGGTGGACATCTCACCCATACGCACAAAACGTTTTGGGAATAGGATCATTGTGCTATATGCTAAGGAGTGGAATTCCCTGCGGAAGTCTGTGTTTCCTGATAGCTACAACCTGGGGTATTTAAGTCAAGAGTGAATAGCTTACTTCTAGGCAAGCGAGCTTCATCGTCGAGCACATTATCGCGTTCCATCAGGTGAGATTGTTATCAAAGGCGCTTATAAAAAAACCGACATAGTAGGGAGACAGCCAGGGCTGCGGAATTTGTTCGAAAGAGTCACCGCGGCCCTGAAACGCGAAGGGCATTAGAAGGAAGACGGATGGGTTTGCTCAAGGGCAAAAAGCCCAGAGCGGAAGGAGTCATTTGATGATTTTCAATACATGCAAAAATTAGGGAGACAGAGCTATTTAAGACACAGCACTATCCCTTTTTTAATACGGAACCATGATGGCATTGGCATGTCATAGCCCTTTTCTTGTTTTATTATTTATTTGTTTATTTAACAGTTTATGTACACATTTAACAAATAGATAAGAAGAAGGAAACAGAAGAATAAGTACAAAGGTGATGCTTATTTCTAAAGAAATCTCTTCCAGCATATTTTTTTAATATTTTGTTTATTAACTGAAAAATTCTATGAATTCACATACTTACGACAAACCATAAACACGGAACCATATGAATAGTAAGAAATGTCAGCATATAAATTAACGA
Source organism: Mamestra configurata (assembly GCA_002192655.3). Lineage (NCBI taxonomy): Eukaryota > Metazoa > Arthropoda > Insecta > Lepidoptera > Noctuidae > Mamestra > Mamestra configurata. Next base: position 67,202 of record NDFZ01005240.1, read on the forward strand.
GTTAATTATTTTAATTAAAGTTAAGTGAGTTTTCGTGTCGTGCAACTACGAAGTTATGTTTGTATGTCACGTTTATTTCCTTATTTAGAACAGTTTTCAATAATCTCTTGTTTATTGTACCATCTGACTGACTGTGACAACTGACAAGTGATCAGTCAGAACTGAGGTGGGAAGGTGATTGACATTCTTGGTAACTGCTTCCTGATGACTCATTTTAACCATATAAGCACTGGTAAGTGTTGATAATTATGTACGTGTACTATTTTCACAGAGGTAATGCGATATGTTCGGATCAGAGTTATTTCTTGTCCTTCCGTCATGTCATGTTATATTGTCTTCAAAAGGTACAGAAATCGATGTGGGATTGTTTATAAAGTTGAGCAATTTTGTACAAGGTGGAGACGACGATACGACAGTAAATCAAAACAAAGCAATACTAGTTCATACGAATATGTTGTTGTCTTTTATCACAGATTTGATGTCAGTCGGCGACAGACTGCTTGGAATATTTTGTCAAAATAGTAATCACTATCCTTGACTAGTTTGAGTTTTTTTGTCGTTTTATGCAATTGGAAAGTTTCTTTTTAATTTTTCTGACAATATTTATATTAGTTTCAAGTTGTCGTATTGTTGTCTCCACTTTGTTGAGTACAATCATTCTTCTACTCTTTTCTCAATCATGTTGAAGTCGGCTTAGTATGTCTTTATTTGCCTCCATTTCAATAATAAACTCCTCCTTGGCTACATGTTTTTTTCCACAAACGACTCATGTTCCTCTAGCTTTATAACTAGCACCATTCCTCTCAAAACTTGCATCATAAAATATTCCTTTATTCCATATTTTTTTTGCTGATGAGAAAGGAATTTCTTGCAGGTTTTAAAGAGAGAAAACTTTCTCATCAACAACAGGATTCTCTGACTATCCATTGCGCTTTACATATCTCAATTGATAGGCTAAGCAGTAGCTTAAGTGCGAGTTTTTAACGTTCTCGATCACGTTAGTGTCTTGTAGTCTTGTGATAATAACGGAAAAATTTACAATTTGTTATAAGCGAACGTTTACGTCAACGCGATCGAGTGCGTTAAAAAACCCTCGCACTTAACCCCCAGTGGCCTTAGTGCGAGTTTTTTAACGTTCTCAATAGCGTTAGCGTAAACTTTCGCTTATGTCAAATTGTATGAAAAAAACAGGTTTTCCGTTAGTGTCACCAGACGGCGCTTATTCAGTTTCAATAAAAATTGACGTTTACGCTTACGCGATCGAGGGCGTTAAAAAAATCGCACGTCGTAATTCGCACTAAGCACACTGATTTCAATCAAAATCCGACAGCGATAACTGTTCACGATGGACTCATTCATATTCATATCTTTAGTATCTACATAACACAGAGCAATTAAATTTAAATCATTAGATACCTCATTTATAGTCAACAAGATTGGTCCCATAGAACGGATGACATTGACCATAAATGAGTCAAGCCTCGTTTCCCATCTCATTTTCAGAGTTTATGAGTACACATAACATTTCCTGTGCATTGTGCAACTTTTGTTTAGCATAGACATTTATACTAAATTATTATGACTGCATAATAATGAATATACTCCCGGGATTGTTATTTTAAATGTTGGCTGTGGCTGTTTATTGTTAGGGTTCCGAAGCTCTGTATGGAAAACGGAACCGTTATTGGATCAATCGGGTGTTTGTCTGTCAGTCCGTCCGTCACAGACGATTTTTTTCGAATCTTCTGGACAGATTCAGTTGAAACGAAGTAGGGACAGTTTACAAACATAACATTCTTAGGTTAGGTTAGTACTTACCACTGAAAAGTGAAAAATAAAAACCGACTTCCAAAAATATAACTTTTATTTTTTTGTAGAAAAAAAAATATTTTGTCTACAATTCGCGCTCTTTGACTTTCTTGATTTCTTTTAATAAGATTATCAGATCATTCTTTGTTCTTTATGATGTCAGATATTTGGATAAATTGAACAAATTGATACATTAAAAAAAATTCCATACACCTACGTTATTTATACTTTGACAGATTGGAAAAAAAAAGTTTTAGAGTTTCTGCTTCGTTAATTAAATCAAAGTTACAGAACATTAAAATTAACAATAGTCACTTATTCATAGCTGAATTATATTCTAAAAAACTTGAATCCTTAATCAAGGCTCACATGTCCTAGTTTACCTGGCTACCGTGTAGGAAACTTATTGATCGTTGCTGGTTATAGGTACGTTATACTCAGAAATGGCCCGTACCTGGAACAAAGGAATGAATACATTAATATTTGGTGATATTCAATGCTATGTTATGGCAGAACGTTCTTAGAAGTGTCATTGTTATTGGTGTCTACGAATACCGATATAGGAGCAAGTACCTATCTATGTATCCACATTCAGAGATAGATACATATGTCACCGGAAAATGGCAAACTCCGTAAGACTATTAAATAACTTGAGAGATTGTAAACTCTCGATAAATTGACAACTGAAAATTTGGAATACTTTTTTACGCATCAAAATTCGATATTTTATAATCTTACGGAGTTTGCCATTTTCCGGTGATAGATATGATCACAACGAGATTCCTCGTAACTAGGCTCTTTCTCTTAATTTTTTTATGTTTTATTTATTTATTAAAACGTTACGCAACAAAGGGGGACAATATAATAAATGATGCCAAGCAGATTTTTACAGAATGCTCGTTATTTTTTACAGACTTTAAAAAGTAGGAGGTTCTCAAGGCGACTGTTTTTTTTTTGTTTGTGTGTTTACTGACTGAAACCCATCCGTGTTCCTTCTAAAGCCCTTTGTGTTCCCGGGCCGCGGTGACTCTTTCGAACATTGGAGTTAAATACATCGTAGGAACTCGACAAAGTTACATTCAACCAAATACGTAGTTGTCAATCCCATGCAATTTAAATGCAATTTTCAGGTGTTTTTAGGGTTATTTACCAATTTTTGTACGGAACTCTACCAACATAATGAGATTCTCCAATATAATAATTTAGTTCAAATGTATTCAAAGCGCAATAAGTAATTTTCAATTTCTTAAATCCCGGGATTTAATCGTCATGTTTATGATTCCGGGATTTTAGAGGAAGTATTATCAACTCTATGCTACTTACTTACTTACTCGAACGTAGGTAAATATACTCTACCTATTCCGATCTCTGCTATACTCTACCTATTCCGATCTCTGCTATACTCTACCTATTCCGATCTCTGCTACTCTACCTATTTCGATCTCTGCTAATGATATAGTGATAGCCAAATAAATTCACTCGGTTTGTAAAATACTTGTTTAGACTTAATTAAACTCCATGGTTACCAATATTCCTACTGACAAATATCATGTCAGCTCATGTCATTGAATCTCAAACAAAACAAAATACAATCAAAAAACCTTCCGAAAGATTCGACCACAGATTAAATTGAATACACGTTCAGAAACCGTCAGACAAAAATAAATAACAGAATTCCAGTATTGCACGTCCAAAATTCAGTCATTTTGTTTTCAACACTGGACACACGCGGAGAAAAAATAGTTTTAAAGAGCTTTTGTTTCATGTTCACCATAAATGGTTTATCAGGTTTGTATGACCGGTATAAATCATTTAGTTGACAGGCACGGACACAGGGCCCCGGGCGCGACGGGTGCAAGCATGCGACCTCCGGGGTGCATGCGTGCGGAAGGTGCAATCTGATAACTTTATAGGGCTATAGTTATGGATGGCCTCAATTTATTGAATAGTTTTTGGTACTTATAGGAGATTTATTTATTTTAATTTTTTAAATGATAACTTAACAGTTATTTAATGCACGGATGCTATAACTACACAGGAATAAGGCATAGAATTATAGATGTTTCGATACCTACCTATTGTTAAAACTTTATTTATTAATGTGGTAAACAGGTTTGCTATAGGTACGTAGGATTTTCAAAACGTATTTTTTGTGGTTTTTCCGTCACCGATTTATCTCATGATTACAATAATTGCCCACCACACCCACTTGTTTATTTCGATATGTTTCTATCTTATCACTTACATTATCATAAAATCCGGTTAAAATCATCTCCAATCACGTTAATAACCGATATTACCATTAATACCGTCCTAATCCGTCCCTGCCCGGGGTCATCACCCGATAACCGTATGACGTGCAGTTCACACTGCATGCATTATCAACGAGTGATAAAACTGAATTGATTATAATTTTGATCGCGTCGTATTTATATTTGCATGTTATTTTTTTTAATGAATCGTCCCTTTGTGTGCTGAATCAGTTGGTTTAAAATCGTTTTCCTCATGTGTTGAATAAACTTTGTGCACGGAAACATTGTGAAAAGGATTTGTTTTGACGGTAGCCTTTTCCTCTTATAAAAACATACGTCTGTTATTCAAGGAGATACTAATATGTACAAATAACAACTAAATACTTAAAAAACTAGACTAATTATCGCATAAAAAAATCTACAAACGCGTTTTAAAACAAAATAAATAATTGGGCATCAAAAAATTCATCCACATCGCTGTCAATGGCAAATGTGCCCAGAATACTGGCAGCATTTTCCACGTTGAATGGCAATGCTGATTCTTTGGCCGAAGAAAAGCCATATAGGAGATAATGATTTACCTATTGCAACCTTTTATTACGTCGACGAAGTACTAACAATTATAATTCCTTTGAATATAATTTTATCTAGTTAAGGAAAAAAATAAAAATTATCCTGCTTTAACGGCAGTCGGGTTAAAACGTATTGTACCGACCCTATCCCATCCCACCATCGATCGATTGGTGTGGTAGCACCCTTACGGTGCTACCACACCAATCGATCGATGGTAGAATTGATTAGTCGACATCGATCGACGTCGACTAATTTATTCTACCATCGATCGACGATCGATCGATTGATGTGGTAACACCCTAACATGCCAGGGTTGCGGAATTTGTTCGAAAGAGTCACCGCGGCCCTGGAACGCAGAGGGCTTTAGAAGGAACACGGATGGGTTTGAGTCAGTAAGAGTCTGACACGCCCTTCCGCTCCACCCAGAGCGGAAGAAGTCATTTGAAGATTTCCCGTTCTTAAAAAAAAAAAAAAACACCCTAACATAGGACAAGGATACTCTTTCTCGATATTTAACAATAGGGAAACTCGCTTTGCTAAAGTAAAATGAGGTAACCATTAAAAAAATATATATATATAATAAGATCAGATATCTTTTAATGCACCTTCGCTTCCCAATGATCATAATATAAAGGACATTAAAACAAAAAGACAATAACAATTATTATTAAGTACTCAAGGGAACAAAAAAATATAAAATTCCACTGAGAAGCTCATTAACTATCGAAATAATCAAGATTTTTATCTTGCGGTGATCATTATGGCTCCTGGTACACCGAATACCGAGCCGATACTCATCTGGTTAATTGTATCTACGAGTATCTAGGTATCTATATTTTTTTTATACAATTGATTTCTTTTAGAAATCTCTACCTTGTAGCTATTCCACCAATTCGCACTATACGTTTCGAAACGTCTTTTATAATGCGCACAGCAAAGGAGTGGAACTCTGCCTGCGTTTGTGTTTCAGAACACATACAACACTAGTCTCTTCAAATTAGAGTGAACTGGCTTCTTTTGGGTAAGCTCGCTCCATCGTCGACTTTGTCTCTGTCATCTATGTATTACCTAGACTAGAGTCAAGAGCAAACGCATATCAAATAAAAAAATAATTAAATAAATGTCTGTGTTCGTAGGTACCTTATTGCGTGCAAGAGAAGTTAGTTTAAAGGACTTGTCATAAGATTAGAGTTGAATATTCTTTATCTAGTACGTACTCCAAAATATTTACACAATAAATTATACGTACAAGAAAAAAAATTATTGTCAAATAAACTGAAACCAAAGCAGTTCAATTATCAGTATAGGATTGGTTGAAGAAATGAGTCCCTTTTAAGAATGCTTCCATATTATCTTTGCCTTCAAATCCCTCCAAAACAAATGAATACATTTTGTAATCATACACACATAGCTACTTATTCTCCAGTGTCATGTTCTCAACAACAGATTTACGGGATCAGAGGTTACAATAAAGTCATCCATAAATCGTTAAATTTTCATATTCGTGTCCATAAATATCTACCGAGCTATCGAAAATAACTCAACCAATTTACATAAGGTATAAGGACCAAACGACAAGCGCCACCAGAAAATATGGCTAGTCTAAAAATACCTCTCTTTTTTGAAGATACTTGATACCAAGTATCCCGCTGTGAGGTCCTTTTGACCTCGGGTCGTATTGACCCCGAGTCTCCAAGTCCCATCGTTTCTGCTTCGTCAACTTTTGTTTATTTTACACTTGTCTTGAAAATTATACTTTTTTGAAAAAAGAAATTGTGTCTTGTATCTTTTAACGGGTTTCGCTATTTTAGGCGCGTGCCCTTTACATGGAGGGATTAAAGAGGATGAGTCTTGGTATGCAAATATTATTATGAAAAAAAGGTTAAAAGAATTTATGTTGAGATTAATAGTTAAGTTTACAGCCAGTGAAAAAGTTATTCTTGCTCAAGGGTTGGTAGTTACTATTTTAATCTTACGTTACTAAGGCAATTCAGCCGGTCGATTCTGTAAACATGTCGAAGTGAAGGCTTGGGTGAAGTGATTACAAAATGAGCTGTCAATAATGTACACATAGAATGAGAGCTCACTTCGTGATCACAAGCCTTCACTTCGACATGTTTACAAAATCGACCGCCTGAATTCTCGCACTAGTAAAGAATTCAATTCATTATCATAATAGGGAAATAATAGGTGTAGGTATTTGAAGGTAACAAAAATACAAGAAATGTCCCTCCGATTAGTTTGTCAGGCTGCCGTTATGATCTGCCAGGGTTGCGGAATTTGTTCAAAAGAGTCACCGCGGCCCTGGAACGCAAAGGGCTTTAGAAGGAACACGGATGGGTTTTAGTCAGTAAAAGTCTGACACGCCCTTCCGCTTCACCCAGAGCGGATGAACTCATTTGATGATTACCCATCCTTAAAAAAAAGGCTGTCGTAATGATATCCCAACACTTTTTCTTAAATTAAAATAGATCATTATCCTCAACACCATCATTTAGACAACAAACACAGACAGACATTTAACAGACATATTCATTCTGTTTTTCAAGACAGCTCCAAAATCAGTTTTATCAGTTTCTGATATTTGCTCAATACAAATAGATACATTTCCTATTATTCCAGGCGTACGATCGAGCCCTATTCCAACTTGATTACTGGCATTTATCTAAGCTCAGTAACCGAGGCAATAAATATCAGAAATTGTCTACACCGCACGCCTTTATAATCTATGGAATTTTGAAGATAGGGCTGGCTTGGTACAAAGTGGACAGTATTACCGCTCTATTTACTTGAAGGAAAGTGCTGAGATACAATTATTTAATGTATGTAAGCACTAAAGTTCAAATGGATAAATTATAGTGATTTGATTTATTTAGAAGGTAAGCAACGCTGCAAGCAACCAAATCCCTTTTTTTTTTAAGGATGGGAAATCATCAAATGATTTCTTCCGTTCTGGGTGGAGCGGAAGGTCGTGTCAGACTCTTACTGACTAAAACCCATCCGTGTTCGTTCTAAAGCCCTTTGCGTTTCAGGGCCGCGGTAACTCTTTCGAACAAATTCCGCAACCCTGGCAGGAAGCAACCAAATCCTGCCGGTGGATTCTGGACAAAAACTCACCGAGAAAAGTTAGGTAAAATGGACATGTAGGGATCTGTCATTCGAACTGATGCTAAGGATTGACAGCTCACTTCAAGTTCACCTAGTAGAAGTCATCATGGTGAGTCATCAAAACTATATTTTGTTACCCACATCCTTTGCAAAGAAATTATTTCTGATTCTGAATCTGCCTAGCTTTTTGCCAACTATGTTGTGGGCTACTAGTCTAAGAAGATGCAGCTGAGTACTAGTATTTTACTAGTAGTGAGACTGTCTATCTGTCCTCCATAACCCAGTTACTGGATAACACGGTATCCCTTGATATACATATTTTTTTTATAGACGAGTTTGCTCTTGACTCTGTCTAGGTCATAGATGACAGAGACAAAGTCGACGATGGAGAGAGCTTACCCAGAAGAAGCCTGTTCACTCTAATTTTGAAGAGATTCGGGTTGTATGCAAAAATCAGCAAAGTCTTGTTGTTGACAGATTTTCTGGTTCTTTCTTTCTTTTTAATGACTGTCAAACATCAACAAATGACATCCAGGACCAATAGCTTAGAGATGTCAGCATAGGACACGGGACCCGCTAGGGTCAGTGCCTGCCAGGGTTGCGGAATTTGTTCGAAAGAGTCAACGCGGCACTGGAACGCAATGAGCATTAGGAGGAACACGGGTGGGTTTTAGTCAGTAAGAGTCTGATACTCTCTTCCGCTTCGAGCGGAAGGACTCATTTGATATTTTCCCATCTATTAGAAAAAGGACCAATAGCTTAACTTGCTTTCTGAAGCGCGAAGAAAGTCTCGGTATATAATATGATGATCTTGACCTCACCAATATTGTTGAAACTTTTCGTTTTGACAACTATATTGCTGCACTGCACCGAAACCTAACTCCAGAAGGCCAATTTTTAAGTAACGTTCGCATTCGCAACGTTTTTTTATTTTTTTTAAATTTAATATGAGTTTGCTCTTGACTCTAGTCTAGGTTATAGATAACAGAGACAAAGTCGACGATGGAGCGAGCTTACCTCAGGCACTATATGTCAAAAAAGCCTCAATTTTCATACATTTTTTGACAAGCGAACGTTGCTTGAAATGAGTAGAATTGTCACTCTGAATAAGTGGAGTTACGATCAGCTACAGTTATCGCGTTGACAACCCTAGTAACGGCTAAATTCATAGCATCATACCGAAATGATTGAAGCGGTTCTATTAAAGTTATTAAATACAATATTCCACAAACATGTAAGTGCTAAATTGATTTGAAATTCTTCACGACTGCAATATGGAGAGGTAGTTTTACGCGATAGAGCTTCCTGTAGAACTTCTAAGTTCTGTAGTACTATCGAGATACTTGCAAACCCCGTCAGATTCTAATACATCTTTATTAGATTATGAACTCTCTATTTATATATTGTGAACAGTTCATTTAAAATGCAATAAATCCCATCTCAAAAGTTTACAATATCCGTGACTTATTGAGAAGAAAGAGTTGACAATCTCACGCGATTTATTTTACATAACTCCACCATATTGCACCTACCACCATTCTCTGCATCACCCAAAGGTTGACTGGTAGAGAATGCCTATGGCATTAAGTCCGCCTCTGTACATTTGTGTGGAGGGAGAAAGAAAATGTGGAAAGATTTGTTACAAATTAAACTCCCAACGGAGTAACTTCATAAAATCCAAAGGCTAAGGCGTAAGTCGTAACCAATAAGAAAATATTAAAAAAATAGAGTTCAATAAAAATGTTAATTGGACAATTTTGCAACACATAAGAGCCTTAAGTGCTGGGTTTATTCAAATTCCCTAGATCCTACACTAGAATTCCCTGTGTCGCGGGGTCCATTCTTTTCCCAAGTAAGGCAAACAATATTTTAGTTATTGGTGTATATTTTACTTTACTACATAATCTTGATAGCAAGTTACATACTTTTAACTTTGAAAAGTATGTAACTGGTAACTGAGATTTTATATACTAAAAAAGGAAATTAAAATTAAAAGGGTGGGTGATTGATAATCCAACAATTTAATTTTCTAAAAATATTTCAGTATTGCCATTACCAAATAAATATTACCAAATTGAATGTTGCCAGACTCTCAAGATCCTATAAGTCCACTTCTCCAGCAACTGAGTTAATTTAGGTCACAAATAGGCACGCAAGGTGCGCCGGCGCATGGCTGCCAGTCTTCATACTACGATTCGATACAGATTGCACTGAATCACAACTGGCGAGGAGTTGCGAATGGTTGGCAAGGTGTGCCCTAGGATATGCCTTGAGGGACACCCGATTTGACTACGAACTAAATTAAAAATCTACATATATGTTAATATGTGTAGATTTTTAATTTCGTTTTGGGTGCACGCTCTAAAATTTATTTGCTACATCAGTATAAATAGCTAGGTATATTTTTTGTGAGGATTTTGGCACGTAACATTTGTCTTGCCTTGTGGGATAGGTAACTAATAAAATTAATCTTTATTAATTGTGCAACTAACTTATGTTTGCATCCAAATATTAACAGAATTTGGGCTGCCAGGTGTACAGTAGCCCAATGCTTCAAACGAATACGAATTTTCAAGCAAATATAAGGTAAACGAATTCTCTAGTATAGTATATAAAATTCTGTTTACATAATTAAATAATTGTAACTGTATAAATATAATTATAAGTGTAATTCTGTTTTTAGATTCTTTCTCCTCTCCTCTATTTTCTCTTTACCACTTCCCCGCTCAAAATTGCAGCTAGACGCAAATTAACGCGATTAGTCGCAGTCGCAACATGCGCCGGAGTGGAACAGGATTAGTCGAACGTATCCTGTCACTTATGATCACCGTGACCCGTGTTGGGAGTTGGCTTTCATAATAAACCCGATATGATAAATGGAGATTAAGGTTGACGGCTAGAAAGAGGAGGGAAAGTTATATTAAAGTCGGGTTGAAAATTCAGTGTTATTGTTGGTGTACATATTTTGCTGATTTTTAGTGGGAATCCAAGTTCCAATCCAAGTTGAAGTCTGGGACTGGGGCCTCTACAATCAAAATTAAAGCCATATCAACCTGTGGATTCCGCTAATGCTTGTTTACAGTGAATCAACTCAGAAGTGCCTTTAAATACTTGAAATAAACGCTTTAACTTAGACAAAGGAAAGAAAGGCCATAACAAGACGTTAATGATAAATGATATTTATTTTGCAAGTAGGTTAAACATAACAGTTTTACACGTCAATCTTTTTTGGTAATTTTTAAGTTAGATGAGGCCGGTGTTTCCTAGCTGACTACCCTGAGCAGAAACACCGAAACAAACTCAGAGGTCAAAGTCTCTTTTAAAGTCCATACAATCTGTCCTACTACACATACCATACAAAGATACAGAGAACAAAAAACACAATGTAACATAATAAACTAATCCAAGAAAACCCCATTTCCCAAGAACACCCAAGAAAATGGCAATAAAAAAGGAAAATCTAATACAACTCGTGACGGCCTAATACCAGCGGAGCGATTCAAGTTAGCACAAACTAACGCTAATTAGAGTCCATTGTTACAAAACTTTCTCTTTTACTACTAAATTCTAATTTATTCTGCTCGCTTCGTGATCGTGGGGTATGCTCGTTGAATGACAAATGATTTAGTAATGAACATCTGCATTAGAAGCTGCTTTGTTTTTGTTGGGACCCGTTAGGTGCCCGTAATGTTCGCACTTGGTATCGTTATTATAATCATACGATATCACGCCTGTTTCTTCCAAAAATAGGCATAGGGGTACCTATGGTACATTGACTCTCATATCACTTGTTATGTTGAGGTTCCGTGTTAAAGAAGGTGAGCCTATTGTCATAAATAGGGCACAAATTCATACTCCAGGCACGGAAACCAATTCAAATATTATGACTACCTAAAATTATTTAGCCACAGACGACGGCCATCGTTTTTGAGAAAGGAAAGGCAATAATAGAGCATTTCGATGAATATCTGGTTTGGAAGATGATAAAAAGAGTTGGAGTGAGAGTAGGTTGGGAGGAAGAAACGACTAGAAGAAAATGGAAAGTATCAAAAGGAGCTGCTACAAAGCTAAAAGTCAAAGTATCAAATCATTTACGATTGACACAAAAAGGACAACTGGATTTTCCAATAGAGATCTCAGAGCCTTCTTTGTGTTCAGAGGACAGACGACCATGATATTCACAAGCAAAGAAGAAACTTAAATAAAAGGTCAGGTTACAGCAGTAAACTATGAAGCTAACGACATCTCAGGCAAAGAAATAAGTTACACAGACCTGTTTTGAGAACAATATTTATAAGAAGACGAGTCGAAAAGCCATAAAGGCTGCGTAATTCCAGATATTTATTGTAATGGGTGCTCTAAGTACTGTGTGTCAGTGAGGGACGTACCTCCGTCGACACGTACAATGGAAACCACAAAAACTCGTCAACCACAGCTACCCGCATGGCTTCTGTGGTTTAGATGGACAATGAGTACCTACATACCTAGATACTCAAGTGTATAGCTACAACAATACGTACTTAGCATTGTGTAGAATACTAGAAAATAATAGTGCATAAATTTTTCGTTTAGAGTATGGTCAAGTCAAAATAAAATAACGTCTAGCATTTTATGACAATCTAAATACTAACCACTGAAACGATTAAAAATACAAACACGATACACAAGTATATTACTTACTTAAAATCTCCCCAATTTTAGGACTGGCAGATAATTATCAAATCAGAAAATCAGATCATGCATTGACAACACATAATTATATCTTTCGAAGAACGCTATGCGAAGAATGCGATATAATTGCAATTTGAAAGCACGAATAACTTCAAATACCACGTAGAACATTTCAAATCAGCTGTATCTTCATCCTTTGTTAAATCAAGACACAAATCTATTCTGACAGTCCGAAGTTCAACCAGCATCCAAATACAAAATGATCATGAAAACACACAAAGAGACAGATCATGATCCACCAATCAAGAACAGTTGTGTACAATCAGAATCAAGTGCGATGCAATTAGGACAGCGATCTATTCTGACAATAAATCGTTCGGCGCAAGCGCACGATTCGTGATCGTGGCGGACAACGATCTAGCTCGAGAAAGAAGTGACTTGTACTTTGTTTATAACGGAGGTGGGATTTGCATGGAATTTGTTATTATAGTCAGTAGTGTTTTGTCCTAATTTTAATTTGTACGTGCTCTAGAATTAAACCAAAAAATCCCAAAACTTGGACGACTATCGTGATATTTCAAGCGCTTCACAACGAATGCTGAAATGAAATGAAATTATTTATGGCTTTTACTGGTGACATTATTTTGCATACAAAATAATATTTTAGTACTTTATGAAAATTATATCCATCAGTTATAGTTCTCCTATCTTAATCCCAATTTAATTATGGTTCCCATTAGTCATCATCTCAGTTTCCACCCCTTTTCTATAAATATCGAATATTTTCTATAATTTCGACACAATTCTATTTAAGGTCTTCAATAAAAATCTCTTCTGTTTCATACCTGAAAAAACCAGCCTTCCATTTCTAATTCTGCCCATTTCAAATCTATATCCTGAACGTTTTTCCTTCACCAAACCGGAATCCTTCGAACCATGATCCATCTCGCTTTCCCAGAGGCGCGCAAGCGCATTCCCACGGTCGTTTATCATTCGCTAACGATCTATGGATCTGATTTAGCACTATGGTGCACTTGTTTGTTCGTCTTCTAGTGATAAACTAATGAACACAGTATGAAATGATTTTGTTCGGCACGATTTCGTGAGATTTTGTAACTGTTAATTTGTAATGTGTGAGTGTGAGTTGCTTTGTTCTGATGTTGTGAAGCATGTTCTGATATGTTGAGCTTGGGTTCTTTTTCAAGTGAAAATTGTTTGACTATCTGTGATTGAATTATGGAAAGTGTTAGTTAATTAGTAGTTCGTTTTACACCAGAACTCACACACGTAGCTTGAGACAGTTTTAAAGAAATTTTAACAGTGAAAGCATTTTAAGCTACGTTCAAAAATCCAATCGGTTAAAATTTTGTAGATTTGGCCCTCTGGCGTCTTGTCTAGTTTTGACGTTTCAAAAAGCGGAATGTGGAGTTCATAGATAGCTGGTATAGTGTTGCTGTTGTGCTGGTAAACTGAAATCGATTTACTGGGTTTACAAGCAGCAAGCCTTTTTCAACCTGTCTGACTCTGCCATCATGTGTTTCTGTTCAAAGAATGACACCATTGTCATTTATTCTATCATAATATTGCAAAGGCCATCCACAATTATTAACCAACATCACTAACACACCACAAATACAAACCTGTTTATTATAAAACATAAAGCGCAGATCACATCGGCGAGTTTTTACCAGCATTGTATTATCTAATGCCTGACCTACACCGTTTGTGTGGACTGCCCTACATGGAATGAGGCAGTGGTCACAAGGTAGTGTGTGACTTGTGCCTTATTAGTGCGTAACTATTTATAAGTAAATGTCTTGTCATTTATGGCATGTTAATAACTTGCTATGATGTTTACTTTCAATGTGATAATAGTAGTATACTATTATTTTGCGGTTGTTGTTTTTGTTTTGGCAAGTCTGTCTGTGTCACTTGTTGCATGCTGTTGTCCAAAGAGTATAGTAAGTGACTGTTGTCTTTGTTAGTGAGTGTCGGTTTTTTTTTTTGCTTGCCCCAAAGTGTTGGCTATAGTCTTTTGACCATATTACCTAGTCTTACGTCCTTAATTTCTTGTATTTTGCATTAGAATGCGGATATAACACATTTTAATGGTTTTTGGAGTATCTGGTAACAAATATATCGATTCGGCCATCTCGGCAAGTTTCGAGTGAGGTAGTCAATACTACAATAAAACTCTCAGCTCCACTTAACCGAAATCGCGCCAGTTTCAATTATTCCACATATTTTCCAGATGCGTGGACACTTGTGACATAAAACTACATCAATTTACATCACAAAATCCAGTAGGAATCAATTTACGTATAATTACAACAGCTACTTCACTCGATAAAATCCCGCCAAAAACTCTCCAGTGAGTGTCAGCCGTAATGTCATAGACAATACGATTCGAAAATGTGTTCTGTCTGTGACCGTGTGATTTCTAAGACGGAATCGCTAAGAGTAATATTCGTCCCTCCCTGACATGATTTGGTCGTTTTATGGTTTATTTTTTCTATTTACTTTTAAATTTCATTCTTTTTTGTCATTATTTTGAGCGAGTTTTCCGGAAAAATGATGATGTAAAAGCTGTTGGTACTTTTCAATGTTACTTTTGTCATTTAGAAAATTCTGTTATCTATGACAACGACAGAATTACCTATCACAATAAAACAGTAAAGTGACAAAGAGATAAAAAAATACAAGTTACGATTTCATTTCTAAGTCATGAAACTAAATGAATAGGTACTTACGAAAAGCAGTAGCTTACATTTCATACTAATCACAAATGCAATCACTGCCTTATCTTCCAAAACAAATGATAACAGGAATACCTCATAGTTTTATGGTCAATGTCAACTTAAGTTAACTGGCTGATAAGTAATGAAAATTGCCATTAGCATTGGCAACTAAACCAACGTTTAGTTTACTAAATAGCCATTACAAACTGAACTGCCGATCACCTGTGTGGCCAGTCATTATAGGTCAGTGACCTCTGGTGTTGGCAGACTCGCAAATTAGCAGCCTGACACCAGTTGGCTTAATTATGATGGTTAGACAAAGGTGGGCCTTGAAGTCTAACAGTAAACAGTTGGTGAAACGGTTTTTTTATGCACTGTCAAAGTGTCTTTATTTACCTACATTTATGTTACCAGAAGTCCTGCCAGGGTTGCGGAATTTATTCGAAAGAGTCACCGCGGCCCTGGAACGCAAAGGGCTTTAGGAGGAACACGGCTGGGTTTTAGTCAGTAAGAGTCTGACACGCCCTTCCGCTCCACCCAGAGTGGAAAAAGTCATTTAATGATTTCCCATCCTTAATTTAAGAGTATTATTATATCTTCAATTACATTTTTGTGACATTTGTGTTGACTAATCTTACCTATGTTTGCCAACAATGCAAGACGCAAAAATTCAGTCGCATCACAACGATGCTATGGCAATAGCTTAAATGTGACTTAACTAATAAATGGATTACTTCTTATACCAAGTACAGTTACAAACCTATATAATTATAGTAGTTATATTATCTACAAGCAATGATATCTCGGGCCATGGTGTTCGTCCTCTAGTTAAATCTACATCGAATTCAAAAAACGATTATGACCTATGGGAATTTATTTTACAGTTACTATTTGCAAACTACCTTTAGACGTATTCCCACAAGTCACACATAATAAAAATATAAAATCAATAGGTTAATTGATTTGTACATATTTTTTCGCACTCGAAAATAAAGTTCTCATTCTCTTTTATTTAATTACGAAGTCGAACAAGGAGCCTTCAAGGAAACGATCTCTTAATTAAGATACAACAGATCCGGAAGGTAAAGTGCGAACTCAAATTATTTCGACCTCCAAGTATTCAGGCTGTATCCAGTCGACCAGTGTGTCCACTATTTAATATGGATGCAAATTTTATAAGATATAAGCGCCAGTAATAAGAGTAATAACAAATTAGCCTCGAGATGGCTGAGTCATGTGCCAAAGAGGCCATGATTTTGGAAAAAGACAGGGCTTTCTTTTAGAGAACTTGTCATAATTCTTGATCTAAGCCACTTTATTTTAAGGATAAAATAATCAATTGTTTATACCACATTTATTTTTTTCCAATCCCTTTTTTATTCCGCTTGTACAATTTGATAATAGTTTGTATTTCACTGTGAATAAAACATAACTTTGGTTTGGTTTGGTCTTGCTTACAAATACAAAATTATTAGAAGACTAGAACTAACACTGATTTTCTTAAAAAAAATTGGAATTGAACATTCAAACGCGACCGACTTTTTCCGATCCACTGTCCGAAAGCTTTTATTTTTTCAGAAAACTTATTCTAAATTCTAATTTTCCAAAAACAACAATAAGTACCTTTTAATAAGTCATCAATCGCCGACTATCACTCCCATTTTCCTTTCAATAAAAAAAATAAAACAAAAGAATATTTTGATCTATCCAATCACAGAATTCTACGAGCCTACGCTTTGCACGTAATCTTCAGAAAATCCTCTTTACATTCTGACGTGTGGTCACAACACGAACTCACGCGCAGGATATTAAAGTGTCCACCTTATATTCCGGTTCCACTAGGGCTGTACCAAGATTTATTTGCATTCAAAAGTAAAAGGTGTACTATGTCAGGAGAATCAAGAAATACAGTACTTAGTTTAAGTTAGTAAGTAATCAGAATAATAAATTAAAGTCTTCACATTAATTTATTCAATTGACGTTTTGTATATTTATTTATAAGAGGTATTAGTTAGTCTGTCTGTGATTATATATGTTATTAAGTAGTGAGAGTAAATTACTTGTAAACTCATTGAGGTATTAATTTTATTTATTATTTAAATGTATTATATATTTTTTTAATGGAAAATCATCAAATGACTGCCCGCTCTGGGTGGAGGGTGGAGCAGGAGACTGTCATACTCTTACTGACTAAAACCCATCCGTGTTTCTTCAAATGCCCTTTGAGTTCCAGGACCGCGGTAGCTCTTTCGAACACGAGTTAATTACATAATAGGAACTCGACAAAGTTACATTCATATCAAAATGTATGGCATTGACATGATTGTGCTACCGAATACGTAGTCGTCAATCCCTTGCAATTTAAATATAATTTAATCGACGATCATCATCGCTATCTAAAACTGACACCTTATTTATAGAATCTCAATTTAAATATAAAGATTTTCAAGTGGTTTTAGGGTTCCGTACCTCAAAAGAAATAAAGGGATACTTCATTGTCCGTCTGTCGGTCTGTCACGACCCTTTTTCTCAAGAACGCGTAGAGGTTTCATGTAAACATTTTTTTCAACTGAAAAGTTGTTTGTCCTTCAATCTACTTATATTTTTGTCGAAGTAATGAGAGTGCTTTCATCATTTAAACATTTCAGTAGATAATGTATAGGTACAAGAAAGGAAACGAGACTCGATTCCGAAAATAGACGAACTTGTACGAGTTTGTTTTGTACGGAGCCCTCGGTGCGCGAGTCAAACTCGCACTTCCCCGGTATTTTTCTTATTTTATCTGTTGGTATTTCAAAGCAGTCCAATTTTACTTCAAAATGTAATTATAATACCTACACAAAAACTAGTTGATTTTAAAATCGCGTGTCCGCCTTGCAACCCTATTTATTTCATCTTAAATTGGAATCTCTGAACTGAATTGAGTAATTTTCTTGATTATTTTAACCCTGAAAGACGTAATTTTTAAGCTAGATTGCTTAAAAATGTACTAAGTCATTGTTTAAATTAGGTATTTTCAGACATAAGTAGGTACTCACAGATATATTAATATCGACCTTTACACACGGAACGAAACGATGCTTAAAACAATACCTTTGTTAATACAATTATGACCTACCTACGTATTTTGTTGTAATTACGTCTTAATTCAAGACAATTTATCGGGAATTTTCCGACGGGTTTCAAAACCTTAAAATAGTGGCAAATACTACGCGTTTACATAGTAAAAAAAAGCGATACTTACTCCTCTATAATTCATCATCATCTGCCTAGCCTTTTCCCAATTATATTGGGGTCGGCTTCCAGTCAAACTGGATTCAGCTGAATACCAGTATTTTACGTGGAACAGCTGCCTACCAGACCTCCACAACCAGTTAGCTGGGTAACACGGTATTCAGTGGTAAGACTGGTGTCAGATTTTCTGGCATCTGACTATCCGTAACGACTGCCAAAGATCTACAAATGACAGTCGGAACCAACGGCTTAACGTGCTTTCCGAGGCACGGAGGAGCCCACCCATCCCCAGACTAACCTCGGCAAGCGTTGCTTAACCTTGAAGATCGACCCGTGCGGCTGTTATTATTTAACCACGAGCTCCTTACTTACTCCTCTAGTATAATTATTATGTATTAAATCCAAAAAACCTAGTTTACACGTACTGTGTTATATTCAAATTATATTGATTTCTTGTTGTGTTTCGTTTTTAACTTTTTTCTATTTTCTATTTATGTTTAGTTTTTTTTTAAGGATTTTCTAACCTTTAATGGTGTTGATGAACTTGTAAATAAATAAATATAATATTTAAAACAAAACTCTTCTTTTTCACGGTCGGCTAAGATTTCTCCTTACGGGCAGCCCTACTCTCAGTAACACAACTCAGGATTAATAATCACATTATATTTTTTTTATATTTTTAAACTTTTTTCTTTACTACGTCGGTGGCGCCAGGCTGACATGCCTTTGCCTCGTTTTTTTTTTAACAAAGTTTTTACGGACCTACGTGTTTAATTTAAGAAGAGATGCGCGTACGCATGTTTATTGGTCAAATTTTGATGGATCGCTTGTTTGTGTTTGTTTTTTTTAATGACGTTAATGTGTTTTATGGCTTCTGTAGCAGGGTTTAAGAGTTTGTTGCGGAATTTGTTCGAAAGAGTCACCGCGGCCCTGGAACGCAAAGGGCTTTAGAAGGAACACGGATGGGTTTTAGTCAGTAAGAGTCTGACACGCCCTTCCGCTCTAACCAGAGCGGAAGAAGTCATTTGATGATTTCCCATCCTTAAAAAAAAATGTTATAAGAGTTTGAGTTGTGAGGATCATAAGCCGAGTTGTGTATCGCGAAAGTTGCACCCGGAAACACCTTTTTATTTATTTACACTTTATGTACAGTAGAGGTACAGACGCCTGCACATAAAGCTACCAGAAACTGTCAAATTTTCCCAATCAACCTTGAACCTAATGTTTTAGCGATAAAGTTGAAAATCTTTAAAGAAATTGGACCGATTGTTGTAGTTGGATGAACTTGATATAATAAGGCATTATTTACCAGTCAACCTTTGAGTAAAAAGACTATACTGTGGTAGGTGTTACAATATTTACACTTTTCATAAGTGCATTTAATAAATCCCTACTCTAAACCCAAGCAACGCTTGAGAAGAAAAAAAAACTAATAACGCAGTAACCTTTATTTCTATAAATAAACCTTTTCTTCAAACGTAGTCACGACTTCAAATAAATACTTTCCTTCATAGGAAAAACTCCAGCAAACACTACGTACAAACATTTTGACACTCAAAGCACGTATTGACGGCAATAATCAAACACGTCATAAAAATGTTTGATGTCTTCAAATAGAAAGCATCGCATGCCGCGCCATTTTCTTTGAACATTCATAGACGATAATCAATTTACAGTTTTCATTATTTGAAATTACTACCACTCTACAAGACCTCTATGAAAGAAGAATATTCTAGAAATAATAGATCTCTGTTTCCTGGACGCTAGTTCCAATGTAACTTGACCTATCGAGAGGTGTAACTCTAATTAAGTTATAGGTCTTGATGACCTGGATGTGATAACTAGGCCATGCTTAAATAAGCATGTAGTTATACTCCGTGTGCTTGCATATATGCCCAGTTTTTGTAGGGAAAAGTTGATAGAGAGTTAACAAACAGATAACGTTTGATATGTAGATATTGCTGGGTTAAACGTACTAACAATGTTTGCGCATTGACGGTTTTGTCATACGATTAAAGATGTACAGTAATGTAAACGCAAAGATAAACAAGAAACAGAATAAACAGAAGACAAAATACTTTGTATGACTGTCAATGTAGAAGATGTAGATACTGTTAAAGATACAGTATGAAGCAGCTTCAATAGGACTCGAAGAGGATGATTCAATTAAGGAAGCCTAAACAAAATTGGCACAAAACTGGCAAGAATAATGTTTAATTAAGAAAACAAGCCTGTTTTTCAAAGATATGGAGACTAAATGAAATCAAAGATGACGATGAAGAAGAAGATTTAGAACTACAGAATCCACCGGCATGCCGAAAGATAGAACTGCCGGTGTTCACCACACACACAACCTGGGGTTCTTCAAGTCCAGCGTGAATAGGTTACATCTAGGCATGTTCTATTGTCGACTACAGTTTTTTATCAGGTAAGATTGTGGTCAAACACGAGAGCCTATTAATAATAATAATGAAAAACGTTCGTTACGTAAGTTATGAATGCTTCTTCTTTTACATTATATTCACATCAAAACATATTCACCTTACCACGGAAGAACTAACTCAGACAGACAAGTCCACACACAACACACGCACAAATTAAACCTAACACATACCATACAAAAGTGCATTGTTCCGCGTCATACGTCCAATGATTTTATTACACACGAACGGACTCGCGTGTTTATGTATGTACAGTCGCATTATCTCACGCGTCATGTTTCTGTCATACAATACGAGGGAGATGGTCCAAGGTGAAGGAGATAGCGTATTTGGGTTCGTTCTCAGAGATGTCGTGAGAAAAGTTGGTATAAGCTTTTGCAAGTGTAATGCAAGTTGATTCTCACCTGAGCCTCTAGGTTAAATGATACTCAAAAGGTGATACGTTAAGTATCACTTTTTCAAAAGTATAAATTAAAGTCGTTCGGGTTGACATGCGCTACCAAATGTGACAATGTCAATCCCATACTTTATTTGCATTCGGACAATCGTTTTCGATATAACAATGTTACTTTGTCTATGGATTAAGTAAAAACTATAGACACGCTTATATCATGAACAATCAAATAGTATTTCCAAATACAACCTAATCAATAATACATTATTAGTTTGTTCATCCATTCAGCAAAAACTTACATTAGGTATTGTCGGGGATTATCATAATATACGACAGTTAAACCTTTATATAAACCAGAATTACCCAATTTATCAGTATTTAAGTAGTAACTGCGTTGTCTGAAAGTATTTATCACTCCATCAAATGGCACATACTATATAAACTTAATCAATAATTTTCTAGAAATCACATAGCATTTCATTTATACTATACAACATTTTCCACTTATAGTTTTATTACCAACGTGTCCATCTTAAGAGAAGACCGCTTCATCTCCTTACTTAGTAGTATTTACAATCTCACTGTGATTTCCAAGAAGGCTTTCATATAAAACATCGTATAGTGTCAAATCCAACATTTCTTAGCGTACATCTCACTTGCCACCGTTTGACGTACCTTTTCGGTGTTACTGTTATTTTTTAATATCTTGATTTAACTCGATAAAGTTACGAACATACTGATGTTATATTTGGCAAGCGTAAACGCCCGCGATTGCATGACTACTCAATCGTTTAAAACGGCTTCACTTGTGGGTTTAATAAAACGTGACATTCGTTTCTTTCTTTCTTTCTTTCTTTCTTTCTTTTTAAAAAAACGTTGCCCCACACTAGGAACGTCTTAGAATCTTTAAAGTTATGTAGCTGTATTTAGTTTTTTAATCATCATCCTGCCTTTGTTCTATGTTATTTGGGGTTTAACGCAACTCGATTTTAGGGTTTCGTACCCAAAGGGTAACCAACGGAATCCTATTTCTAAGCCTCCGAAATTTTCAGTGTGTATTTCTGTTGCCGCTATAACAACAAATAATAAAAATGAAATAAAATAAAAGGGGAATTTTCGGCTTATTTTACGGAACCCTTCGTGTGCAAATCCGACTTGCACTTGGCCGGTTTTTTTCATCCATTCTCCCTTGTCAACAGTCACGCTATCATAGAATCTCTTTTCTTTGGTTTCCTCTCCCTTTCTATCCACCAAGATTCGTCACGTTATTTTCTAGATATTTTGAAACTTAACAGTATTTGAATTTCAAACTTAGTTTAACTCTTGCTAAATAAACAGGCAACACTACTGAGCTATTATCATAGTGGTTTCCCAGAAGACTTTCTCGTAAACATTGCGTTTCTTTTGACCGCTCACACTTGCAAATCGCAACCGTCTCACACACCTGTTTCCGTATGTAGGTAAAGGAAATAAGAAAAACTTGTCTGGCTCTATTACTTGTCGAGACTATCTTGAGCTTTGTAATACTACAGTCAAGTTTAGTCCGAAAGATTTGTGAGGATTTATCAATAAGATGGTAAAGGTTCAGCAAGGTTATATCAGGAACTTGGACCCTTAAAGGTAAATCAAGGTTAAGTTAGAATTATTTAAGGAACATACAGGGTCTTACCTGCGACTAACCAGAATGTAAATTAATATGCCTAAAGGAAGTGCTCAATGAATGGCGATAAAGCCGATATCAGATTGGAATCTAAAACTGTCATCAATAAATATCAGAGTACAACAACCTTGCTTGCCACTTCAGGGAATAAAGACCGGGATTTATTTGTTATTTTTATATAATAGAAAGCTGAATTGTGATTAGATGACGTAATCAAAGCTTTTGATAAGGTCGCAGTGTCGAGGAAATACTGAAATAATTATAATTCCAAATCAAAAACTGTTTTCTTAATCATTTTGCTTTGGTTTATGAAAACAACAACATTTTTTTATAAAACAAAAATTCTAAAAATATCTTCACAGGCCGGCAACTCACGCAAACATATCACGTTCCCCAAGGCACCATCCTAGGCCCTATCTGCTCGATCTACGAAGAACTTACTCGGAACCACGTATTTTCATAACGGGATTGAAGATGTTGAGACCGGTCCTTCATTGAATAGATAAGGGGAGATAGTCTAATTGACGCAAGAATCCGTCCATGTTAATTAAGTATTAAGAAACTTGTTTTAATCCAAGTCTGACTCATACATAGGACACTGTTTGTTTGAATTTCTTTGCTTGTAATAAAACTCTACTTAACTCTGAAGCTGGTTTTGCCTTATAAGTTAATGTTTCAACGGTATCGACACTAATATAAATGCATGCAGTTCACGCCATGACGTTAGATATTTACGGTTGAATATTTGCTACGGTCCTTTGCAGGCGTCTTTTGCTTCATCCATATTCATTGCTTCTCAAACATGCATTTCCAAGTGTAATAACTTGTTTGGTCATATCAATGCTGATAGAGGCTTTAAATAAATAATCAGTCGTACTTAGAAGGGATTGTACTAATCACCTTATTTGGTGGACGGGTTGGTGATTTGAATACGTAGAAAAATATTTTTTATCCACATCTTCACGTCCCATTTGTGCGTATTGGCATATCACAATCTGAGCAATTGTTTTTGTATTCAAATTCATTAAAGTAAAACAGACTTTAAAATAAACAACTTCGAACAGCTGTCTAGCTGGTACCATCCTTTCCCTCGATAGATTCAAACCACTAGCAATTACACACAGCTGCTTGGATTATTATCCTGTGTACCCTCATTCTAATTAAGCGGCACAACATTTTTCTAATTTTACACTCCCAACAAGTTAATGCACTCGTATCTCTATGTTTAATGACGCACAAATTACCCTTTTTAACGCATGCATGCACCACGCGGCTATAAAAAGAATCTCAATCATTTCTTTTAGATACAAGTATGCAACAGTCTTCGGACCAAATCAGTACCAAGATACTATAAACATTTTTATTACCTCCCCTCTCCCGCTGTTTTTTACACCCCTGAATGGCCATTACTTTTTCTGGAATCGATTTTGTGATTACCGCTACTGTGGATTTATTGGCTAAGGCTAATTTTGGAATAGAAGAAAATGCGTCAGCTAGTAATAAATCAATGTCAGATAGAATCCTGAGCAAATAGACATTTTACTAATATAAAAGTTATCTTTTCTGAAAAATAAAACTGTATAATTCTGCTGTCTTGAAAGACCCCAAAAATTTAGTAAATTGTTCGTAATTTTCTGCTTCAGGAGCTAACTTATTACTAAACTCCACAAAACTTTCACTTTCAAGCTACTAAAGATTCAAAAAACATTATCAAACTTATTCCAAGTCCCTATCTAAACTTTGCCACTCCATTTAACACAGAAACTACCAAACTACTTGAACCAGAAGTTACTCGAGCGAAATCAAAAAAGTCTTCGGTGCTTTTCAAAACTAGGACGTTGGTGGCTGGCTGCATAATTTACAGCTGACTTGCATTTGTTTGCAATTCACGAGGGCCCTCTATAGCTCTTGGCTGAGTATATCCCCTTTGATCTCGCCAGAGTTTGCTTCGAATCTTGATCAAAGAACTTGGCTTAGTGGCTGCAGCGCAGGATTTCGAGGATGCTTTTCAATGCTCGAAAATACAGGTGTTGATTTTTGGATTGGAATACGATTCGTGTAAGTTCTTATTTGTACCGTTAGGTTTGTACTTCCTTTAAAGGTTTATTAATACTTAAAGGTAGTCGTTATGGCAGTAATGAGTAATCGTTATAAACGATAATGACCAAAGGGTTTTTCTGAGTAGTACTTCGGAGGAGTGGATATAGATAGTGACGTTATTCGCTTCATGATCTAAGCTAATATAACTACTGCTAAAACCGATTAGTTCTTATCTATACGCAAACAGATTACTATTAGTATGTGCCAGTGTGCCCTGATTCGTTGAATTCTGATTCATCTAATGGCTAAAATAAAATGTTACCTTACTTAACCTAAAACGATTCATCCACTTTATATACTAACGTTTTTTACGATGTATGCGGCCCTTGAATAACTCAAACCGACCACAAATTGAATGTCAACCCTACTCATAAAAGAATTCTAATTTAACGCGAAATAAAACAATTACATTTTCGCAGAAATTAAAGCAACACGAGAGGAGAGGAGGAGGAGGAGGAGAGAGAATAAAAACGGAAATGATGTCCGCAGACCGCACTGAATCCAATCAGTTCAATTCCCAACCTAATTGTAACAGCAATAATAGAAATCCAACTCTAGAATCAAAGTTAAATCTTGTTACAAACAATAAGGTCCAATGTTGAACGGGGAGTCGTAAATTTTATTGTTAATTGGACTCCGTGTATAGAAGTTACGACTGCTGATGATGAACAACCTAAAATCAACCTTATCGATGAAACTGAAGCTGTAGAATTAAATGTAGTGGGCTTAGGATGTCCATAGGGATCAGTAAAGCATAAACATATTACGGATCAGAGGTCCTAGGAACTGCAGTCTGTTAGCATAAATGTTAATTTAGTGTGGGTTTTAATTTTAAATTTATAACTGGCGTCAAGTAAATTGGATATGATAGGGCTACTGAGTACGCTACGTGCTTCGTCGGCAGCGTTTATAAGTGCTTGGACTGCAGTCAAAGGTGTCTTTTTTTTAATTTGTTCGCTACCTATGGGATGTTTATGTTTCTGTATTAAATTTTTATTTTCTTATTGCTTCGTTGCTTAATCTGCGAGGATCGCTTTGCCATTAAATGCCGGTTTGAAGTCGTTGTCGGTGTTATTTTAATGCTTCATATCTTTCACATTGATTCTTCTAAATAATCTTTTAAAGTATGAGTCAAAATTGGCGTCTGATATGGGTTATTGAATTCTAAACCTATAATCATTTTTACGTAGTTTGGCCACTGACTACAAGTATTATTAAAAGCAACTTTAAGAGACATGGAAGTACTATGTCATCATCATCATCAGCCGAATGTCGTCCACTGCTGGACATAGGACTCCCCCAAAAGGGGGGTTTGCCATAATCGCGTAATGGTATAAGTACTATGTATAAAGACATAATACATTTAGCCAGTCTTCTGCCAATGACAGTCTACTTCAACCTGAATCCACCAAAGTTTCAGTGAGATTTGTACAGAATAAACTGCCCTTTTTTTAAAATGAAAACTTCTTTAGGCGCGTTGAGCACATTTTGGGTGAACAAAAATCATGGAACTTGCGTCATCGTCACCGAACGCTTTTACTTTTGCTTAGTTTTCACTTCTATCGTTAGTCCCCAAAGACTGCCCCGCCTGTTTTTTTTTTCAAGGATGGGATATTATCAAATGACTTCTTCCGCTCTGGATGGAGCAGAAGGGCGTGTCAGACTCTCACTCTATCCGTGTTCCTTGTAAAGCCCTTTGCGTTCCAGGGCCGCGGTGACTCTTTCTAACAAATTCCGCAACTGTGGAGAATAGACTGCCCTGGCAGTTGTAGACTCTAGGAATAAAACATAAGTCAAACTCATCAGCATTTTAAACCAACATCCTCATCTCTCATTAACAAAAACAGTATATTGTTACACATATGCAACAAAATATCCAGAAGCGAGTCCAGGAAGCTAGAGCGTTGTACCGTGACTGTAACACAACACACGAGGTTATATTACACCGTTAGAAATGTTGGATCGTGTGTACACAGCTTTCGAGAACGGTACACTTTTGTTTGGACTGTACTGAAGTGTAAAGCGGGAGCACATTGCATGAAATTCTGTTGGTAATGAGTGGTTTGTTGCTATGAGAGTTATTGTTCATGCAATAAATGTAATAATATATAATTACTATTGAAAAGTTTCGTTCACTCGTGAAATTTCGAACACGGGTTGACTTTACCTATCCTAGATTAAATCATAGTACCTATAGTCTTTAATCTGGTATATGTTACCGTGAGATATTTTTGAGGTTTCCGAATTAAATATGAATAAAACTGAAAACTGAAATCCGTGGTGTGTTTGTCGATATGTGACTATCAATTTCGAATTCTTGTTAGTCACAAATATTTTTTCATGAATATTTAAATAATTTTAATTTCATATTAATTTTAAAATTAATATCTTAAAGTTTTAAGCCGCTGAAAAATCGAGCTCTAAATTAAAAATTGATTAGATGAAGACTATGAATCAGTGTTTTTTTTCAATAGAATTTATTGGTTAGAACCTATCAACCTACATATTTAAAATGTTCACGCGTCAGTGAGATCTTGTTACTTATATGCCCTTGATTAGCTTAGATTAATATTCATTATGTCGTTTGACACAATAGGCAAAGGAAAAAAAAAATTGTTGTATTGCTTAGTTATGATTATGACTCAACGGGGCTGATATGTTCCTAGAATGAAAGCCAAACTTCACTCAATTTAGTATGTGAAGTTTGGACGGCTGCGTGTCTGGTGATCACTCTTGAAAAATTTCGTTCACTCGTGAAATTTCGAACACGGATTGACTTCACCTATCCTGGATTAAACCATGAGATAGTCTTTATCCTGGGATACGTTGCCGTGAGATATTTTTGAGCATTCCGAAGTAAGTATGAAAACACTTAACCCTAATAGGATCCCTCGTATGTTTGTCTATCATATGTGAATATCAAATTGAAGGGCTTCATGTGAGTCTAAATTTTTTACATAATTTTAAAATAAATATCTTAGAGTTATTCAGCCGCTGAAAAAGCTAGCACTAACAATACAACGTGATTACATAAAGACTATCAATCAGTACAATGACATTCTATTCAATAACATGTATTGTTTAGAAAGCGCTAAGGGAATATACCTAATGACCATTTTATGTCTCAACGCCTAACCCACTAACAGTAGCTGAAACGTCATGTTACAAAGGCAAAAATGACGTTTCAGCTACTGTTGGTAGCTAATTTGACAGTTGAAGGTAGATACGTTATTAAATCGGGCCGTAACTCATTCGTAATCAGAAGATTAATTAGACAAGCTTACCTGAATTAGTTCAATTTTGGTTGGAGGGCAGATCAAATTCGCTACAAGCGTTTAAGCTTTGGTCAGACACTGGTCTAGTGACATTCTGTCACCAAAAACGCCTGTCGAAAGGCTAAGGGCCATTTTAACCGACTTCAAAAAAGGAGGAGGTTCTCAATTGGGTTGTATAGTTTTTTTGTATGTTTGTTACCTCATTACCTCCGTCATTTATGAACCGATTTGAAAAAATTTTTCTTTATGTGAAAGGATATACTTTCCGATAGGACCCATAGAAATTTCATGAAAATAGTTTGGTTTTTAAATCAATAACGCTGCATTAAAGTAAAAGTTTTGGTAGTTTTTCCGTATCGCGATGAAGTCGAGTTGAACGCGGTTCAAGCCTTGAGCGGTCGGACGGAGTTCAAAACTCATTTTTTTATTTCTACAACACTACATGAGCGGAGTTCGAGCTAAAACGAGATCAACTTCTGATGGACCGATTTTGGGCGACCAGGTTTCTTGAACTTAAATGTTAGGGTATGATACATTTTGCTACCACTTGTCTATACCATTAATTTGTATTTTACGCTAATATACATTTTTCAGTACCCAAGAACGATTCAAATAGTTAAAGAATCTTGAACACCATACGATGAATCGAATATTTCGTTTATAAATCGCGTTTTATTCTCATTATTGCATTTGCCTCTGCATTACCTGTGTGGTATAAAATATCTAAAATCCGCCTATGTATCACTACTGCAGATAAAGTTTATATATGTATGTCACCGGAAAATTGCAGACTTCGTGAAATTGTAATAAATCTTTATTATATTATAGTTTCTCGATATTATAAAAAATCGTGTTTTGTCCTATAAATCCCAACCAAATTCAATAGTTTCCAACATATCCGTGTCTTATTTAGAAAAAATTGTTTACAATCTTACGGCGTTTGCCATTTTCCGGTGACATATATATAAATAAAAGGCTTGAGAAACTGCCTCTGTACGATTCTCTAAATAAAACATTAAACTAATTAACACACATAGTATAGACAAAAAATACAATGATTGAAATAGCTTTACACTTTCGCTGATAATATGTTTTGCATATAAATAGTCGGAATTATCATTGATGGAGTGGCATCGGAACCATTACTATGCAACGTCATGTCACTCATGCGGTTGGGTGGTCCTTTGGTGCATAGCGCGAATTGACACAGAAAATATATATTAAATGCATATTATTATGGACCACACTGTCATTTGTCAATGTGACATTAAATATAATACCTGATCTACCAAAATATGTAGTTGTAACCTTGTAACATTGGTGATACTCATATGAAACAAAAACAAGTTCAAGTCATGCATGAACCACAAACCCTGATTACCCTATTGTCACAGTTAAACATGCTGTAAGAAGGTACTTTAGCTATGTATTTCTTTGGCTTCAATAGTTATTTCCGACACATTTACAAAAGCTTCGGTTCGTAATAAGGAATATCTACATTATCTACGCAACTAAAATTACTCATACAACAGTGAATAAAACAACTCCCTTTTTATTTTTTTTAAGGATGGGAAATCATCAAATCACTTCTTCCGCTCTGGGTGGAGCGGAAGGGCGTGTCAGACTCTTACTCCATCAACACAGGAACACGGATGGGTTTTCATCCGTGTTCCTTCTAAAGCCCTTTGCGTTCCAGGGCCGCGGTGACTCTTTCGAACAAATTCCGCAACCCTGGCAGGCTCTGGCCCTAGCGGGCCCCGTCTTTTATGCTGACATCTCTTTGAGGCGCGCGTGAAACACAACGTGCCATCGACCCGGGCCTGGTGGTGATGGGCATAAAGGAGTTGTTTTCGGGACTGCGGACGGCGAGCATTGGGTGGCTCGCCGTCCGCAGGCCCGAAAACAACTCCTTACTAATCGGATTTTGTATCCGACAAACGGAAAAGTATATGTTTTATATATATATTAAATATATATTTTTTTAAACGTTACCCTACACTAGGAATTTCTCTTGTATCGTGGGTAACAAACATATCAAACAAACATATAAATTCACATACACAAACAGCCAGACCCGGAACAACTAACTATCAGTAGGAATATTTGTTCCGTGCGGGGATCGATCCTGCGACACGCAGCGCAGTAGTCAGTCGCTAAACCACTACACCAACAGTGTCGTCAAATTAAAAAAAAATCGACAAAAGTGCACTTAAAACTGTTAATAAGTAAAAAATATGCAATAATCAGCAGTTCACAATTTGATGATTCAACTCATACGACATCTTACCTACCACAGGAAGCAAACCGATAAGGGTGGTCCTTCTCTCCAAAGAAAGGACCACACATTCGAAATCCGTTTCTTTTAAAACAAAACATACAGGTGTTGTTCTGCTGAATGTTCGCTTTGCTTACAGAGCACGGCAGGAACTGAGACGCCATTGACTTATTAATCCTAGAATCCTTCGTTTGCTGAACACTACAAGTACTTGCGCCAAAAAATCTTTTTAACAAAAAAATTCAACCGATTTCCAAATAACAGAAATACTACAAAGTATAAAATAACTTTAATTTCGGAAGTCAGTATTTTTTGCAAAAAGTTTTTTATTTTTTAGTGGAGTTTCCCACACCTACAACACCACTGTAAAGTCACAAGAAAGCATAATACGGAATAACGTATTTTATCCCGCTAATTTGATTTAAAAACCAAACTACTGAACCGATTTTGATGAAATTTCTATAAGACCAATCGGAAAGTATATATTTTCACATTATAGAATAATTTTTCAAAACGGTTCATAAATGACGAAGTTATTAAATAAAAATAAAAAATATGTCCAGTATACCGAAATACAAAACACTACAAAAAACAAAACAATTTGAGCTATTAAGACGTACATTGTTCGCACTGTTTGAAGAGGGAACGTCTGTATGAAGCAAAACTCATAGAGAAAACTTCGATAGGGCAATCCGTCAAATTGGACCTTTCATTATATAGCCTTGCCATACGTGTTAGGGGGCTATTAATGGTGGTATTTAAGGTAGATATAGGCAATTGAAAAATGCGGTGATGTCGCTTGCTACGTTGGCTAGTCCTAAAGTTAAAAAAGCTAATCAAATGCATCTGTGGAACCATTTATAATTATTTGTTATGATACTATTATCCCGGCCGAGAGTATGTTACTGTGAGATAATATTTGACTTTCACATGTTCGAAGCCGCTAACAGAAGTTAATTCAGTAAGTATAATTGATGACCCGAGGACAAGATAAGAAGAAAAATATAGAAAGATATGCATAGGTTGTATAGATAGTTGTAACTGCCGTTTTCAGCAGCCTCTTATTGCTCTATGGTGGTACGCAATGCCACACGGATGTAATAGAATGTTTTGACTCTGCCGGTTTAAGCAGTTCCCGCCGAAGCGTCTCGTTGCTCTGTGGTTTCGCTGAACGAACTCTTGCATTACCTGGAACAAACAACATAATTGGAATTAACATAAGTGTTGTATAAACATTTCTTGGCTAACAGAAAACATGGGAGCGCTTCCGTTCTACAAGTGAAACGGTATGTTGAATTAATTGATATTTTGAATTTTCATACGCAATTTCAATATGTAGGCAAACGTGCTCTAGTTATGATTTAATTACAACTTGCATCTTACTATATATATCCTATATATAGTATATATATCCTATATATATAGCCTATAACATCAACAATTATATATTTCTAAAAAGTATATTTAAAAAAAAAATATATTTTATTTAGTAAGTATGGGTTTGCTCTTGACTCTAGTCTAGGTCATAGATGACAGAGACAAATTCGACGATGGAGTGAGCTTACCCAGAAGAAGCCTGTTCACTCTAATTTTGAAGAGATTAGGGTTGTATGCATTCGGAAACGCAGATGCAGGCAGAGAGTTCCACTCCTTTGCTGTGCGCATTATAAAAGACGTTTGGAAACGTTTAGTGCGAATTGTTGGAATAGCAACAAGGTAGGGATGGTAACTTGCATGGTAACATTTTGGAGAAATTCTCATTGTGCGTACAACTCGGCGTGGAATTCATTGCCGGAGTCTGTTTCCTGATTGCTATAACCTGAGGCTCTAGACCAGTGGTTCCCAATCTTTATTTGAGCCGGGACCACTTTGATTTCTTTGTTGCTAACAAGGACCAGGAATCCAGAAAAAAAATCTATGTTAAACTAAAAATAAACTCATATCATATAGATATTAAAAACTTGTAGTAATGCTATGCTTTGAAATCAAAATTGAAAAGTTTCGTCATAGAAGACACATTTCTAAGGAAACTTAGAATGAGTTTGCATCAATGACATTTTTGAGGTGAAAAGAGTGAACTTTTAAACCTTTCGCGGACCATATTTTGGCCGTTGCGGATCATCAGCGGTCCGCGGACCACAGGTTGAGAACCTTTGGTCATTGGCGATTGTTTAACTGTCAAATGTTATTGATTGATCACGTGACATTTTGCTTGTCAATCCCTCACATTTTTGTTTTTTTGCCAAACGCTTTCGCTACGCTATCATTACAAGAATATCGCTTGTCTAGAGCTTTTGTTCTGAATGGTGTCGGACGTAAAAGAATAGCACCATCCCATCACTTCCCGTGGGTGTCGTAAGAGGCGACTAAGGGACTCACCAGAGAATGGGCAGCATTATTCTTTATGCAGTGTCAGCATTGCATAAGCTGCACTGCGATCGCCAACCCGCTTGCCAAGCGTGGCAATTATGGCAAACCCGCCCCTTTTGGGGAGGCCTATGTCCAGCAGTGGACGTCTTTTGGCTGGTATGATGAGAGCTTCTGGGCTTCTATGTTAAGAGTGAATCGGTTACGTTAAGGCTAGCGTGTTGAATCATCGACCACATCATCGCTTACCATCAGGTGAGATAGAAGAAGACGATTTAAATGAATGAACCTGTCAAATAGTGCACGATTGCGCCCCTTTTCGTCTGTAAACCAACAGTTCACAAATTTCAATTAGGTACTTGTCCTAATTGCTTCACAAAGTCAGAATATACGACACCATGAAAATTGAACAAACAAACTGCTCAGAACATTTACTACAACATTAAATGTCGTAATAACCTAGGAAACGATATTTTGCAAGCGATTTATAGTTTGCGTTATGATAGAGCAGTTGAAATGTATTTATTATAGCGATAGTATCGAGAAAATCGAATAATGTTATTATTAATGTACGTAGACGTGGAGAACTGGACTGAGTATTAGAGTCACAAAATTGGCTAATCTGAAGAAAGAGACGAAGCGATTGTGGTCTATACCTACCTGTCTCTTTTCTGTAAGTCGAAATTACGCAGATGACACTGACAGCCTAGGACGCGGGCCAATCAGAATTCCAGAAATAGACTATCTCGGACTGTTCTGACCGTTTTCACTTAAGGTGAAAGCGCCAGCGTAGCCCGCAAAATTCAAATTTTCTTATGTTTTTTGCAATTTGCAAGTCAGTGTCAGGCTGTATGTTGAACAAAATATGATTCGCGACCGTAACACGTATTTATTTACAGAATTATAATCATTAAAATCTACAAATGACAGCCGAGACCAACGACTTTAAGTGCTTTCCAAAGCACGGAAGAATCTCAATATGTTAAGATGGTCACCCATCGACAGACCGACCGATCGATCCGTGTGGCTGTTATTATTTAGCCACGAGCTCCACAATCGCTTTGTCTCCCTCCCACAATCAGACAGGGAACGCTTAGTCCAGTTCTCTATGTCTTTGTTTACGATGGATAATCGCGAGGTTATCGATTACGTCAAACGATAGTCGATTACTGAAGCGATTTAGTAGCAGAAGATAGCGACTGTTATGGTCCGTAATATTGTTATGACGTGTTGACATCTGTCTTTCAAAACAAAGAAGTAGGCAGGAAAATTTATTAATTAGTTCTCAACGCGTGCAAAAGAACGTGATAACTTCATTTTCCTTGTCATGAAAATCATTTAATAATTGACTGGTTATTATTCTTTTATGGTTAAATAATACACTTGCACTATGAGGTCTTTCTTTATAACATCACAATTACATAATGAAACACAAGTTTTTAAATGACTAACGTTAGTAACTTTTATAAAAGTACTAACTTTTACCCGCGACTTCGTACACGCACCCCCGTCGTACCTCCCTTATAGCCTTCCTCATAAATGTGGCTATCATGTACAAAAATATTTTCTAAATCCGACTGGTAGTTCCAGAGATTAGCGCGTTGAAACAAACAAACAAACTCTTCAGCTTCATTATAGATAGATAGGTAACGTTTTGGAAATAGATCCCTACATAAAATGTCTGAACAAAAAAAAACGAGACTTAAATTTAAAAATAATAAAAAAAATTGTCAAATGGGTTCACTTCATCAAAATACCAGACAACTAGTTTAGTTGTCCGACTTTGGTTTCAATAATAACAATACAAGTACGCAATTGAATTGCTTTACAAGGCACCTGGATCTTGCAACTGCACAAATCACAATAAAACCAGCAAGAGTCCAGTGCGTCGTTGAGCCAGTAGTTTTAAATCCCCTAAATAATAATGATATGACCCAGCCTGTCCCTTGCTGTCCTCCCGAAATGATGCCGCTAAGCCGAGGTCCGTATCCCGCAGGGGATGCCCTAGCTAGCGGTCATTTAAGATAATTAGCTAGTTTATAAGCCCTGGCTGGGGGCCTTAAATTCATTTGAGGCCACCACAGGATAGTCCGGTTAAGCAGTAACCAACCTTAGTGTGCTGAACTGCAAGTGGTCCCCGTCAAAAAAAAAAAAGGGTTAAAGTTAGGAGTACGGGCTGAAACGTCCAAACTAATAATAACATCAAACTGCTATCACCAATTCCTGCCAAGTGTATCGATAATGGCAATTGCCCTTTTGACCGTTCACAGTAACGGTTATTGAGAGGCACATGTTGGGCGATGGGCATTTTACAGGTCCATAAAATAAACGTTATTTCTGTCACAAATTCTACGGTAGGCATTGTTAAAGCAGGAGTACAATTTTAAAAGGTGCACTTGTCATTGCGTCGGTAGGTATTAAAAAAAATAACGGGTTGCACTCCGGGAGTGCCGGCAGAAGTGAAAACTTGAACATTAACGTTGTGCATTTTTGATATTTTGGAATGGTTAGGGAATAATTTCGCACGAATTGCTTTAATTATCAGTATAAAAGTAGGTACTATCATTTATGTGGTAAAATACAATATTCATTTACTGCGCTATCGCACACAAACATGACAATTTATATTACATTAAAAATGTAACACTTCAGAACTTTCCCTCCGTCTTACGAATTTTCGATCAGGTCACGTGTCCTGACGCGAGTTTAACATTTTTTACCCAAAAATTGCACAACGCCGCTAAAGAAGTTTTCACTTCAAAAATATTAAAATAATACAACAACAAGTTCCTGCATCAATTCGCGCCTATTTCCATGTTTAAGTAGACACTACAGAATGCCACCTGTTTTGATCTTTACATTCTCCTTTTGCTTCGTTTAAATAAATTATTTATTATGCTTCCCACTAAAATTATAAATGAGAGAATCGATATATTTGTTAATCAATAAAATGCCTCAACTATGTTCTTTGTGGTGTCGGACGTAAAAGAATAGCATCATCCCATCACTTCCCGTGGGTGTCGTAAGAGGCGACTAAGGGACTCACCAGAGAATGGGCAGCAGCATTCTCTGTGCATTGCAACAGCTACAC
This sequence comes from Mamestra configurata, assembly GCA_002192655.3. Classification (NCBI taxonomy): domain Eukaryota; kingdom Metazoa; phylum Arthropoda; class Insecta; order Lepidoptera; family Noctuidae; genus Mamestra; species Mamestra configurata. The sequence continues at coordinate 103,190 of NDFZ01005240.1, forward strand.
TGCGATCGCCAACCCGCCTGCCAAGCGCGGCGATAAATAGCAACCTAAAACCCCTCTTTGGGGGAGGAAGGCCTATGTCCAGCAGTGGACGTCTTTCGGCTGATATAATGATGATGATGATGAATGCGTCAACCGGCTGCACGGGTGAAAACTTACGGGTAGATCATGTCCTGGATTAGGACACAGGATACTTTTTAGGGTTCCGTACCCGAAAGGAAACCAACAGAACCCCACCGCCACTAAGCCGCTGCCGTCCATCTGTCTGTTGGCGGGTAGTATCTCAAGAGATACATAAACACTTGAATTTATCACAATATGTATTTCTATTGCCGCTAAAACTAAAAATAATAAAAATACAATTAAATTAAAAGTTCAAGGTGGCTCCCATACGGGAAACGTGATTTTTTCGTTTCATGGTACGGAACCCTTCGTGTGAGAGTCCGACTCGCACTTGGCCGGTTTTATTCTGATAGTACGTTCCTTTGGTAGAATATAAATTCGGAACTATGAAGAAAACCACGACCATTTCTGATCGAATTGCTTAGGGTCTATATTTTACCAAGCCGTGCAAAAACAGGCAAACCCATCTATTTACAGAACCAGAGTCGATGACCTATGAAAGATGATTCAAGAAGAAATATAGCGCAAAATATAATAAAACTAACACGCTTTCATTATAGAAGATGCGACAATCATAGTCGGTGAGGAACGGAGTCATTACCATTATACATTCGACGCACTTGAGAACGTATAGTGCTGGAGACAAGATGGCGGATGAGACCTTGTAGTTTGATTTACAAGCTAGAGAATCCGAAATACACATTATAAGAAATGTAAAAGGTACAGTATTCAATAATGCTCGTAGTAATAATAGTCGTTACGGATTGTCAGAAGCCAGTGAATCTGACTCCAGTCTTGCCAAGAACTACCGTGTTACCCAGTTAACGAGTTGAGGAGGTCTGGTAGGCAGCCGCTCTACGTAAAATACTGGTATTCAGCTGAAGCCGACCCCAATATAGTTGGGAAAAAACTAGGCAGATGATGATTCAATAATGCTAACACAGGTTTCTGGGAAAAAAAAATCAAAACGAAACAAATGATTAAACACGGGAGACGATTGGCTGCTGAAAAATAATTCAAAATAATCACGGCAAATAAAGCGTTCGAATAGTTTGTGACTGATTATTGTGTAAATGTGTTAACGCGTATCTGCCACATTTCCTCCCTTGCGCTAGAATACTTAGCGTTAAACTTGTCTCACATTTTTGCGGTAATAATCGTAATTCTATTCCAGAAACAGGGCCTACGTCTCAAAATTAATTTGAATGAAATAGCGTACTTGTTTCTTGGGTGGTGGATACTTAGATACACAACTAGATACAGTAGTATTATACAAGGCGAATGGCTAATGTACTCAACAAACCCTGTTATGCCCATTCAGCTTAATTTCGTTAGAATTCACAGAAACCCTGTCAACCGCACCCAACTCCTAATTGAATAGAGTTGCACGTCATTTCGAAATTGTTGCGGCAAAAGGTAGATCCTAACCATTAATGCAAAGCCAAGATAGAAATCGCAAAATCCTTCAAATATTAACATATATTAATCAGTTTTCTTTATCGCAAACAGCCAAATCTACCATGACACACTTCATCATAATCCGGCTGTCTATTATTGAAATAATTGCTCTTCTAATCCGGCTGAGTTGCTAAGCTAGCTGTTGAGTAACCAACCTTATTCTCAAGGTGTCACAGCCTGATTGATTTCGATATAAACGTCGGAATAAAACGGTCAGTATGACAAGCTGTCACAACAAGTTTTATGGAGTTTTTAATTGGTAATCTGTGGCAGTGTCACTATGGGGATCTAGATTTTCGAGGTTATGCAAAAGGTCGTGAGGTTAAGTGTATTATGGTTAACTTAGTTACTTCTATTAAAAGGGGAATGCCGATTTTAGGCCTTGCGATGACCAAGAAAATTAAATTAGTAAAAAAAAATGTAAATTTTACGTAATTAACTCTTCTATTCACGACGATGCAAGTCAGTAACATTTTTTAATAAATAATAAGTATTGAAACGACACAACGAAATAAACAGACATTTGCTAGGTTGCCAATTTAAAATCCGGGAAAAAATGAAGATTTGTTGCAAAACATTGATTTGACATTTACACATATTGTACTTTATTTATTTGTCCTTTTGTTTATAAGAGTCCCAATGCATTTGATGTTACTTGTGGGCACTCAGGGCCTAAATCACTATGGTGGCTTGGCATCCCCCTTTAGAGAAATCACAAAAAAAACACCTGAGTACACCTTTCCATTAGACCCTGATATATGTTGCAGTTTTTTTTTGCTGTATTGCCATTCAACGTGGCAATGCTGCCAGTAGAGAACTTTCATGATGACAGCGATGCGGAGGAATACTTTGACGCCTGAGTGTACTTTGTTTTTGTATATTTACATACTTAGGTTTAGTAGATGTAAATTGTTTTAAGAAAGTATATAGTTATATTATGTAAGTCACTAAAATTATTTATTCGTAATTTTTTTGATACTTTTGCAACTTTACTATTCAAAGCTGCCAACCAAATAATATCCAAAATTCAGCAAAATTGTACTTCCCTGACATAACTTGCATCATTACCGTTACGCTAAACACCCATACAAATCGCACAAAACATCCGTTATTAACAAAAATGTGCACAAAATTGCATTTAAGGGTTGTTCCCGATATCGATTCACTCAAGTGGGGTAGTCTATTATGTTTTGAGGATTATAGAGGGGCGTCCTATTGTTGGGACCAGCCCCTAGGCACGTGCATACGAGAGGGCTTTAGAAAATTGGTAATTTTAGGTCCTTTTGTCATCTTGTGTGGGGTATTTCGGATCTAGTGTGCAGGCAAAATTGTGTGGCTGCGTGGTAGGACGGGATGAATGTTATCGCTTGAAGACTCAGGCGCATAACAGTGACTATTGTAGGATTATATCCTGTGTTGTTTGTGGATCTTATGAGGAGACAAATAACAGTGCTGGTAGTGGTCGAATTGTTTAACACTTTCAGTGCCCAGAACTCAGCATATGGGTCGAACAATAATTTCTACGTTGCGACATAGTTCGTGTGCCCACAACTCGGCAGCCGAGTCGTCGTTATATGTAACGACGACTCGTGGGCACGTACAAATTATTGTTCGACCCATATGCTGAGTTCTGGGCACTGAAAGTGTTAATAAGAGTAAGTGAGAAATAATTCTGCCAACTGCTCTAGGTATATATATAATTAGATGATTTCTAAAAGTTTGTCCATCCATTTTAATGGGTCCTCCCATTAAAATGGATGGACAAACTTTTAGAAATCATTCATACCATCGTAAACAAAAATAATAAGAAAAACGCATTAGATACTTAAAAAAAATCAGCTTACGAAAATACACTAAAAATGTTAGTTACCCAATGCATAAACACATCCATGTCTTTGTTATCTCATAATTGTTATACAACAAATTTGCAGTCGCTTCTAGTGTGCCGCCAATTTATTATTTTAGGTCAAAATAAAATTACTTTAATCAGTGTTTTTTTTTGCTTGGATATCCTTGGTTAGACGTACTGAAGGCTGTGTTAAAATTATCCACCTATTTTAATGGGACCTTATATAAATATATATAAAGGGATAGTGCTATGCGTCTGGTATAGCTCCGTCTCAGTCCCACACCGACCTCATTATGGTTTTAAGACATCATAATAGGTCCTGATCAGGTGGGATCTTTGTGTTGTAATCTACATATATTAAATGAATCCCTATTTCCCTTGGTCACGGCTTCACGCGTGAACGGCTGGACTAGTTTCGCTTTTTCTTTTGTTGTGTTTGTTATTATCAGGAGAAGGTTAATATGAAAGAAAATTAAAAAAAAAAAAAAAAAAAACTTCCGAGCGAAGCCGGGGTGGGCCACTAGTAGATTATAAAAATCCTCAACGAGCCTCACTATTTAAATTGTGGAGTGGTTGGATTGTGAAATAAACTAGAATTAACTATCTTCTCATTCTGTTGAAACTCCATACTACCTTAGGCCAGCTCTAGGTCAATTTGCGACCACAGACGTGCAGTCGACTATACGCCTAGGTATCCTGGCCAGTCAGTCCCACCACCTAACTACTCGACGGGCAAATCCAACGGTATTAGTATGCTAATCCTATAATTTTAGTTTACACTGACAAATGCAAAATAATAACGACTTATTGAGCTAGACGGCAGCCATGTTTTTTTTTAAGGATGGGAAATCATTAAATGACTTCTTCCGCTCTGGTTGGAGCGGAAGGGAGTGTTTACTCTTACAGACTAAAACCCATCCGTGTTCCTTCTAAAGCCCTTTGCGTTCCAGGGCCGCGGTGACACTTTCGAACAAATTCCGCAACACGGCAGCCATGTTAAATATTAAAATTGTCTTGCCAAGTCACACATAGTTAAACCCAATAGATGAATGGCGAGTAAGTCCCACAACCAACCTCCCTGACTAGCAGATCCTTTACAACGGAATTACCTATAATAATCCAATAGTTTCTGCTTGTACTGACAAAAAATTAAGAAAATAATAACAATGCCGTATTCAACGAGGTAGTCACCGCCATGTTGAAGAGTTGAAAGGTGTAAATGAACTAGGAAGAGGAACAAGTCTTGCTAAGTCACACATAGTTTAACTCTACACGTCAGGAATGGCAGCTCGTACCATAAACGTAAATACCGTGACGGAACATAAGCAATGGCGGGGTTTTCTAATTATTAACATAATGAAAGGTAAGTTACTTTAGCGTTTACTTTCTTTGTCAAAACTGGACATGTTTTTGAAGTGTGAAAACTTCTTAAGGCACGTTGAGCACTTTTTGGATGAACAAAATCATGGAACTCGCGTCATCGTCACCGAACGCTTTAGCTTTCGCTTAGTTTTCACTTCTGTCGGCAGTCCCCAAAGACTGCCCCGCATGTTTTTTTAGTTCTTGACTGTTCATCTAACGAGAAGATCCACTGCGTGATAATGATGGAAAGTATAGTTAGTTTTTCTTGACGATAGACAGGACTAGTCGAAATTCCCAGCAGACAATAGGAAAACATTTCCAATCGGTTAGTAAACACTAGATGCCGCCCGCGTGATTGTCGAAAATTATCCCAAGGAAACATACTCCCGGGATAAACTATCCTACGAACTATCCTATGTTCTTTCTCGGGACTCAAACAATCTCTATACCAAATTTCATCTAAATCAGTCCAGCCGTTTGCGCGTGAACAAGTAACAAACATACACACACATACACTCATAAACTTATGCCTTTATAATATTAGTGTGATTTCATATTTTAAATACTAATTCTAACTATATACACTTAACATTAATTAAAATAAAAACTCGTAACTAAAATATGGCGTCAAAAAATTCGTCCGCATCGCTGTTGACTGGAAGTGAGCCCAAAAGACTGGCGGCATTGCCACGTTGTATGGCAATGCTTATCCTCTGTCCGAGGTAAAAGTCAGCCCTTGGGTCACGCGAAGTGTCAAATAAACGTTAAGCAAGTTCTTTATATAACGCATGAGCACTCGGACCCCACGGTTCAAGAGTTTCAACCCCAAACGGCTTGAAAATATAATTGCTAACTAGGTAATTATATTTCCGACACTTGAGCACGACGAGCTAGGAAGATGGGATGGCGTAAGAGTATCTACACAAGTAGCGTCCCACACTAAAGGCCTACCCATCTTCTGTGGGAATAGAGACGTACCGTCTGGTCGCTTGCCATTGTCGCATGCAAGACCATTGGGTTCTAATACGGCTGGTACGCCGACGGCGATAAGAGCACCGGATGACTTAGAAGTTGGAGAAGCCATTAGAGAAGGAGTATAACAATCTCTTACTGATCGATGAGGGCAAAAAACCCTTTTATAGATCAGTCAGAGGACGTCATTCAACAACACCATCATCATCGACTACTGATATCTACCAAATTGTTATCAATTACAGTAATCAAGGTCAAATTGTATTTTTTCTTACAAACGCTCCTAATGAATATCTGAAGTTTTTTTTTTACCACTGATAGGCTCGCGTTTGACCACTATCTCACCTGATGGTAAGCAATGATGTGGTCAAAGATAAAGCACGCTTGCTTAGAAGTAACCTATTCACTCTTGACTTAAAGACTCCCCAGGTTGTAGTTATCAGGAAACACAGACTACGGCAGGGAATTCCACTCCTTAGCTGTACGCACAATGAATGTGTTCACAAAACGACACGTGATACGTGACACGTAAGTTGACAAGTGATAGATCAAGACCATATTCTTCCAGGTTGAAACAAAGCCCTTTCTCAACCAGACAGAAGAAACAAGTCTACTATTTAATAATAATAATAATTTGTAAACGACATTTTTTTTACTTTTATATTTATATATATGCATGCATTTTTTTTTATTTGCAAAATAAAATACTTATTACCTCTAGTAAATAATTATGAAAGATTTTTAAAATACCTTCATCAGTGTTGAAGTTATTAAGCTTCAAAGTTGACAATTAGAAAGAGAAGTCCGATACCAAATCTGACGTCAAATACTATGTCGCCTATACAGATACCATAGAAAACAGCGTTTTCGCGAGAGGGACAGATATATATTTTTTAAATAGTTATATCTCGTTTGTTTTTCGGTCAATTTCGATTCAATTTCACTGTAAGTATTATATTTTTGTATGTTTGTAGATAAACTGTTTGGATACTAAATATTTTTTTCATGCATATTCCCTATTGTAGGTACTTATGAAGTGTAATTCATTTTATTTTGTAATGCGTTGCTCCAATATAATTATAATTATTTTGTTTTAAATTTACTAATGAATTGGTAATCTTTCATAGAGAATGTTGTGCATACCTATAAGTGATGTATTTGCACAGAATTCAATAACTGTTTTTTTTAATTGTGTATATGTCGTTGGTCTGCCTTACTTAATAAATAAATAAAATAAACTCCACCTTTATTCGTTGACGTGCGGCCACATAACGATGTCGTTTGGAAAGTCATTAAAATGCTTATCAATGACGATTCTGTGTCACACACGGGTCATTGGCTGCTTGCATGCGGGCAGATAATAAACGGGTGAGCACATGTTTTGGTGTGTTGATTCCGTATAAGATTTTTTAAAGTGAAAACTTCTTTAGGCGAGTTGAGCACTTTTGGGTGAACAACAATCATAGAACTCGCGTCATCGTCACCGAACGCTTTCCATGAGCTATATGGATACTGTGTATATATGTGTATTTTTTGAGTTAACAAAAATCATGGAACTCGCGTCAACGTCACCGAACGCTTTGGGTGAACAAAAATTATGGAACTCGCGTCATCGTCACCGAACGCTTTGGGTGAACAAAAATCATGGAACTCGCGTCATCGTCACCGAACGCTTTGGCTTATGCTTAATTTTCACTTCTAACGGCAGTTCCCAAAGACTGCCTCGCATGCTTTTTTTATAAGAGCTTATACGGATATACAAACTATAGTAGGCGCCAGATAATCGTGGAATAACGGTCATTGACCCACCTACAATTATTGACATTTTTAATTTGAAAAACGGAATTAATGACACAAAGCTGTCCCGAATCATCATCTCTCGTGATCCTTAACATTGTCTAATAATGAAAAACGATTCATATTTAATTGTTCAGGTACCTATGAACAGTTATTAGGGAAAGGTCAATATACTTTATTCCACATTTATCTGGCGCCTACTATACCAAGTATATTTTTTTATTACTATTGATTTTTAGCTTCGCGTTGGACTACAAGCTACACATGGAAAGTGATGATGTGGTTGGTGGAAACTCGACTCCAACCAAAAAATCTGGCCCGAAATAATAAAGGACAGAGTTGTGTGTAAAGGGACTACGAGGCCTTTGCCCAGTCATCATCATCATCATATCAGCCGAAAGACGTCCACTGCTGGACATAGACCTCCCCAGGGGGGGGATTGTCACAATGGCCACGCTTGGCAGGCGGGTTGGCGATCGCAGTGTAGCTGTTGCAATGCACAGAGAATGCTGCTGCCCTTTCTCTGGTGAGTCCCTTAGTTGCCTCTTACGACACCCACGGGAAGTGATGGGATGGTGATATTTTTTTACGTACGACACCATACAGAACTTTGCCCAATAGTGGAATGTATGCTAGGCTATGATTGGCGCCAAATAAATTTGCAATAACGGCCAATGACCCGCCTGCATTTTTGACATTTTTAATTCCAAAATCGGAAAATAAGACATACAGCTGTCCTGAGTCTACATCTATCGAGATCCTTTACATTTTCCAGTAATTAACAACCATTCATAATTTAAGTTTCGGGTATCTGTAAAGAGATATGAGGGTAAGGTCCATGTCCTTTATTGCAAATTTATCAGGCGACAACCATAGACAGATTGAAGCCCATCTTCTAAAGCCACGGATCCCTAAACAAAACGAATAAAATATCAATAACGCTATTGAAAATAGAAAAAAAAGAAGTTGCGTCATTTAGATATGGAGGCGTCAATTAAAACGATAACTTAATGTGGGTAGGTATTATACGTACTCGTCGGTTTTTGGATCATTAACTCTGATATAAGCGGGTAAAGATTACCGAAGACAGATGTTCTACCAACGCTTCGATCGTTAAGTAATAGATGGTTCTAGGTTTACGTTAATAGGTTACAAATTTTATATTACTAGCAAACTTTTCCGGCTTCGCACGCGTAACAGAGCATATTAAATAAGCTCCTAGGTCGGCATGATTTATTGCGACATCTTCAACAATCATCGTTATATTCTAGCCAATTTTCATAAACGTAATTAATTTTATAATTAAAGTATCACTCCGTCTACTGGTGAACGTCGCATGAAAATCCGTGCGGTAGTTTTTGAGTTTATCACGTTCAGACAGGCAGACTCAGTGGTGGGACTTTGTTTTAAAAAATGTATTGACGTAGTCAGTCCAAGGAACTGGGCTACACATACAGCATCTCATTAGCCTATATCCCACTGTTTTACGCTCTGCATCTCACTTTATTTATTTATTAAAACTTTATGCACTAGTAAAAACACTGTACAAAGGCGGACTTAATGCCTTAGGCATTTTCCACCAGTCGACCTTAGGGTGGTGCAGAGACAACATGGCAGGTGCAACTTAAAGAAAAACTAAAAACAGAGAGAAGAAAAAAAAAAACATTTATAAATACATAGATACATACATACACATAAACAAAGTTATTAAGAAAAAACGAACTCACTTTGTGATATATGAAGCTTTGTAGAAACTACCTACAGTTTAAACACGCCTTTTTTGTGGATGGGAAATCAATAATTGACTCCGGTGTGACAGTGGTGCAGGAGTGTCAGACTCTTGCTGACTAAAACCCGTCCGTTTTCCTCTTAATGTCGTTTGCGTTCCAGGGTCGCGGTGACTCCTTCAAAAGAATTCCGCAACAGTTTAAACACGCCTAGTTTTCTAATTCAGGGACTGCATACAAACATTCTGTTCCCTTTTATCGTTGTTTACTAATCCTAAAATGTCTTAAATTTTCTGAGAAGCTTTCGCGTCCGACTCTCAAAACATTGTCCAATAACGATACTCCATGTAACAAAATAAACGTTCATTTATTATTTTTATTAATAAAAAAATAAAAATACTTTACCCCACACTAGGAATTTCTCCTTTATCGTGGGTGCGATTGCAAACATACAAAGACACATATGTACATAAACAGCCAGACCAAATAAACATAAAACATGTTCAATTGAATTCCCATCCACACATACCTAACGATAGAAAAACAAAATTGCATAGTCATCATCTGCTTAGCCTTTTCCCAATAATATTGGGGTCGGCTTCCAGTCAAACCGGATTCAGCTGAATACCAGTATTTTACGTTGAGCGGCTGCCTACCAGACCTCCACAACCCATTAACTGGGTAACACGGTACTCCTTGGCAAGACTGGTGTCAGATTTGTTGTCAGAAACGTAAAAGAAAATGCTCATCATTTATAACAATACACTTTAACGTTCGCACATTACTACCCTTATAATGTTTATGATTATAACATAAACATAACATAAAAATAAAAAAACACAGTAAAAGTTTTTTGCAGACGACGCTTTACTAAAGTGCTGTGATGGTATCAAAAGTACTTATGTACGAACATAGGTACAGTCAGACACGAACCTAAATATGTGACTTTAAGATAGATTCCTGAAAAAATATATTTAGCCCGACAGTAAAAAATATTGGACCCGTTTTTTTGTCTACGTAAAAAAAGTACCTTTTTTTAGTAACGGTCGCTGTCAAATTAGCTGCTGTTGGTAAGCAGCTGAAACGTCATGTTTGCCTTTGTAACATAGAAGTGACGTAACAAGTCACTACAACTGAACTTTGATGTTTTTGTCTGTGTTGTTTCTGTTGATTTGATGAAGCAATCGTCAAACACGTGTTGTTTTGATAATCCAAGATTGTGATTGATTCAGGAAATAACCAAAATTCAAAAGCGATGTTCTTCCTAAAGTGTTGAATAACCTTCAGAGCATAAACGCATCGGCGTGCCCCCGACGCTAAGCCACAAATTCGCCGTACTTTTTGTCACATATTTGTGACGTTTGGCGTACAGGGCACGCGGTTGCTTGTCATGTATACGTGACAATGGCGTTCAAAAGGTTACTGGTCATTTATTGGTGTTACAGACTTTTTTTAGAAACCAAACTACTATAAAATATATACATATTTTCTCATAGTTCTCATCGTTAATCGACGAGAAAAATGCTTTCAAATTTTTCGTAATTATAAGGTAGATACTTCTGCTGTTGACTGTACATCCTTTTTTGCTGACAACATAGGTGCCACTTCCCCAGTCATAAGAGAAATAATTATGAGCTTACAAGCGGAAATCAACTCTGCTCTAAAGTTCTTAAGGTTGGTTCTCGCCTGGAGCTTGGGTCTATTTTCTAGACGGCCTAGTACTTACATTGTGGATGTACGTACATAGGTTTAGGTCTAAAGAGCTCGTGTTGAGTACCTAGAGTGAGGTGAAGGATGTGAAGATGACAGGAACCTCATAATAATACATGTAGCTTGGTTTTCTACGTTGTTAACTTCAGTTTGTCGTTGAAAGAGTTAGTTAGATGTAAGTTCCAAGTTTTTGTTTTGACAATTCAAAAGTACCTGATAATGGTTTATTTGAAATAAATGCTTTGACTTTGACTTTGTGTATATGTCACCGGAAAATAGCAAACGCCGTAAGATTGTAAAATATCGCATGTAATTTTGTAAACTACTTTTTTCTAAATAAGACACGGATATATTGGAAACTATTGAATTTGGATGGGATTTATTGTAAACAAAACGATTTTTTCATAATATATCGAGAAATTGCAATTTTCCGGTGACATACATATATCCTACCTGTATACCTATCTGTATTATTTTCATATTATAAATGCGAAAGTATCTCTGTTTGTCTGTTTGATACCCCGCTACGTCTTAACGGCTGAACGGATTTGGATGGAATTGCACGCGGATAGACCATATCCTGGAATAGAACACCAAATACTTTGGAATCCCGCAAACTAGGCATACGGGTACACCATGTTCTGCAATAGGAGATAGTATTTTCGTATTACTAAGACTCCGCTGTTCGTCCGTCTGTCTATCTGTCAGCGGGCTGTATCTCAAAAATCGTTATTAACTCAGAAATTTACAGTTTGTATTTCTGCTGCCACTATATGTACAAAATAACAAAAAAAAAAACAAAAGTATTTAAAAAGTACATTGTATAAATCTGATGGAACGGAACCCTTCATGCGCGAGTCGGACTCGCAATTGGCCGGTTTTTTTAATGTGTGCTACACTATCTAGAAATAACTATTAAAGTACCTACGAATCTACTAAGTGTGTATTTCTATTGCCGCTATAACAACAAATATTAAAAATAAATTAAAAATCAAAGTGGGTTCCCATTTGACTGGCCTGTTGGTCGAGTGGTTAGTGACCCTGACTGCTAAACCGGAGGTCGTGGGTTCGATTCCCACTCAGGACAAATCTTTGTGTGATGAGCATGATCATTTGTTCTGTGTCTGGGTGTAATTTGTCTATAATATGTATGTATTTAGAAATATATAAGTATGTTTATCAGTTGTCTGGTTGCCATAGCACAGGCTCTGCCTAGTTTGGGATCGGATGACCGTGTGTGAGTTGTCCCAAGATATTATTATTATTATTATTATATAAGAAACGTATTTTTTTTTCGGATTATGGTACGGAACCCTTCGTGTGAGGGTCCGACTCGCACTTGGCCGGTTTTTTATATACACGCGGGCGAATTCCTGGCATAAGCAAGCAGTAATATAACCTAATACTGCATTGGTTCGCTATTGATTGACTGAAAACCACTTGAAGACGTTGTAATTTGTTCGACCTTCAAGAATACTTTATTTCAGTTCAGTAGAACCAATCGATACTAGAACGATGTCTTTTGAGTCATCTTCAAATGGTTTCTACGAACCACTAATTTAGTATTCCTTTTATTTAAAAAATGTAGAAATTCTAAAGTAGTACTTACAGTACATATACGAAATCTCTTTGGGCCGGTAACTGAATTGAGAATGAGTTGAGGACATCTATGACTAGAGTCAAGAGTAAACCCGTACCATATAATACAAAAAAAATACATGCGAACTATAATTCTAATTTTAGTTTCGCACGCTAAACTGACGTTTGGATAATAGCCTATCCATGACAAAATCAATTTAAAACTAGTAAAAAAAAATTACAAAAAAAAAACAGACTTCCAAATAAAAAAAATTACTACAAAGTATAAAATAACTTTAATTTCGGAAGTCGGTGTTTTTGGTTGTTACTTCGTATTTTAACACCGTTTCAAAGTTTAATATATCCTGGGACAACTCACACACGGTCATCCGATCCCAAACTATGGCAACCAGACAACTGATATACATACTTATATATTTCTAAATACATACATATTACAGACAAATTACACCCAGACACAGAACAAATGATCATGCTCATGACACAAAGATTTATCCTGGGTGGGAATCGAACCCACGACCTCCGGTTAAGCAGTCAGGGTCACTAACCACTCGACCAACAGGCCAGTCAAGTAATATTTTACACTTCTTAGTAGTACACACCCACACCCTAACATCACCACTGGAAAGTCACTGGAAAGTCACAGGATAGCAAAACACGCAATTTCGTTTACTTTGGTGATATATTTTCTATTTCCTTCAGCTAAAACCAAACTATTGAACCGATTTTGATAAAATTTCTATAGGACCAATCGGAACTCCTTTCACATGAAAGAAGAATTATTCAAATCGTTTCACAAATGACGGAGTACTAAGGTAACAAACTCAGTAAACTAGAAGTAAATATCTATTTAAAAGACTGGTTTCATTAGGTTTGGAATAAAATTCGGTTCGGAAGTCGTTTTGGTGGGAACTCATTAGCGAGTTCTCATTACTGCTCGCCACGTTTTTCTTCAAGATAATTTGTCAGCGTTGAAAAAAAAGAATAAAAGATTTCTGAGCAAGGCGTCTTGTTCAAATAAAAAAAATTGGCATTTTTAACGCTTCTGGGTGTGTAAGTGGTAAAATAAATTTCATTTAGCGAGTTTTAGGCATGTTTTTTTGATACGAGTAGTTATGTAAACCTTTACAGCGTGTAACAGAATAAACGCAATACCCCTTAAGGGGTCATTGTACTCATCATTATGAACAACTTTCACTATGGGACCAACACTGAAATCGCGAAAAAACAATCGACTGCCCCTTACATTTATGTGCGCATAACTCGACAAAATATACTGAACAGCTGATTTCTTTTCGCGATTTCGGGGTTGGTCCCGTAGTGAAAGATATTAGTATCATATTAATTTTAGTCCTATTTATATATAGTGTTATATTTAGTATTTTTTCTACGTAAGCATAACTTTTACACACTATGTCTACATCTCTTTTATTCGACTTTCCCTTCGCAGGTATGCTGGAAGAGATTTCTTTAGAAATAAGCATCACCTTTGTACCTATTTTTCTGTTCCCTTCTTTTTATCTATTTGTTAAATGTGTGTACATAAACTGTTAAATAAATAAAGCCTCTGTAAGGCTATATTTATTTGTTTTTTTTTTACGTGACAACGTCTAATAAATCAATGAACGCCGGCTGCACGCACGAAAAAGGATGACTCATTCTAACGTTACGGTCATTGTAACGTTACGATCATTTCATCAATGTAACGTTGTCACGTTAAACTATCGTCCGTAAACCGACTTTACCGACAACCAATTTTCTTACTAAACAAATCATTGCCGCCCTCCTTCTAGGGCAGTTGCGTAAAAAGCAACAAAATTTCAACAAAGTATGTACTACCACAACAGATTCAGCATCAAACCCCCAATCAACAATTCTAGCCACTCCTCAACACAGGATGAAAGCGTACATGAAGAGTACCGGTATGGCCCTCCATTGCAGTCTCATCAGGTACCAACTGATGGACCGATCAATCAGGCTCATCCACCCATACTTAGTGATTCTTAGGACGCAGTGGATCGGACGCGATTTGAATAGAAATGCGTCCTAAGTTGATCATGGTTAATAGAGTATTTAGTAACTTTGTTAAGGCTAAATTGATTCTGGAGGCGGATGACATAATGTACTTGGTGTATGTCTTGATTTTCAAGTGAATTGGTTTATTAAGGCACCAAATCCTAATGATAATTTTGGTGGTATAAGGATTTTATTTTGTGTTCTATGAAGCTAACTTCGGTGACTACTTTGTCCAATTCATTTTCAACTAAACAAGGTGTTTCAGAAGAGCGGGTTCGTATTTCAGAGTTCTGTATCTATACGTTTATACAAAACAATTGAAACAAAATTGGTTGTTTGTAAAGTCGGTTTACGGACGATAGTTTAGCGTGACAACGTCATAACATAACATTGATGAAATGATAGTAACGTTACAATGAGCGTAACGTTACAATTAGCGTAATGTGACAATGAGCGTAACATTACAATGAGCGTAACGTTATAATGAGTCATCCTTTTTCGTGCGTGCAGCCGGCGTTCATCGATTTATTAGACGTTGTCACGTCAAAAAAGCGCTTTTTCATCAATAAACCAACTGCAAAAAATTACTTAGAAGTTCCAAACAAAGCACTTTTCAAGAAGTCTGATGCATTTGGTAGCATTAATTTTAGTTTAGTGAAAGATTGACTGCAGCTCTGCAATTTAGTTTGATAATAGGTTTTTCCATGTGAATAGTGAAATTCTCTTCTGAAGTCTTCGCAAGATCATCTTTGAACCCACAAATCGTCAACCAACCCAATCACATCTCATGTGGGCCAGCTGTTTCCTAACAAAGTAGTTACAAAGAACCATTTCATTGTTCTCACTAGTCAGGAAGCGGTAACTCGCCAACAGTTGGTTTTACGAGGTCGTCCGGGTGGCACACCTAGTATGTACCCACATACCCTAGTCCTTTTACCACGTGAGGGTTTTCTTTATAACGTTTTCTTTTGAACTACTGGTGTTACGGGAAATGTTTACGATTTCATTAATTGGTATAAATATCTTTTTGGTAGGTAGGCGTGGCTAAATAATAACAGCCGCAAGGGTCGATCTCCAAGGTTAAGCAACACTTGCCGAGGTTGGTCCTTGGATGGGTGACCATCTTAACATACCGAGACTCCTCCGTGCCTCGGAAAGCACGTTAAGCCGTTGGTCCCGGCTGTCATTTGTAGATCTTTGGCAGTCGTTACGGCTAGTCAGAAGCCAGATAATCTGACACCAGTCTTGCTAAGGAGTACCGTGTTAAACAGTTAATAGGTTGTGGAGGTCTGGTAGACAGCCGCTCCACGTAAAATACTGGTATTCAGCTGAATCCGGTTTGACTGGAAGCCGACCCTAATATAGTTGGGAAAAGGCTAGGCAGATGGTATAAATAACTTTTTCTTGTTATTTTCTAGTCGATGGTAACTCATGAACAGTTTGTGTCCACCATTAATAGCGACATGAGACTGAAACCTCTCCTAATGCGGCATTATTAATTATCTAGACTTACGAATTAAGACAATTCTTTCACCAAGTAGAAAGCTGCACTATCGTGGAGGACGCTAAAAACATGCACAGTTCCGGACAAACAGCGTAGTTATCTTATTCCTGCCGTTTCGGTCACTTGGTAAGTAGTATAAAAAATACCCATCGAATTGAGAACTTCCTCCTTTTTTGGAAGTTGGTTAAAAATTACGTACGAGTACCTATGCAGTTTTGTATAGTGTCGGATGTAAAAGAATAGCACCATCCCATCACTTCCCGTGGGTGTCGTAAGAGGCAACTAAGGGACTCACCAGAGAATGGGCAGCAGCATTCTCTGTACATTGCAACAGCTACACTGCGATCGCCAACCCGCCTGCCAAGCGTGGCGATTATGGAAAATCCTCCCCACCCTTTTGGAGGAGGCCGATGTCCAGCAGTGGACGTCTTTCGGCTGATATGATGATGATGATGCAGGAACATGACCAAATTTTTTTTTTCAAACTTGTCCTAGATTTTTTTTTTTTATTAATGTTCTAAATATATCCAGAGTATCAAATAAACATGCTAACCACAGAAGCCTTTGAAGGCTTATATATGACTAGTGAGTTCGGAATAATTATTTCTAAGATTATTAATTAATATTAAGATACAGATACAGAAGTTTGTGAGTTTTACATTCTATTAATGCTTTTAAGTACCTAATATAGCACAATTAAAGATGGTAGTGAGTAGCGTTAGGATAGGTATTCCCCTCTATAACCATCATGTCTTCAGAATTACAAGCTGTAAATCCAAGTTTCGAGTTCTGTGGTTCGGTTTAATACTCAAAGGATTCTCAACATGGCGAAACTTTATGTTCCTCTTGACAAAGTTACGCGGCATTTGCCGTAACTAGTTACTGTTATGGGATTCCACAGTATCAGGGTTCCTTTCCGAGATTCTATGTCGCTGATATTATCTTCTTCAAATGACAAACTTTGGTAGATAGTGGCAATATTGCAAGAAAAGTTAAGTCAATTGCTGTGTTCCTGAAAAAACTTTTTTTTTTTTTTTTCAGAAACGCTGCCCCACACTAGGAACTTCTCCTGTATTGTGGGTGCAAACAACCACCCGGAACAACTATCTGTAAGCCATACATATTTGTTCCGTGCGGGAATTGAACCCGCGACACGCAGCGCAGCAGTCAATCGCTCAAGCACTACGCCAACCGTGCCGTCTGTCGTCATCTTGAGTTCTTTATGCTGCCTTCGTCAAATCGTTGAGCTCCTTAAAGTTCTAAGTTTAAGCTACACGATAACTGTCAAATGTTTGCACTGTCTGGACAGGTCCACTCAAATCTGTGTGGTAGTTTCCTCAAAAGACCACTTCAGACATGAACCTACATGGTACTCATATGATTTGACCAGTACGATTGTATGGACTTTAAAAGAGACTGACCTCTGAGTTAGCCCGCATAAAAAATATAGTTAGAACTCGTTGTGAACTCTCATTGTAATTTGTTTAGATTTAAAAAGCCGATTCTAATGAACTTTTAATTTACAATGAAAGTTTTTATGAGAACAGGTTTAGAAACAGGCCAGCAGCCTTCACTACTTAGGGAATCAAAACAATTGTAATTTTATTTGTTGCTTCATTTATTATTCAATCCCGGGAATCCATGATTACTTATTTATTCAGAAAGGAATTTCTATATTATTCTTTCACATGAAGAAGTTTAGGTATATAAGCGCCCGATTATCCGATCACTGGTTATCAGTGACAAACACATAGTTTGAAAGAAAAACTTCTTTTTTTTTTAATATCGTTTTTATTTTAGTAGCAGCTCAAACAATCTTGATACTTTTCATGCTCTCTAAAATTTCGATTGCACTTTATTTATTTTTTGTTTAAAAAAGTGCCAGAAGTTTTATGAAAAAAATAAGCTTTATTTTGACGTCATAGATACGAAAATTGCGTTAATTTAAAATACGGATAATCTACTAAATTCCAATTACTCAAAATAAGCTATCTCCCAAACATGACTATCTCCGACAGTCCGATTCCGATGGTTTATTTCTAAATGTAGGCGTTAAGATTAATCACCAATAAATATGTCGAGAGCAACACAAGGAAGTGTATTTCATCGATATTTTATCGCTATCGTCACGATAGAGCTGGGCCGCAATTAGATCTTTTTATCGATACGCGGAATCTTAATGTGCACCTCTAGTAACCGAGTTATCGAGAATGTTTTGAGAAGAAGGCATCTATATATGTTTATTAGTCGGTGTTATCAATAAAGAATGTCGACTATGTGTTCTTATTAATTCTGATAACAACTTTCCTAGTAATCTGAATTGTAATAATGATCTGAGAATATGAGTTCAGAGAATATTTTGTTTGCACTCTTTGTTTCGTAGGAAACCCTTATTAAAGAAGTTTGGTTGATAACACAGTGTATTCTATAGTATTCAATTACATAATTATTGTAGTTTATAGATTTTCGTTTAAATAGCATGCTTTGCAAAGATCTTTTATGTGTATTCCGTGGAAAACGTTCACTTGATCGTATATAATTTTTGTTTTGTTTAAAATGTTATGTGTGCTGTTTGTGACTATGGATGTATGTTTGTTACTCTTTCACGTCAGAATGGCAGAACGGATCTGGATGATATTTGGCACAGTGGTAGATTATAGTCTGGAATATCACATAGGATACTTTTTATCCCGGGAGAATGTTCCCTTGGGATAATTTTTCGACATTCACGCGGGCTGAGCCGCGGGCAGCAGCTAGTAAATTATAAAATAAAACCTTATTTGAAGTCGAACAAACAGAAAACAAAAAACTTATAACGACTAAACCAACATATTTTTTTAATAAAACCCTGTTGTCTTTTCTCAGCTATAGTTCAATTGAAAACTTGCGGTTTAAATCATAATCAATTGATGGATAGATAAGAATTTCGTTTCTACATGACAGCTCTTATTTAAATTGAAAGCGATAAGATCAGGAGGTAGGTACCTAGTCACTTTGAAAGTGACAGTGATATCATTATAAACTTTCCATGTTTGAACAACCGTCTCGCTCGATACCTAATGGATACCTACTCACCAGTTTTATACAAACTAGTTATTTTCCCACGGCTTTGTTTCCGTAGCCTATTAGAATGGAACCGTCCATTATTCTGAGATAAAAGTAGCAACACGCATAGATAGTGCAGCTTTCAATCAGTATTCCAGATTTATTTGTTATTGGTTCATTACTTGCTGAGATTTTTCTTTACAATCATATCAATCTGCCTAGCCTTTTCCCAACTATGGATACCAGAAGTATCAATTAACGTAAGGGTAATTTACCCAAAATGCCAAATTGCCCCTACGACACTTAACGTAATTTTTTTCATTTACGCAAAATGACAATATGTCCCTTACGTTAATTGACACTTCTGATATCGCTATGTTGGGTTTGTCTTCCAGTCTAACTGGATGTGGCCGGGTACCAGTATTTAACATAGAACTACTGCCTATCTGACCTCCACAATCCACTCACGGGGTAACACGATACCCCGGGGCAAGACTGATACTGGTGTCAAATTATCTGGCTTCTGACTTTCTGAACGAATGTCAATGATCTACAATTGACAGCCGGGTGTTTAAAACATGTACTTTTGCAAAAAATAAGCAATTTTACCTCCTTATAATATTAGTTTAGATGCGTAACTAAATTACTTAGTACCGTTAATGTAAAGCTACATGACCTCATTATATCGTAAGATTTACTTCTCAATTTTCTTCGGATACGTAGATTACTGCTGCTAGTAAATGTTGTTTATTTCTGAGATTAAATTGTCCGTGCTGTAACCTAACAGTAAATAATGAATACCCCACAATGCGAAATTCCAATAGGTTTTACTGGCTTATTGGCCTCTACCACAGCTTTACATAATGTGATACAGGTTTTGTTGAAAAACCAATAGTTAGCTGAAGTTAATTTTATTTTTTAAATAATATTTATAGAGACTTCATGGTGGACTTAATACCCTAAGCATTCTACCGGTGAAGGGTGATTAAGAGATAATATGGCAGGTGCACTGCTTAAGCAGTTGAAGGAAATGATTATAAAAATATATCATAATTTAGTCGTTTCTTGAAATGAGGTAAAAACTAAGGAATGCAGGTTCATAAGCATAACTGACATAAATCCTGATAAAAGCGATGGATGAAGTCTACAACGGAACGCGGGTACCAAGATGCCTGATAACTCTTCCTTGGGTGGAAGAGAACACAAGCACTGGCAAGAGTTCCCGATATTAACTGTGGGTGCATATTAATAAACGTGAAAAAGAAAAACAAACAAAAACACCGAAATTAAAACAATCCATTGTTTCTTTCCCGACCTACCATTAACCCAGAAAATCTCAACTCATAAAACTCTGTTGACATTTCTCCACACATACTGACACATATTCTCACTCCGATATAAAATTATACAAGCTTTATTTACCTCCAAGCTCGTTAACCCACGTAAATTGGCACCCACGCGAAATTACATCAGATGTCGATAAAAATCTAAAACATTAGAAATCACAGGCCACGCCTCTAGGCGATCTGCTGATGCCGTGAGGTCTTGCGCGGTCATAGTAAGGTTGGCAGGTAAGAGAGCAATTTAATGTTGATTATGGTGATTAAGTTTTCAGATTTATTTATTGACCTACAGTGTAATAAAGGATTCCAAATTATTAGCGTTTTTATTAATTTAACACTGTTCTGTATGAGACAAGCACAATAATTAACAAACAGGTAAGTTGGGTTGCAAAGGGTTTTAGAAGGAACACGGATGAGTTTTAGTCAGTAAGAGTCTGACACGCCCTTCCGCTCCACCCAGAGCGGAACAAGTCATTTGATGATTTCCCACCCCTAAAAACAGGTAAGTTGAAATCGGTAACATTTTAGGAAACTATTTAAATGGTCTGATGCAAAAGTAACATCCATTAAAACACATGACACAGAAACTCATAGGCATAGGCACCAGATAAAGTTAGTTGGCAAAATATGGATGAGGCCTTTGCCCAGCAGTGGGGCAACATGGAATAACTAAAAAAAGAAATAGTTCCCATTATTGGGTAGCCCTTAACAGTTAAAGTCTCTAGTTTAAATCCTCTCTTTTGACCAATCTCTAAATCAATATTATTTTAAACCACCTCACTATAATACTATTTTGCTTGCCTTCTCAGACACAATAGAGTAATATTCCAAAGGTTTGGTAACCCTGTCTGATATTTAGTATCACAACAGCGGTCGTCGACGGGGCCGCCCACGCTCGTTCTCAATGGGCCCGCGCCGCCTGTCGCAATCCCTGATGCGTGTGCGCATGTACGGGGAGTTTTAGTCTTGATAGTTTTAGCAATGGTTTGTTATTTTCAAGGTTTCCTCCAAATGGAATTAATTTGAATAAAATTTAAGTGACCAAACCAAGGAATAAACGGATTTTTTTTATTTTACCAGTTCCTTGGTAAATGAAAAATTGCTATTGAATTGCCCTGGTAAGCTATCGCGTTTACTATTATTTTAAATAATTGAATACCGGACACGCCAGAACACTTTGATTCAACCACAAAATCCGGAACCCGTAGAGGTACCTACATAGGATGCCGATATCAAACCCAAATGCCTTTAAATTGTATAGTCGACCCGATAATAGAAAACATAGTTAATTGGATTTAAATTTGTCAAATTTCATGTCCAGTGATTTCATCGTACCCATGTTTTTTTTTGTTTGGGTCAATAAATAGGAAGAGATATAATGAAAATATGTTAATTTCAGCCTCGCACAAAAAAAAAAAAAAAAATGTGTAACTATATTTTATGCAATTGTTTTACAATTTGCAAACAATAGATGGTATTATATATTACCATTAAAAACAATAACCATACCTCTCACCTCTCTGTTTTAAAATTCTTTCAATACCACAACAATAGCTTTCTCAAAGTATCAAAACGCTTCGTCGCGCTACACTCTCCGCGCCATCCAGTCTAGGCAAGTGATTGTTGTTCTAATGGCCACCATAATATTATAAACGGCGATTGTAGATGTAACCCGCCGTTGTGGCTAAATTTATTAACGCGCTGTGCTAATATCTCCTTTGATTTTGATTTATTTTTATGGTTATTTTAGATCTTCCACTTTGTGTACAGTAAATTTAGAATTTATGGCCACTTAACCGTGGCCCATATTAGCAGTGTTTATGAAAGCTGAACTTATTGGTGTAAGTATATAAAACAAAAGAAGTGTAACTCTTCGATATTCCAATTCGATGGTTCCTTAAGAGTCTGGTTTATGAACAGAAGGTCGATTATACAAATGTATGGAAATTGAGGTTTTTTGACTCATTCGAGTACTAGTCAAACTCTACTTTCGCAGAGACAGAATTAACAGAACTCGGCGGTAGGCCGTATTTAGTAAATTTAGAGTACAGCCTTAGAAAAAAGCGTACCCTATCATGTGACTTATTGCGAAACCAACATTTTATTGTTTTTTGATTAATTGCACGGTTACTAGAGAATTCCAATAAGCCATGGAATGGAATTCTTCTATCACCAATTTGCAATGATGACCGAAAAGACAAAAATTCCTTCACTGGTATATTAAAATGGATGGATTTAATTAAGTTTAATTATTAGACAGAGTCAAAATAAATAGAGTATTTTAGCATACTCTATTGCTTTTCTAGATTATAAAGTACGTCTATACAATATAGAGTACCATACTCTAATTTAGAGTACGGTTGGCAACCCTAATCGTATCAAAATATCTTTCATTTGTTAAGAAGGATTATGTCCCTAATATCACTGTCTAATTAATTTAAGAGATTTTCAGCTTATGTAAAATTGTTTGGAAAAAGGGGTTTTCCATCAAAGTCACCACCGGGCGCTTATTCAGTTATGTTTTAGTACAAATTGACGTATACCTTAAGGATGTCATAAGTGACCTAAGTAAATAATTTCCTACAATATACGCACATAATTGACCTGTAACCACAAAACGTGATTCCTACTACTTCAGTGACGCACTGACTCATTGGTACCTATTTATTTTATAAACCACATTATAGGTTTGTTTTATAAACACTAGGATTAATAAACATAATGCTATCGGCCGGATTTCCTACAATATGAGTGTTTGCGATAATCACGCACTTCAAGTGAATGGATTACAAATATTGAGACACGTCTTTCGTCTGTTCGACAGCGTAAAATAGGCAATGAATACTGTTGAATTTATAAAATGAACGAGATTGTGTTACACAAATATCTTGCCGAAATCATAAACAATATCAAATGAAGCACAGAACCAGAAAACTTGGCGATGCTAGGTGGAAGTCCTAAGTCCAGCAGTAAACATCTTTCGAAATGGTGATTCATTTATTTATTGAATGAGGACCTCCAACCAGAGTTGATAATACCTCCTGTAAAATCTAGGAATCATAAATGGATAGTATGACAATTAAGTACCTAAAACCCGAGATTATAAAAATATGAACATGAGCTTGAACTTGAATGACTTTGAGTATAGTTAGAAATTATTGATTTGAAGAATCAAAAGAAGAAAGAGTAGTGCGAAAACAAAGCTATTTAATTTAACAGTTTTAGTAGGTACGGAACTCTAAAAACATAATAAGATTCTTCAATATAGTAATTTTGTTCAAATGTATTTCAAAGCGCAATAAGTAACTTGTATTTTTTTAAATCCCGCGATACAATCGTCATGTTTATGATTCCGGGATTTTAGAGGAGGTATTATCAACTCTGTTACTTATTTCCACGAACATTAGGTAACTATAGTCTACCTGTTCCGATCTCTGTTGATAAATGACATTTATTTTGTAAATAGGTTAAACATAACACTTTCACACGTAGGTAAAAAATATAATGATCATATATGTGGTAAGATAGTCAGAATGAGACTTACTAAGTAAATAGGTACTTGCCTTGACTTAAAATCTAGTGGTAGAAGTAACAGGTCCAACTCTTGCACAGTTCAATATAAACTTGCCACCGCACTAAGCGCCATGGAAACAACGCCAACAAGTGAACGGCATAAACAACACGATGTATTCCATACCCATAAACACAATCCATAGACAAGCGACGAACGTAAGCATAGACTATAGAAGTATAGACGATCGAGCATGCCAAGTGCCACACATGTTTGTTTGACACTCGATTAAGTTTTGCTTATATCTGTTGAGAGCAGAAATAGGATTGTTATTGTTAAACAATACGTACATGCATATGTATATGCATATAGTAGGTTTAGATAATAAAACATCTCCTATTCAAAATGGCTGCTATGATTTCCTTTTGGTACATGAAATCCAACGCCAGTCAAACGCAAAAAAGTGTAAATTTTGAAGTTTTTTATCACTAGTAATGGGTTCAATGATAGTACAGACAAGAGATGGACAAAACGAGTCACTAAATGGAAGGGACCTAGTGGCAAAAAGAACAGAGGAAGACCTAAAGATCGATGGATCGATGAAATTTAAAAACACAGCCGGCGAAGACTGGATGATGAAGGTGGCAAATCGAAAATAATGGAAACAGTTCAATCAATCAATCATCAATCAATCATTTATTTATTTGCAAACATGGGTATTGGTACATAGATGTTCTATTTTACATAGTATAGTTCTCCATATTTTACCGTCGCAAGGGCATGCAAATAATATTGAATTCACAAATTAAAAATCAAATAAAAAATAACTTTACAAATTTAAATCACAAAAATTATAAATGTCAGATTTAGTTAAATAAATGTCATGTTAGGGTCACAATAAAACAATAAAAAATGTCGAACTGGTTACGCTAATAAAAATTATAAATGTCAAATTTTGTTTAATAAATGTCATGTTTACATTACATTAAAAAAAATAGATATCTGAAAAATGTCGGAGTGAGATGATACAAAATAAAATAATAAGTAAGGCAATTGGAATAAAGGTATGTCAATCAGGTTATGCAGCTATAATAATAACAAATAAGTCAATCAGTCAGCGATTCATCATTAAGGAAGTCGTCAATCGCGTAATATCCTTTCTCAATTAATATTTCGTTAAGCGCCCTTTTAAATTTTATTACAGTCATTGTTTTTATTACATCAGGTACTTTATTATAAATGCGCGGGGCAATACCAAAAAAACTTTTCTTCATTAGCGCGGTTTTACATTTTACATGACATACCTGGTTTAAATATTGAGTCCGTATCGGATTAATTCTGACTTCCGACAGTTTTTGAAATAATTGTGGATTGTTTTTTACAAACAATGCTGTTTCCAAAATATATAACGACGGAAAAGTTAAAATTTTTAAAGATTTGAAATAGGGAAGACAGCTATCTGTTGTTTTTAGACCCAACATTGACCGTATACATCTCTTTTGCATTCTTAATACTAGTTCCTTATCAGTAGACTGCCCCCAGAAAATAATACCATACCGCAGAACAGAGGCAACTAATCCATGGTAGGCTGTTAAAAGAGCCTGACTGTTGACTTTTTTTGAAAGTTGAAAGAGAGCATATGCAGATTTACTCAGTTTTTTGCAAAGGACTTCAATATGAGGTTTCCAAGTGAGTTTGCTGTCGATCACTATACCTAAAAACTTAGCCTTATTTGTTTCCTCAATATTACAGCCATGGTAATCAATACGAATATTCGGGTATTCACTACGTTGATGAAAGTGCATTATTTTTGTCTTATTTAGGTTTATTACTAAATTATTATTATGTAACCAATTAATTATATTTTGTAAAGTAGTATTGATGTCTTGCTTGTAATCATTTTTATTTGTACACTTGATTACAGCTGTACTGTCATCTGCAAAAAGAACCATTTTGTTTGTTGTTACTTTTGGGAGATCGTTGATGTATATCAAAAAAAGTGGCGGTCCAAGTACACTTCCTTGAGGAACACCATATTTTGTATACCTTGGTTCAGATACATATATTGTCTCTAACTTACTCTTTGGACAAATTCTAGAAACTTCTACGCATTGCAGTCTATCTGTCAAGTACGATTCTATCAACTTTAGAATGTTTCCTCTTACACCATAACTATGTAGCTTGTGTAACAAAATCTTATGGTCCACATAATCAAAAGCCTTAGTCATATCCGTGTAAATTGCACAAACTGGATTTCTCTTATCTACAGATGACATGACGTTAGTCAATAGGTCAAAGAGTGCCATATTAACTGTAGTATTCTTACGGAACCCCTTCTGTTCTTTACAAAATAATTTATATTTTTCGAAATACGTGTAAAGAGAATTATAGATGACTTTCTCAAATATTTTAGAAAAAATTGGGATTTTTGCAATAGGTCTATAGTTTTTTAAATTTGTTTTGTCATCTTTTTTATACAACGGTTTTATTATAACTTTTTTAAGTCTCTCTGGAAATATGCCATCAGTAATACACAAGTTAATTATATGCACCAATGGAGGTGCTATTACCTCTTTAGTGAACTTTATGACTTTAGTAGAAATGCCATCGTATCCAACAGTACTTGTGTTTTTTAGGGTGGAAATTATTTCTATGATGTCGTCAATTGTAACTGGTTGCATAAACAAGGAATTTAATGTCTGATTGTTAAAATTAATATTATTCATTGAGATGTCAGTTTTTATATTGTTTTCAATGTCATCAATAAAATAATTGTTAAATTCATTTGCAATGTCTACGGGGTGTGTGAACGACAAATCATGTCCATTAATGCACATAATTGACTCCTGTGGCAAACACAGTTTGGTTTTATTTATTACTTGCCAGGTAGCTTTTGATTTATTTTCGGCAATGTTAATATAATGATTATTTTGTGCTTTCTGTGTTAGCTTGATAATTTTTCTATAAAGTTTAGTATAGTTTTTAAGAACTTTTTTATTCGTGGAGTCTGAATTTAATCTATATTCCCAAAGTAACTGCCTTTGTTTCTTACTACATACTTTTATTCCTCGAGATATCCATTTCGTTTCCTTGTTTGTTTTGATGGTTATAATTTTTTCCGGAAAACATAAACCGTATAAAAAAGAGAAATCGTCCATGAAATTGTCAAAAGCTTTTTTTGCGTCCATAGAATCAAAAACTTGCGTAAAAGATAGAGAGCTAAGATGCGTTTTAAAAGTTTTTAAATTATTCAAGCTTAAGTCCTGTTTTTTAGTTTTCCAATATTGTAGTTTACAAGTTTTATTAACAGGTACTTTAAGTATTTGACATGTATGATCAGAAAGGACCAGATCTTTAACTTCCGCTTTGTAGTTTTTCCTATAGTTGTGCGCAAAATTGTCAATACAAGTTTGACTGCTTAACCTTGTAGGAGTATAAAGCGCTAGTTTTAGATTGTACTTCATAAGAAAATACTCAAATTCTAATGTAGTTTTGTTTCTTTTCAAAACATCAATATTAAAATCACCACATACGACGATTTTTTTATTTGAGGATAAACTAACTTTAGTCAAAATATTGTCTAATTTTTCATAGAATATGTCATAATTAGGTTTAGGTATTCTATATATACAGACAATAATAATTTTAGAAGATATTATCTCTATAGCGCAGCATTCAAAAATACCCGCAACCGATTGTTTTGCTATGTCCGGTATTTCTTTAAATTGCAATCCTGCTCTAACAAAAATACACACACCTCCTCTCCTCGTATTTCTGGAATAAAAAGCGGCTGGACAAAAATTTGGAATGTGCAACAAATCCTCATAACCCTCCTTTATGAAATGTTCTGTAACACAAATAACATCAATAATGGTTCCTGTGTCAGATAATTCCACTAGCTTTACAGTCAGAGTATCTGATTTATTTATTAGGCCTGCTATGTTCTGATGTAGAATATTAAGGTATTTAAAGAAAAAACTGAGAATTAACTTGTGATTCTGTACAAAAACTATTTTTATTGTGTTGTAGGCAGTCAACTTCTGAGTGCGTAGTAGTCGGATTGCTTAGACTAAATATAAGGTCTCGTAAATCTGATACAACAATCTCCAAACCACGATTATTTAAGGTCCCATATTTTTTATTATAGGTATCATAATCATATGGAAGATTAAGATTAGAGTCTAGCAAATACGCATAGTTACATGTATCTATATCTAAGTATAGAAGGTTATTAAAAGTTTCTATGCGGCTGTTAAACATAATATTTGAATCTGTCATATATCTATAGGTTGGTAAACAAATAATAAAGTTTGTGTGACTCAATGGTAACAATTTGTCTCTAATAAACATAACAAGCTGTAAATAGTTTTGTGTTTTCCGAAAGTCTTCCTCGCCTATATAAATAACACAAAAGTCTGAGTGTGTAAATTTTTGTACTTTACTTTCAATTTGTTCAAGTAATTGCCATAATGCACATGTAGGTTTGCGATAGTGACAGATTTCAAAGTCACATATTTTTTTCCTTTCGGCAAGCGTATATAATCTATTAGAGGTTTCGCTGCTGACGAGGCATATTTTGTGCTTTGTTGAAGATTCTTCTATAGCAATTTCAGCTCGTATATTTTCAGTTGTTTTAGAAAATCTTATGTTGCTGCTACCGTGTTTGATTATATTTGTGTTCGTAGGGAACAAGTGGTCTCTTTCTGTGGTCTGTGTTTGTTTTGTCTTTGATTTTTTTTTTCCAATACAAGGGCTAGTATGTTCTCGCTGAATTTCTATTATTTCACTTTTGTTTTTACTTTGTAGGGTAGTTGCAATTAATTTCTTTGATTTCGGAGTGTCGGTAGTGTCATTCAGTATTTGTCCTAATGGTGACGTCGTTGTATGTGTGCTCTTTGAAGCTGGCGTCGTAGTCATATTTTGTTTTTGTTTGCGTTTCTGTCCAGTTCGTGGTGTAACATTTTTGTTGTCTGAGATATTTAAACTCTTGTATGTTTCTATGATTTTTAGATATTTTTGCAGATCTGATTTTAGGCGAGGCAGTTAGAGGAGGCCTATATCCGGAGAGGAGCTATGCCCTGAACACACCTTTGTTATATTTTTATATTATTGTAGTATATGTTAGTTTAAAGTCAATGTAAAGTGCATGGAAATAAAAGGCTTTATTATTATTCCACTTATTTATTTTACATTACATATTAATTACATTTTTAAATATTTCCGTGAGAAAATTAAAAAAAAAACATTTAAAAATATAAAAACATACTATTATTACTATTAATGATAGATTCGCGTTAGATCACACAGTTGCGATAACCATAAAAAAATTGAAGTATTGCATTCTTACTGCAGCTGACTTAGATTTCCAAGAAAAATGAGATTTCTGACCCAAAGGTTGTCTAGCAGGAAATACTTTGTTGCAACTTAGTACAGTACATGAAGCTTGAATAAATAACAGTTAAATGAAAAACTTAAAATAACACTGAACCCCATTGCAATCGCATAACGCTCCCAGACAATAGTTACCAGATAAAAACTATTCTCGTACTAAACTCCGAAGCACCGATAAACAAAATCCATCGAATAAACGCCAGCCGTAAATAAAACATCAAAAGCATACTCTTTGTAACATGTAACGAAGTAATAAAACTGCTGTATCCACTATTTTCCGCAATGCCAAGAACGCTCACAAAGATACGGCTGAAACGGTTTTTCAGACGAAAACCAATCTGAATTCTAACCACGAAAATCAATCGGGATCCGTTGTTTTATAGCCGGTTGAAAAAATGGGCTCAGCGAGAGCAAAAAATATAATAAAAAGGGTTCTAGGATAAAAAGAATTGGTTTGCAATGTCTGGATGAATTTACCTTTAGAAAAGGAATGCTTTAAAGTACAAAATAATGTACAAGAGATGATATATTTCTCTGAGATGCGAATAAATCGAAGGATGAAAAATATTCATTCGGAGATCATTTCTAGTTTTATTATAATCTATCCAAGAATTTTTCTTCTGATACAATAACAGTAGGTTATTTACTAGACGGATGACCAATGAGGCTGGATCTGTAGTGACAATGGCGTATCGGAAGACGCATCGTTGAAGATACAGGTTTCCACTGGGTCCTTGAAGCACAGGACCAGCCGATGTGGTGACGCTTGACGGAGGCCTATGTCCAGCAGTGGGCATCTATGTATATGCTATAATAATGATAGCTTTGAAGTGTGAACGATGCACGATAATAACCTTGACTACTTAGTTCTCTGTAGGCATCTATAGCATAATTAACATTATGCACATCCAATAACAGATAAATTGCCCAATACATTAAGTTAACACCACAATGATAATTTATACGTAGCCAATTGAATACATAAATATTAAAATATAACAAGTCTTTTTGATACGGCAATAACGATTCACTTTAAAACAAGTACTGTCAATCAAATATACCTACTAATCAAGCAGGGAAAAACATGATAATTATTATTAACTACAGCTCTAATGTATAATCATTAATCAAACAGTTTAGTGGAATATGTAATACTTTGAGAATAAATATTTCCATCATCATCATCATCTTCCTGCTCTAACCCATGTTACTTAGGGTCGGCGCAATACGCTTTTTTATTCCATTCTGTCCTGTCAGCCGTCACGCTATCACTAACTCCTTTTTCTTTCATATCACTCCTAACACAATCCATCCATCTGTTCTTTGGCCGGACGAGGAGAGGGACTCCTTGTCCATCCATCCACATTTATTTCTTTTTGTTACATGCATTTCATCTCTCATCTTCACATGATCATACTAAGCCAAGCGGTTCCCTTTCAACTTTTCCGTCACTGGCACCACTTTTCCATGTAGTTTTATAATGAAACTGCTGACCTCATTTGGAAGGGATCTTAGGGACTCTAGCAAGTTGTGGTGATGAAAGGTGGAGTAAGGCAGTGACCGAGTTGTGTCCGCGGACTGGAGGAAGAAGTGTCGATCGTCCGGCGGCGAGATGGGCAGACAACATTCTTGCCATTACGGGTAGAACCAGGATGAGGCTGCCACAGGAACTTGAGGATTTGCGCAAGAGAAGAGAGGCTCTATGCTTAGCAGTGGAAGGTCGGGCGCTGGATGTTGATGATGATGAATATAGCATTAGCGACGATATTTGGGGAAGGCCTATATGTTTTCTTTCGGTTGAGATGTTGACTAACTGAAAGAAATTAGTAGTATCTCCTTAAACAAAAACAAATAGTGAGGAAAAACAAATACTTTGAGCATAATGCTTGCTATAAGAGTGGGTGGAGATCAAAGAAATGATGACTTTTTTTTTTAAGGATGGGAAATCATCAAATGACTTCTGCCGCTCTTGGTGGAGCGGAAGGGCGTGTCAGACTCTTACTGACTAAAACCCATCCGTGTTCCTTCTAAAGCCCTTTGCGTTCCAGGGCCGCGGTGACTCTTCCGAACAAATTCCGCAACCCTGGCAGAAGAAATGAGGACTGAACTTTGTGGAGGATGATGTCACTTGTCCACGACCTGATCCCAACGTGCCCTTTTGCTGCCGGAATACCAGACGTACTGCTGGGTACCATCGCACTTGGTCGATATTCCGTACACAGCGCTTCTCCTCCACATTTAATATGCGCACAGCCAAAGTGTGGAACTCTCTGCTAGCGTCTGTGCTCCCTTTCACATATAACCCGTCTGCCTTCAAAGCAAGAGTGAACAAGCATCTTCTGGACACGCTCGTTCCATCATAGACCTCATCCACCGCTTTCCATTAGGCGTGATCGAGGTCAAGGGTAAGCCCATTTCTCAATAAAAAAATAAAAAGGCAAAGAAAATTCATATTCATAACCGACCCTGAATAAATTGGGATAAAGGTAAAAAAAATATGAGCGGTAAGGCAAAAAAAAATCGGAATCCAAACAGAATACTACGTCAACATAAAAGAAAGAAATAAAAAGTAAACATCAAAATACCATTAAAAACAGCCATAAACCCAAAACTACAAATTATGCCCAAAGCCCACGTGGCCATAACCATCGCCCACTATTAGCTTGCCCCTCTGACTCGCTTGTTACACAGATGTTGGCAAATATTTGAAAAAACCGTCTAAAAGAGGCGATGGTATTGTCTCTTCATAAATACGCCTGACATTTATGTTATCTTATTTGTTGAACTACGTTTAAATGTTAGTTAAAGATTTCCCCACATTTGTCATTTGTTTCGCGATTTCAGTGTTGGTCCCAATGTTCATAATGATGAGTACAATGACCCCTTCAGAGGTATTGCGTTTATTCTGTAACACATTGTATTAATACGAAAGTGATTTGTTTGATACGCTTTTACGCCTAAATCGCTGAACCATTATTTGATTAAAAAAAATATACAGAAGTATATGGGACCCGGAGACTGTTGTAGGGTATTTTTTTGTTCGAAAAAAAAAAGATGGACACAAGCGAAGCCGAGGCAAAAGCTATTAAAATCTGTGAGGCCACATTCACACGGAATCCGTCATTGACGATTCGTCAAGAAACACGAAGCGTCATGACGGATGGACGTTCACATTGCGTACAGATTTGTGTTTTTTACGATTCGTAAACAACACGGGCATTTGAAAACCATTGCCACCGTAAAAAAAGAAACGGATCGTGAAAAAAGACGATTCGTCAAAAAACACGAATCGTTCTCGTATGAATGAGCCCTAACTCATAGTAGATGAAGGGTTTAAGTACAACCGGAGACCGTGACGATTACGGCAGTAATCATGCAATTTAATGTGTTAGGTCCCCTGAGTTGTGCTAGGGAGCTAATGCAGCGGCAGTGTCGCTAGTTCATGATGTGCAAACCAGGGTCAGCTCATAAAATTGCACACATACGTTATGCATAAATTTGCGCCTATTTCCCACGGGGGTAGGCAGAAACGACGGAACGCCAGCAACTAGGAAATATGTCCCCATGTCGCACTGTCGTCGACCAAAGTTCCCGTCATGTTTATGATCTGCAAAATTGGCTCGATTTATATTGGATTTTACATAATTATTACCTATACCAATCTTTTTGGAAATATATTAACATACTTATTTTGCTTTGCTTACATATGTTCAAATACATCACTACTATACATTCACGCCGGTTGTGAGTACCTACTACGACTGTGTTCTGTTTTGTCTGTGGCATGACCAGAGACTCGTGGTAGTTAATCAGTTTTTATTTAGTGGTTAAGTTATTTTCTTTAATGTTATTTCCGGCGGAATGGACGTATTTTTCTTTTTACGCATCTCACCTCTTGAAGAACTTCAATAATGAAGACTATGCTATGTCTTTCTATAGCCCTCTCGCCGTTTTCACTCACATCTGCCTTGTAATATTAGGTACTTGTTTATATTGTCCCTCAAAATTAAACATTCAGCAAATTTGTGGTTGTCAGCACATGAAAGTTAAAAAGTTCTTCGGATCTTATTTGGCAGACCATTTCATACAAAGTCTGTTATGGTCCTGTTTTAATTTATCTGCTGATTCATTTCTAAACTTTGTAACATGATGTATATTAAGTAAATATTAGACCTTCCACTTCTCATTTTAAGAATGTAGTTAAATAGCAAAATTCTAAATATTTATTTATTTATTTAACAAATAGATAAGAAGAAGGGAACAGAAAAATAGGTACAAAGGTGATGCTTATTTCTAAAGAAATCTCTTCCAGCATAACTGCGAAAGGAAAGTCGAATAAAAGAGATGTAGACATAGTGTGTAAAAGTTATGCTTACGTAGGACAAAGACAAAAAACTTTAAATATTACATACTATAAGTACATAATTATGACTAAAATTAATATCGTACTAATACATACTACTTAAATAATAATATAAGATAAATATACTTTATATTTACTTATATATACTTTAAATATGCAACTATGATGGTACCGAAAGGTAGTGTTCTTTCACTCTTCTTTTAAAATCTGGAAGAGTTTCGTATTCCCTAATGTCAATATTTTTTAATACCATAGACACAAAACAACTACGCAATTCGAATAACCTCGCCAAAAAGTAAAATACGACCTATCCCACTTTAATCGTAACAATGTCGTAAATCATAATGTCGTACGATTTTATAGGAACGCCTACTTCGTCGTATGTTTACAGAAACTTAGAGAACTGGACGGAGAATTATCGTCACTAAACTTACTTATATGTAGAAAGAGACAAAGCGATTGCGGCCAATAGTGTGGACTTGTTTTAAACAGTTTTAAAAACAAGTGAAATTGTAATTACAACACTATCATTTAGTAAGTTCTCCATATTATTTAACCTTCACTGTCACTACTGAAGCATATTAGACATTAAACGCTGTGTACAGTTTAATTGGACTTCAGATTTATGTACTGTATATTGTCATAGCTGTGCTGAATTGTTTTAGTTTGTTAAAATAATTATTAAAATAAAACACCTGTCTCTTTTCTGTAGGTGTCACTAATAGCCGGTGACGCGCCCGGACCAATCTAACATAAATCTACGTAAATGAATACTTATTTGAAAGATGGTACTAAAATATTACAACTTGTAAAAAGCGATTGAAATCGTTTTTATATAAGTTATTCTTCTATTTTTATAATGCAAAACTTCGATTGTACTGGAATGCGAAAATTCACTTTGACGGTACATGCGCGAGATGTCACACACGTCAAACGTTACCGTCTCTTTTTATCATAGGTTTTAAAACGCTTACGCCTTTTCTTTGATTTGATAAATTTACTAAAAAAAACCAGCTCTACTCAACCCAACTCGACAACCCTACAACCTTATTCTAGGAGGAGACAACAACAGGCCCTACGATCGCTTCGTCTCTCTCGCACATTTCGGACCATATTCACTTGACATCCGAACATGGGACCGCTCAGTCCAGTTCTCTATACAGTTAGTATACAGTCAATGATAAACAAAGAACCATCGCGACCTTGCCGATTAGCGAATTCATTAACACAAACTTGACTTACTGAACTCTGACATTATCGTAAGTATAAAAAACAATCAGCTTAAAACATTATTGAAGCGATGTTATTGTGTTTTTTTTTAACTTAATAGTAATATAATGTGGAATAATAACGTTGATGAGCACATTGAGAAATCACTCATAGAAAGTGAGGCATAATTGATGATCATCCTCATCTGAATCCTGCCTCCAGAGGGCTTACATGAGTCTAGACAAGGAGACATTATCTATAAGCGGTAGAGGTTGTCAAACTATTTAACGTGTGGTGGGATTGACAAGCGCTACCAAAATGCTAGGTTATGTTATTAAAAGAGATTTAGAGATTTTTCACTTTCTGTAAAAAAACTTTATATTGCTCTCACTGGCTCTATACAACGTGTAACGGAATAAACGCAATTTGTACTCATAATTATTTTATGAACAACTTTCACTATGCGACCAACACTGAGATCGCGAAAAAATATTGACTCCGCCATACATTTTTGTGCGCATTACTCCACAAAATGAACAGCTGATTTCTTTTTCGCGATGTCAGTGTTGGTCCGACAGTAATAGTTGTTCATAATGATGATTACAATGACCCCTTAAGAGGTATTGCGTTAATTCTTTTACACGTTATAGATAACATCTCGTTCGAAAAAGTTCTTAATAAAACTAACTTTTTAGACCTATTTGGCGTATGAGTAGGCTTATCTAGTGTACCCCGATCGTTGAAAACGTACAATTCCGTGCATCGCGGCAGATCGCAGTATGAAAATGTACGGCGCCGTTTCCGAGGTCTGCGACAGACGCATGCGTCCGCCTTCGGAAGCAGTGCCAAACATTTTCATACTCACACTCACTCACTCACTCGCTCCCCACTACTCACTACTCACACACTACACACACCCACACTCACTCACTTTTCTTTTATTTTCTTAGTGTCGCATCAGCCGCGCGCGACAACCGCAAGCGATAGATCGCGCGCGGAAGCGATCAGTCTCGAATTCTCGATGCACGGAATTATACCTTAATGAATACAGCGAGCATTTCTCCTTTAACGCAACCCATTTTCTTCTTAAGAGACAGTAAATTCCAAAACAAGGCCTTTTCACCTAAACAAAACATTTAATCATGTTTTTCTTCGTCAACGGTACAAAAGCAATCAAACATGTAATTTACCTTACAGCAGCGAAGTAAGATATCGTGAGAGAAATCGGCACGTTTCAACTTGTAATGAAGACTAAACTGTGTACTGACACAAGAGAGGTGATGGGTGAAACAGCCTTTTATGTTGAGTAAGAATTGAGACACGGAAACGTGCTGGAAAACATGATTGACAGCACGAGGAAAACACTCAGCAGTAAAATACACCTTTGAGACTTCATTTGGCTATATGCGCTAAGTTGTGTTGTTCTGAATTATTAAGAAAATACTATGGACCATAAAAGCAACATTAACACGAAGATAGTTGGGGTGTCTGCTGGTTATGGTCCAGTAGAGACGCACAGGACCGGTCGATGGTGATCTTGGGCGAGGCCTTTGTGCAGCACTGCACGTCTTTTAGCTGAGATCATGATGATGAGTTGGGTGCATATTGTGCGCAAGAAGATATGTTCTCAGTTTCATTAATATTCCCAAAAATCTAGAGTTTTGTTACTATAACGCAGGGATGGCGAACCTATGGCACGCGTGCTAGTCGTGGCACGCAGCAAAATAATTTGGGGACGCCTATACAAGATTACTTAGCATCTTGAATGATTAGCAACAACAGAAATCATGCTGAACATAAAGCTGATTGGCATTAAGATTGCTTTATGAATTTATAGTTACAAAAAAAGAGTTAAGTTAATAGCGTCTAGTGTTATTTTTGGTCCATTGTATCACCAAGTCAAGATTTTTGGTGACATGTCATGGCAAAAAAATATTTTTGTAATGAAATGGCACATTCGCCAAAAAAGGTTCGCCATCCCTGCTATAACGTCATATAAGTAGCATTTACTTACTCTAACCCAGCAGGTTATAGAAAGATTTTCAGCAGAAAGTTGTATAGATACATCGCTTACCTGAAAGCAAAAGAAAAACGTTTATAAATATTTAATTATAATTTATTATGTATACTAGTACAAATTGGGATCGGAAAGGAATGTGCCCAATTCGGACTTGCAAGTTCAGTTTTCATTTAAGTAAACATCGGGCAGATTTCCAAACTGCAGGCTGCCTCTGAAAACTAATAACGCTTTGTCCAAAGTTCCAAGAGAATGTTTCCAATATACGTAGATTCCGGTTTCAAGTGCATCTTTGGCACGATGCATAATTTCACTTTACCCATCCGCCATTAGTAGGGTTGGCAACTTTTTTCAAAGAAATAAAGTACATCTCATTTTAGATAGGGTTAATGAAGAGTGTAGACTTATTAAAACGCGAATACACTTTATTGTTTGTACAGTTATAACAGCGTAGGTATAGATAATTTTATAACAGCACTTTATTGTAAAACTTTCGCGTTTGTTGTCTAGAAAGAGGTGGCGAGACGATCTACACGCCTACTGTAAGGTTTAGTTCGAGATAGAAATATTAGTTGGAAGATATTAGGGCCTTTGCCGAGAAGTGCCATAAAAAAAGTGAAATAGAGTACAATATCTACTCATTTTTTTTTATAAGAGCTTTACCCCACACTAGGAATTTCTCCTGTATTGTGTGTGCGTTAAAAAACATATAAACTCACATACACAAACAGCCAGACCCGTAACAAATATCTGTAAGACATACAAATATTTGTTCCGTGCGAGAATCGAACCCACGACACGCAGCTCAATATTAAAGTACGGTTGACAACCCTAGCTATTAGCGATACTCGTGCTGATCCTACATTGCCAAAAGTGGTTTCAAGCACTTAGCCATTTCACACTGCACCATTTGTTTTGTTAATCTAGTTTAGGTGTAAATAAAGACGATAATTCATTATGTAAATTAATCATTCACTGGGTAGTAAATTACGTTGACAATAGTAAACATATGTGACGTCACACCTGCGTACAATGGCTCCATTTAGGGTGAGATCGTGGAGTAGATAGGAAAATGGAGTGTTCGTTTAAAGTGAAATAAATTAGATTTTTAAGTCAAGATTGAGTAGGTTTCTTTTAGGCAAGCTTGCTCCATCGTCGACCATATCATCGCTCATCAGGTGAGATTGTGGTCAAATGCAGCTTATCAATGATCATCTGCCTAGCCTTTTCCCAACTTAAAAAAAAAAAAACTATTTTGGGGTCGGCTTCCAGTGAAACCGGATTCAGCTGAATACCAGTATTTTACGTGGAGCGGCTGCCTACCAGACCTCCACAACCCATTAACTGGGTAACACGGTAGTTCTTGGCAAGACTGGAGTCAGATTTACTGGCTTCTGACAATCCGTCACGACTACCAAAGATCTACAAATGAGAGCCGGGAACAACTTAACGTGCTTTCCGAGGCACGTAAAATCGGAATATTAAGATGGTCACCCATCCACAGACCAACCTTGGCGTTGCTTAACCTTGATCGACTGTTATTCCTTAGCCACGAGATCCTTCAAATGCAGCCTATCAATAATAATAAATAAATAAAAACGATTTATAGCATAAATTGAACTTTTACATACGATGCACTGAACGGTTGTACTATTACTGTTCTAAGGGCCGATTTTTCAATGGTCCGATAAATTTTATCCAAGGAATAAAAATGGCGATTTGACAGCTTTTATATAGAAACTACGTCAAACCACCATGATTATCCTTTAGAAGAGCCGATTTTTCAATGAACATTGTTTGGCACTTAATCATACAAGATATTAAAACAATCGAATCACACTTATATATATATCACACTAATCACACTATCACACTATATATCACACTTCACACTATAATCACACTAATATTATAAAGGCGAAAGTTTGTGAGTGTGTGTGTATGTTTGTTACTTCTTCACGCGCAAACGGCTGGACCGATTTAGATGAAATTTGGTATAGGAGACGTTTGATCCCGGGAATATGTTTCCTGGGTATAATTTGCGACAATCACGCGAGCGGGTCCGTGAGAGCCGAGAGAGTAGACGTGTTAGCCTTTCAGTGGTACACAACCTTTGACAAAGAACTGGTTTAACCGAAGAGGAGATTTTTGCAAGCAGGCAACGACAGATATCCTGTTAAAACTCAGTGCTGCAGCGACTACAAATCAGGAAGAAAATCACCCAAATCCTCTACCACATTTTAGCGAGTAAGCTCCTATAAATGCATGAGCCATGGCATTCCATTAGCTATTCCCTCAATGATTCAGATACAAGCACCTAGGCATTCGAAAACATGCTATAAATCAGTCTCATGCACGCTATGACGCAACAAGAGGAATGGACATGTATTTATAGAGAACTAACATCTGCCAGCGGCTTCGTCCGCGTAAAAAAAAATATCCCAAGGGTATTTCCGGAATAATCAGTATAGTAAAGTAACCGTGATTGAGTAACAAACGTCCATCCATCCATCCAGACTTTCGCATTTATTAGTGAGACTATCTGCCACCCATAGCTCCGCCCGCGTGATATTTGCCCCAATGGAACATATCCCCGAGGTGGAAGTAACCTATGCTCTATAATAGGACATGGTCTACCTGTGTGCCAAGTTTAATTTAAATCCGTACAGCTGTTAAGACGTAAAGAGGGAACATACCGACAGAAACATTCGCATAATAATAATATTAGCTACAATTTGTCACGTCATTGATACGTTTGCGAGGTGGAAGTGGGATATATTATAATAGGTTTATATTTCTGTTATCATTCTGCTGACATGTGGGTGCGGGCTTGAAGTATAGTCTACGGGTTATTTCCTCAAGTGCAACACTACAAAGGAATTACTCATGAATTGCTGATAGTATGTTAAGTACTTTAACTACAAACCTACTAATAAAGTTACTCTACGTGTAGAAATTTTATTCAACTAGTTAATTATTTTATTATTTTCCCCGCGTCTTCCCTTGCATTAGTATATATTTAAACAAAGACATATATATTCACATTTATAATATCAGTTAGGATAAGTAAGCGCTCCAAAAGGGACGTATCTCAAACTTATCAATATTTTAATTCGGTCAATTATGTTCCTAGATTATATCAATGACAAACCCGAAACCAACTTGATTGCCTTAAGCCCTTAAAGCAACAAAAACGGTACTGTAAGCAGGTGTTTTCTAAACCTTTATTCTTCTTTGTCATTGAGGAAGGTAACTTAGCACCTGAATGCCAAGGGACTCCATTATAATGTGACAAATGTCGTGCGTTATACAAATGGGTGTGAGTCTACTTTACTATTGAATAAGATATCTTTACAGAAGCGAAACTGCTGGTGAAATAATCACATTTAACTCTTGCAGTCACCCGCAATCTTCTACGCTAAAATATGTGTTAGTTTGATTGATGATGGCTACATAAAATGACAGGTCTATATTACTCTATGACATAAATTTTCATTTTCGCAGTTGGACAGCATTCACAAGTATGTGTGGGTCTTTAAGTTAAGAGTTCCTACTGGACAAGCGTGCTCCATCGTTGACCACATCATCGTTTCCTATCAGAAAATCTAAATTTTGACTGCAATCTCAAGCGCGCCAATCAATAATAATTAATTAAAAGAATACAACCTCCCACTGCTACTGTTCTCTATGGTGTTGGTATCAGACGTAAACGAATTAGCACCATCCCATCACTTCCCGTGGGTGTCGTAAGAGGAGATTAAGGGTCTCACCAGAGAATGAGCAGCAGCATCCTCTATACCAACTGCTACACTGTGATCGCCAACCCACCTGCCAAGCGTGGCGATTATGGCAGTCCCCCTTTGGGGGAGGCCTATGGACGTCTTTCGGCTGATATAATGATGATCATACCCTCCCACTGCAGGGCAAAAGACTCCCATTCCTTTTTTTCAGTCAACTCAGCCAATATGGATCAACCTCGTCTATAGCTCGTTTTACAATCGCGATGTCATAGAATATAATTATAATGCGGACCCAATGGTAGCAGTCCGACTACTGAATTTTCTTTAAGCTTTCAGAATGTGTTTTTAACAGATGTGTCGCCTCTGTTAGTTCTTATTCCATGCCACTACCTAGGAAATGGGTCAGTGACACACTTCCGACGACACAATAGTAAATTGCTTCCCCTGATGATATGTGGATGTGAAGCAACTAGTTAATGTAATTAATGTATTAACAATGGATTGTACTAACAGGATTGAGAACGTGTTACCATATTAAACAATAGATTCTTTAAGACAAGCGCCTGTTTCAGAGACTGGATGTGCAGTATCCAACAGAGAAAAGAAATTAACGGAATTTACGTTCTGAAATGATACTTGAGTACCAGTCCTTTTAAAGATACCAAATTCATGACGAAGGCTAAAGGCTATACGGTAACGGGAAAAACGGGATATGCGCGTACGAAGTCGCGGGCAAAAGATAGTCAGCTATATCGATAGTCAAATAGTCAAAATCGAATGAGATTGACATTCAAGCGTTAACGAAATGTCTGGAGTTTTCGACAATCGTCATCGCTGATATAATCATTTTGTTTGGCGCATCCGATGAAAAAGTATTCAACAGAGGGTCAATTAAACACATTTTTAAGCTACGTTTGCATTTGCCTCGCAGTCGCAAACTCTAATTTACCTATATTTTGACAGATTGCAACTGAGATGCGAAAAAGTTGCTTCTATGTTTAAAGTTGGTCGACTTCTTTTCCCCCGACTTCTTTTCCCCCGACTTCTAAGCAAAGACTTTTAATCCACTACTTTCATTTTTTGGTAGAATTAGCGCTCTGAATGCTGTTACTGAAATGTGAAAGCAAAATATCTATGTTTTACTTTAAAATCTAGAACGAATAAGTAAGTTTGTTTATGTACGAATGTAATTGCGTAACTGTGGCGTTCTGTGAAGTCTGTTTAGCGTCTGTAAATCACGGTATTTTAAGATGGGTGGCGTGCGTTTCCACTGGAACTTACGAGTATGTTACAACAAAATTAAGAGGTTCTCAGTGGGCTAATAGACGCACAACGTCAAGATGCGATGCGCTAGGTATTTCTTTAATGACGGGTCTGCAATATCGTTGTACCGAGAATAAAAATGCCTTAGTGAGACCACAAAAAAGATAAATTGACGTATTTTACCATCTAGTAAAAAAATATTGTAATAAACGGCTCTAATTTTGTTTTATTTGTGCTCCTTTCTTTATTTTCGTGGATTCTACTACGACTTGGCGACCAGCGAGATATAAATTGTGGCGAGACCTCTGCGCATATATAGAATAGAATACACTTCATTGAGACCCCAAAATCGGTGAAGGGAGGAGCCAGGATCATTAGGTTAAATGTCTTTTACGTGTCATGAAGTGCGACAAAGTCTATTTGTCTATGTGACAGTTAGATAGTTTCAACCTTAGTAGTTTCAATTTACTAGGAATTGTTGTCAAAAGAGGTACGTAAACTATTAATTTCCTTGACTTCACGTGGGACACTTCTTCACTTCAGGGAAATAAAGAGATCAGAACAAAAATGATGTTATTTTTAAAAGACGAAAATAAACAAATATTTTGCAAACCTTTTTTTTTTTTGAGATGGGCTTGCTCTTGACCACGACCTTGCCTGATGGAAAGTGATGGATGAGGTCTACGCTCACGCTTGCTTTGAAGGCAGACGGGTTATGTGGGAGGGATCACAGACGCTGGGCGCTGGCAAAAACATTTAATATTTGCAAAATATTTGGTGTACGACGAGGTATTAGAATCCGTTTAGATGTCACATTATATTGTATGATGCT
Source organism: Mamestra configurata (assembly GCA_002192655.3). Lineage (NCBI taxonomy): Eukaryota > Metazoa > Arthropoda > Insecta > Lepidoptera > Noctuidae > Mamestra > Mamestra configurata. The sequence goes on from NDFZ01005240.1 coordinate 146,018, forward strand.
AGGTTTCAGATAAGTTAGTAGGTAATAAGATAAGATTGGTACTTGCTATGATATGAGTGACATTAGGTGACTTTTCTGTTTGATCTATTTGAGAGTATTTCTAGATAAACTAGACTTATCGCAAACAGTTATAAAATAGAAAATAAGATACCTAGAGTTCTCAGTCAATTCTGTGTATTGGTAGAAGGTAACTATGTTGTAATTCAGATATCTAGAAACTTGTGATGAAGTCATAACTTATACTTACAATGAACTCAAACAGCTTGAAGAATAAGAGCTATAATTTCAACTATGGTAAGCGCCAAATAAATTTGCAATAAAGTTCATTGCCCTTTCCTTAATTTCTCTGCGTACCCGGTCAATAAGAATCGTTTTTCATTACTAGAAAAAGTAAAGGATCACGATATATTTCGCTAGGTTGCCTACTTGTCGGTCTTCTAAAGATTGTACTTCGGGGAGAGTGTCCAGAAACTCCACGACCTCATCACACTGGCCCCCTTCTACCACCGGACATCTAGACGCACTGCAAGTTACCATCCCGACCTTGTTGCTATTCCACCAATTCGCACTAAACTTTTCCAAACGTCTTTTATAATGCGCACAGCAGAGGAGTGGAACTCTCTGCCTGCGTCTGCGTTTCCGAACGCATACAACCCTAATCTCTTCAAAATTAGAGTGAACAGGCTTCTTCTGGGTAAGCTCGCTCCATCGTCGACATTGTCTCTGTCATCTATGACCTAGACTAGAGTCAAGAGCAAACACATCTCAAAAAAAAAAATGTCGATTCAGGAAAGCTTTATGTCATTATTTCTGTTTTCGAAATTAAATATGTCAATAAATGTATGTGGGCCAATGACCGTTATTGCACGTTTATTTGGTATCGACCATATAGGCATGTCTGTTCTCTGTGACATGTTTTTTCTTTTGTTTCTAACTCAACAAAACTTTAAATCCAATTTTTTTCTACCAATATTTTATTTTTTTGGTATGCGTCATGCTTGGCGTAAATAAACTCTTTTTCTTTCTTTATTTTTTTTCTTTTTCTAGATAAGTTCGAGCCGAAAGAAAATCACACATTTTAATTTGTTTTTAGACCTATTTATCTTGCGAATGCGCTTTAAGAATGTGTAAAATCGTTTCACACATTTAAAAGGTAAACTAGACTTGAAACTTTGTATGAAATACCGTGAGAAGTAAACAGTCCAATCAGAATAGAGCAGCTGCCTATGAGCTGATTGGTCAAATAATCTAGTTTGTTATTGGACTAAAATGTTAGATTAGGTAGGAAAAAATGCAGTGGTTCTCAACCGCATTTCCATCCGTCCCACAACGTCCGTCAACCGTCCGTATTCCGTGAGACAGGGGTCACAAACCACGGCCTGCTTCCACGTGCCGTTTCGTTTTACAACTTTTGAATCGACGTCACAAGTACTTACCCGCTTTAATTTATGATTCGCCCAAAGAACCACTCAAATCTTTACGGTTGGTAACACTGACACGCAGTTTTAGAGAATTAACTGTAATAGAAGTTAAAGCTGGCGTTTCGGGTGTTGAAAAGGTGTTAAAATGTTGGTGTTTTTTATGGTGATTCCTCTATAAATCTTTGGTCTTTGATCAGGTGGTAACGGGTTTACCTTTGAGATTATTTAACGGCGTAAATTTTATTATTGTTGTGTACCTGCTTTATTAGTTCTAGTGTATTTCAATAATAAGTGAGTACCTATGACAAAAAAATTATGTAGAAATAAATTTACATATTATCAATTTCATGAATTTCAGAATAATGAAAGTCAAGTGCAAGTCGGACTCGCACACGAAGATTACCGAAAAAATACGTTTATTATATGAAAATTAAATGAAAAAGAAAGGGCCTCATAGTTTCGCCATGTCCGTCTGTCTGTCTGTTCGTCCGCGGTTTAGCTCAGAGCTAGAAAGTTGAAATTTGGTATGGCGCCGACAAAGTTTTTATTAAGTTAAGGTTGTTAGCTGGCGATGGTTTTTTTTGTTGTCTAGCCCATGGTGTGGGTTGTCGTTGGATAGGTTGTAAAAATATTGAGGGTTTGTTTAAACCTTTTTTCCATCCAAGGATCCGTTTGCGAAATATTAAACTTTAAGGCGCTAATTTTTGTTAGAGTCAAGACAACGGAACCCTACTGTGTGTGGTCCGACACGCACTTGGCCGTTTTTAGGATTCCGTATCCAAAGGGTAAAACGGGAAACTATTACTTTAACCGACGATTCTATCTCGGGATTTAAGAAATTGCAAATTACTTATTGCGCTTTGAATATATTTGAACAAAATTATTATATTGAAAAATCTTATTATGTTTTTAGAGTTCCGTACCTACTAAAACTATTAAATTAAAGAGCTTTGTTTTCGCACAACTTTCTTCTTTTTATTCTTCAAATCAATCATTTGTAGCTATACTCAAAGTCCAGTTCATGTTTTTATAATCCCGGGTTTTAATTATCATGATTCCATTTATGATTTCGGGATCTCTGTTTATGACAGTCAACCTTTAAATATTATTGCGAAACTAGTGGGTTATTTACTAGTATATGCATAAGTAGGTACTACATTGTATAACTTATGTAAATACGATAAGTACATATTGGCGTAACATACACTCATAATAATATTTAGCGGTAAGTTACGTGTTGTCACAAAAAAACGTTTGTTTATTTCCCCGACATTTCAACTAAAATTATCAAAAGGACCTGGTGAGGGTCGTGGGTAGCTGATGTTGCGAGACGCACAGGACCGGTTGTTGTGGCGACACTTGGGGGAGGCCTCTGTCCAGCACTGGACGTCTTTCAGCTGATATGATGAAGTTGTATGCTTTTTACTAGATTGACATGTCCCACTGATTGGCAAAGGAAGGATATTGCCGTTCAGGTCGTCTGCGGCGAAGGTGGTGTGAGGATCTGATCATGTTTGGAGCGAAAACTTGTCCAGAGATTGCCAAGGAGAAAGGGGAGGGACCTCTCTCCCCTTTTTCCTTGGCAATGTTTCGTCTCCTTGGCGAAGACCTCTTCGCCCGGCAGTTTGGTTACACGAAGTTTAGAAGGCTACACTATAACCTAACCATTTTTTTTTTCAATTTTGCTCTCTTCCGTATTATTTTTTTATTCAAATGTATTCAAAGCGCAATAAGTGATTTGCAATTTCTTAAATCCCGGGATACAATCGTCATGTTTATGATTCCGGGATTTTAGAGGAGGTATTATCAACTCTACGTTACTTACTTCCACGAACATTAGGTAAATGTAGTCATAACACTATTATTATGAGAGGCTTGTAAATTAATAATGTTCAATAAAGATTACCAGGCCAGCGTTTGTGGTGATTGCGCTTTCAGTAGGTACTTTGTTTTGTTGGCTATGCTATGTTAACAATTATGTGTAAAAGCGAATCAATAGCTTTTCGTAGAGACATTTACTTGTAAAACTAGCCAATGCTAATTGGAAACAAAATGCCAATAAAAATATTACATAATTTTTAACTTCAGTCAAAGCTAGTATTCAAATATTATGTAGCCTATCATCGAAATTAGAAAGTTATCTAATAATTATCATGCGAAATTATGTTAGGCAGCAATTTGCGAAATTAATGGCCGACCTTCACTCGCAAATTGGTAGGCTGGGCACAATATTTGACAATTATTATTATCTAATACTGTTATGGGCGAAATGTTCCACTTGGCTTAATTCCCATGTGACACGATAGAGAAGATGATTTTGAATTAAGTTGCTTTGGAAAATCAGTACGATAGACTTTCAGAGTACCTGCTAACGTTGTAAACATTTTTTTAAAACAAATAGTAATACATGGTATTTCTTGCCTGTTCTTCTCCATCGCTTTTGACGTTTCATATCTGCTCATACAATTTAACTAGCTTTTGCCCACGACTTCGTTCGCGCATATTTTTACCCGTTCCCGTAGGAATTTCCTGTTCCCGTATAACCTATAGCATTCCTCATGAATTTGGCTTTCATATACAAAAATAATTTTCCAAATCCGACTGGTAGTTCCAGAGATTAGTGCGTTCAAACAAACAAACAAATTCTTCAGCTTTATAGCTAGTATAGATTATATAGTTTAGATAAATTTTTTGATTGCTAGCATAGCATGGGAATATATTCTTTGTAACCAAGATCATATGTCAACTTCTTAAAATATAGCTCAAAAGCTTAGTAAAATAGCAAAGCAGTTGATACTATTCATCAATATTCTATCTATCACCAAGAACAATAAAACCAGCCAGCTACAAAAGAGTACAACCAACAAAAGAGAATGCACACTTTCAAAAATAATTCCGCTTCAATCAGTTTTACCCCAACAATGGACTGAACAATCGATAAACTGGAGCGAACGCCTGAACAAATTGATTGTTACAAAGTATAACTAGGTAACTGTATGGCTGACCTGTTCCGATTCGCAACTACTACTAGGGTTGCCAGCTCCGAAAATCAGAAAGCCAAACAAACCAGCCCGTTTAGCCAAACTTTTGAGTAAGAGGCCTGAAACGCTAAAATTGTGTGCCCATGTTTTAAATGGTTAACATTATTCTGTGGTACTTAGTTGAAGATTTTTTGGTACTTTATCATGCACTAGCTTTTAACCGCGACTTCGTACGCGCATATCCCGTTATTCCCGTTCCCGAAAGAATTTTCCAAATTTGACTGGTAGTTCCAGAGATTAGCGCGTTCAAACAAACAAACTCTTCAGATTTATTATACACTACTGCTACTAGTATAGATTCGTCATAACTACAAATGAAATAATATGGACAAGCCGGACTATTTGGCCGGACATGCAAAAAGTCTTGCTAAGTCCGGCTTTGACCTGACGCCTGGCATCCCTATTCACTACTAATGTACAGTTTTGGCAGCGTCTCTAGTTCAAGTACAATCAGTGGCAATGCCAAGGTTGGTGTGCGAACGGTACGTGTGAGAGAATTGCAAATCAATGGCAGATACCGTGTTATGTTTTATTTCAACGGGACTTATTTGTTTAGAGTTTGCGTCAGTGTTCCTGTTTGTTGTAACAGTAAATAATTGCTTTCTGTAATCCTTTCGTACTCATATTATAAACGCGAAACTCTTCAGGTATTAACAGCTGAACATATTTGGTTAAAACTTGTGACGCGGGTAGATCTTGTTCTGGCATACGGCATACGGCAGAGGATATTTTATCTTGGCTGGATTTTGTATTTGGATAATATTTCACGTTCACTCGGGCGGAGCCACTAACTAAATCTGTATTATACATTCTAGTAGTATTACATTCTATCTAATTCGTCGTAACCTGTTCAATGTTCAATATCTCTTGGGACTACTCACACACGGTCATCCGATCCCAAACTAGGCAGAGCCTGTGCTATGGCAACCAGACAACAGATAAACATACTTATATATTTCTATATACATACATATTATAGACAAATTACACCCAGACACAGGACAAATGATCATGCTCATCACACAAATATTTGTCCTGGGTGAGAATCGAACCCACGACCTCCGATTTAGCAGTGAGGGTCACCAATCACTCGACCAACAGGTCAGTCAATGTTGTCTGTCTAAATGAATCCTTTCCATGAATAAGATACGTCAGTACGTAACAATTTATTAGAAGACTATGTCATTTAGCGGGCACAATTCCAGGCACAATCTGAATCTATTTATTTTTAAATATTTATGAATAAGGTGATTGTTTTGTCCGGTCGACCTTGGAAATTAAGCCAAAAAATCAGTTCGAAAAAATTCAAACTGTCTTTTTGACTAATGAAATGATAAATTATATTTATTTTACAAATGTGTTACAAATAACTCTTTTACACGTAACTTTAAAAGATGAGACGGGTATTTCCAAGCTTGAGACTCTCGAGAAGAAACACCGAACAAAATTCAGAAGGTCAAAGTCTCAATTAAGATCCATTCAATTAATGTAATTGTCAAAACGTATGAGAGCCATTTAGGTTAATGTTTGAGATGATCTTTTGAGGAAAACATCACACATATTCGAGAGGACCAGGTGCGATTCTGCCGGTCGATTCTGTAAACATGTCGAAGTGAACGCTTAGGGGAAGTGATCACGAGGTGAGCTCTCAATCCATATAATCAAGATGGAATGACAGCTCACTTCGTGATCACGTGACATCTTAATTATATGGATTGACAGCACACCTCGTGGTCACTTCACCCATACCTTCACTTCAACATGTCTACAGAATCGACAGGCTGTAAACCTCTCACCGACCGGAAACTTAGGTGAAGTGAGCAAGAAGTGAACTGTCATTCCATTTTGTTTGTATGGATTGACAGGTCACTTCATGTTGTGCACTCCACTTAAGCTTACACGGTGCGATGTTAACAAAATAGCCTGGTTGTCCTTATTGTTATTGTGTTATTTGTTGTACTCTTATAATCTAAAAACCATTACTAATCATATCAATAATTTCACAAAAATAATCGATCTTACGCTCTCCCATTCGGCTGAGAATCGATACAAATTAATCTAAACTTACTTACGTAATATCAAAAGTGAATGTACGATTAGGTCGTGGAGCGATAGTTAATGAGTTCTGTATGCAAATATGTGAATATCTAGGCTAGATTGTGTTAACATTGCCCTGTTCGTTAGGTAACGAGTTTCGATCGATAACCACTCGATTTGTACTGCTATCGGGTTGTGTGATTGATGAAAAGATTCGTTGCGAGTTTTTTGTTCGTGTTTAAGAGTGAAGTTGAATCTGGAGTACAGCCCTGTTTGATCATAATTATCAACGCACATCTTGCTGGGCGTAAATAAATCTGCTTACTGGAATATATGCTCAGGTTGGTATGCTTGCAGGGATTATGCTGCTACGACAGATGAATTGACTTATCGACAGATGAAGAACCATCTCAATGAAGTTGGTAATAGACTTGCCCGTCACAGTATTCCCAGCAGTGCCTCCTGAGGGACAAAATTACTGCAGAACGATATGCAAACATAAATCCATACTATTATTATAAATGCGAAAGTGTGTTTGCCTATGTACCTCTTCACGCTTAAACCGCTGAACTGATTTAGATGAAATTTGGTATAGAGCTAGTTTGAGTCCTGGGAAAGGACATAGACTACCTTTTGTCGCGAGTAAAAGGCTTAAAGGGGTTGAAATAAGGGATGAGAGTTTGTATGGGAGTCCGTATTTTTTTAAGATAAAACCAAGAACCGTTGTATTGAGGCACTTAATAAAAATAAAAAATAAAACATATGTTCAAGCGTATTTGAAAAATTAGGATCTGTAAAATCAAAATGGCTGCCCAAAGTAACTATTCTAAGCGAAGTCGTGGGCAAAAGCTAGTAGACTATAAAGATGAGGTAGATAATGCCAGGGACGATGACAAATCGGGCATAACTATAACCATAAAGCCTATATTTTGTAAGACTAAAGGTCGTGCCATAGACACGGCTATTCGTTTATCACATTACATCATACCGTATCAGCTTTCTATAATTTATTAAACTCCATTTTTGATCAAGATTTATTCAATTTTATTCAGAAAACTATAAAAACATTGGTTATGGTAGACCTTTGTTTCGTTTTATTAACAATAGTAATAGTAACATCGTTATTGTTTGTGGAATCTATAGATTTCACTTTTATATGGCAGTGTATGGTGAAATTGCTGTCAATTTTGATAGCGAACATGTCCCACTTTCTGAAGCTGATAGCTTAATCCCCAAAAACTTGCAGCACATCTACATCATTATCATACACCTGTCCTTATACTAATTGATTTAGGATCGGCGCTTTCATATATTCTTCTTTTATTTTCATCATTACATCTCTATTCGCCTCCTTTCTAGCCATATCACCTCCGTGTGAACTACATAAGGTGATTGCTTTATCCTTCATCATCATCAGCACCATCATCATTATCATCATCATCATCCACAGCCCGACTTCGGCCAATGCTGAACATAATAATATCTAAGCTTCTCGTTACTTGTGTCAATCCCTACGTTCTGATGTCAGTCACATCCAGGTTCTACCCGCGATGACAATAATGTCGTCTACCCATCTTGCTGCCAGACGACCGACATTTCTACTTCTATATACAACGTGTAACAGAATAAACGCAATACCTCTTAAGGGGTCATGGTACTCATCATTATGAACAACTTTTATTATAGGACAAACACCGATCAGTCAATTTTTTTTTACGATTTCAGTATTGGTCTCATAGTGAAAGTTGTTCATAATGATGAGTACAATGACTCCTTAAGAGGTATTGCGTTTATTCTGTTACACGTTGTATATATCTAAGGCCTATGTCAAATTTTGTTCAACTCATAAGTTTGCATATGGATACAATTTGTATCTCTACGATGGTCCAACAACTAAATATTTTCACCATTTCAATTCAGTAGGCCTAAAAATATTTCGCTAAATGTCTCTTAAACCAAGAGATCACGTCTCAACTGAAGGCATCGTCAATAACAAGCTTGATTTATAGATATTCTCCAGTCAAAGTTGCAACATAAATGAATTCGCCTACTAAAAACATGCCAATCGGATTTAGAGCAATTAAATACCAGGTTATCTTGACCTCCCTCACCCTTCTCTCCAGTCGAAACATCGTATAAGCAAAAGTCATCGTAAATTGGATCTGCAGTGCATTGAAGTCTTAAGTTGGCAGGTTCCCAAGAGGTGGCTTACGCCATTTCATTGCGTTGTTTATTATAATGTTATGTTTTAGGTGAATAAATGTTATGTGAGTGTAATTGTTAATGAATCGCAAACTTACGCTAAACAAAATGTAAATAGAAGTGGTTTAGTTTCCTGTGTGGCGTTTGGGCCGAACTTCTAGCAAGCTAGAGTCATAGTGACTTTCGCCTTTTTTTTTAAGGGTGGAAAATCATCAAATTACTTCTTCCGCTCTGGGTGGAGCGGAAGGGGTGTGAGACTCTTACTGACTAAAACCCGTCCGTGTACCTTCTAAAGCTTTTGCGTTACTGGGCCTCGGAGACTCTTTCGAACAAATTTCGCAACCCTGGCCATAATCGCCACGCTTGGCAGGCGGGTTGGCGATCGCAGTGTAGCTGTATGTGTGTTGTATGGTGTCGGACGTAAAAAATAGCACCATGCCCATCACTTCCCGTGGGAGCCGTAAGAGGCGACTCACCAGAGAATGGGCAGCAGCATTCTCTGTGGTTTTGTGCATTGCAACAGCTTTTTATTATTAATAACGAAAATGTTGCTTTTTAAGCATCAAAAAGCTTCAATATTTTTCTCATTTTTGTAAATTTTTGCGAACAAATATTTACTGAACAGCTGATTTTTGAAGGAATAGATTAGAACTACTTTTGAAGTGGTTTAAATACCTAGTACAACACACACCGTACGTAACAGTTACAAAAGCTACACATAACTCAAAACTCAGAAATACTGTTTACTGGCAGAAGTAGGTCCCCATTCACAACCTATACCGCTACAAGATTTGTAATTGCGATACTACAAAAATCCCACCTGACAGTATAATTACCATCTAAACCTCCATAGGTCCATATCGCGAATTGTACAAATAACTGTTCCCCGTAACACTGACACTCCATTTGGCGTATTTGGTCGAATATTCGCATCACTTGTTCAATGCAAAATATACCTTATCGTTTTCGAAATAAGGTTAATTTAGTATTGCACAAGTGACGCGAATATTTGCCCAAATACGCTAAGTGCGGTTCCAGCGTAACAGTTATTTTCAACGAGTTATTAGCCGGCGATTTTTCGCACGACGACGTGCAGATAAAAACCATTTTGAATAGGTACTCGGTTCGAAAGGGTTCCCATTGAAATCGAGAGCTCTTTATACTGGTATTGAATGACTCATGCTTCAGTTAAATCGATTTCTTTAAGTACAGGTTGTCGTTAGAGTTCCGTAGTGAAACTATGATTTATGTATCTCGATTGGTTTTCTGGTTTTGTGTCTGGTAATGTTACTTATTAAGTACTGGATGATGTTTCCGCACGGGATGTCGAAAAAATTGTATCCAGAGGCACAATTTGTAATCTGTCTGACGCTGCCTGTGACACTTAAAACAAAGAATATGCGTTTTTCTAAAATCTAAACCAATACGTATTTTACGAAGAAAATGTTCTTCTACTAAAGATTTCAATTATTCTTTGCCCTAAAGTGGATAAATTAGTTATATTTTAATGAAAATAAATTCAGAAACGACGACTTAACTGGGCCAATTCTATAACACCTATGGCTGTCATTAACCTCCTAATGAAGTCCTTTTTTATCTCGGGGGGAAATCCTCATGGATGTCCTCCGCCCTGGGGCGGGCGGAGGGGTCTGTCAGACTCTTAGGTACGGACTAAAACCCCAGTGTTCCATCTCCCACCTACGCCAGGGATCGCGGGAACGGATGCGACTTCCGTAATCCCCGAGGGGTCTGTCAGACTCTTACTGACTAAAACTACCCCGGTGTTCTATGTCCCACCTACGCTGGGGATCGCAGGAACGTATGCGACTTCCGCAATGTCCTAAAGCATTAATGCAGTCTTAAATCAACCAGGGTTGCAGAATTGTTCGAAAGAATTAGGTAAGTACTCGGGTGGGTTCTATTCAGTAAGAGTCTGACACTCCCTCCCGTACCGCCCAGAGCGGAAGAAGTCACTTGATGAATAACAAAAACAGTCCCTAATGATAAAGTTACAGACTTCGATACTTAACGAATACGTGTACCTTGGTTATTAAGAGACCCTTGTTACTATTATATAGACTCAGGTACTCGTTAGTCAAAGACACACAAGCTGACTTATAGTGGGATCGACCTCTTTAGCGGGCCTCCATTGCCGACCCATTTCGCTCAACTACGCGATAAGCGGCTTACACGTAAATTTTTGTTGCATGACATTAACAGAGTGAGTGCCTTTTAAAACTTAGGCTGTAAGGAGTCTAGAAATAGGTGTGAAGAAAAAAAACGATTGTTTTTTCATTGTAAAGTAAGTTAATAGTATGGTGAGGAATAGAGCCTAAATAAGTTGATAAGTCCTAAGCTAAGCTAATTTTGCTACTTGAAAAAGTAAATTATGAGAAGAAAAAAACGTTGTTTTTAACACGTCTATATATAATACTAAGATAATAAATTTGAATAGTTTGTTTGTTTTCTCACTAATCTCTGGTCGGATTTGGAAAATGTTTTTGTATATGATAGCCACATTCATGAGGAATGCCATAGGCTATACGGAACCGGAAAGAAGAAAGAGATATAATTATAGCATAGCAACATTACTTGAAGATTAGCTAGGTAATAGTTGGTAACACAGAATGCACTAGTCAAATTATAAACTCATACGGAACCTTATTCAAAGTAAACTAAATAAATCCAAAACAAAGTTTTCAAGTCTTATTTTACACGCAATACTTTATCAATAAAGCAAAGCATTCATAGGTCGACCCAGATTCGAGTAGGGGCACCACATATTCAACAATTAAAAAGACTGTCTAAATTTTAATGATCCAAACATTCCTATTATTAAAGGAGGACTGGCAAAAATGTACGGAACCCAGCTTATATGTGCTATAACGTGTAACAATATATATTTGGAAAGGTTTTTTTTTATTTTCTACAATGTTTACTATGGCGGCAGGTCTCAAATCGATGTGGGAAAAAGAAACGGTCAAATAAAATTAATCTTCATGTTACCGTTTTCATTGCCTTTAAGTGGTTTTTAGAAAAAAATATTACCTATATTATTATTAGTAGCTCACAAACAAATACATAACAAACGAAATTTCCTATTTATTCAAGTCGTCTTACCTAAATGCTAAGATTCGTATGGGCCTCTGATTGGTTGCCATTGGCCCATATCAGTAACTCAATCACTGACTATGGCGGTTAGTAAACTGTTACGTATTCCGCACCAATTAACGCCTTAAAGTCATTGCTCCTCCTGCCAGGGTTGCGGAATTGATCAATAGAGTTACCGCGGCCCTGGAACGCAAAGGGCAATAGGAGGAACATGGATGGGTTTTAGTCAGTAAGAGTCTGACACTCCCTCCCGCTCCGCCCAGGGCGGAAGAAGACAATTGATCATTTTTCACCCAAAAGAAAACACAGGTTATTGCTCGATGAGAATCATTAATTTGTTATTGAACTTAACAGCGTTTTTTTTATTAAAAGAAACTAAACGGCACTTAATTAATCAACTTCATTAGTATATACACTTAAATTAAAAAAAAAACGAACTAAAAATAGTCTAAAATATGGCGTCGATAAATTCGTTGGCATCGCTGACCACTGGTAAAGTATCCAAAAGGCTGGCAGCATTGCCACGTTGTATGGCAATGCTTATCGTTTGTCCAAGGTACAAGCCAGCCCTTGGGTCACGCGAAGTGTAAACTAAGCGTCTTGAAAGATCTTTAAACAAGTTGGAGTTGTAAATAGTTGCACATTATGTATTTAATAAAGGTTGAAAAAAGAAACTTAATTAGTGAAATAATTGTGATATTTATATATCCAGAGAATTTTCAAAAAAAATACAATCTTAAATTGAGGGTCATTCAACGCACAGCCAAAATTTCAGGGTGCTGTAGCATGTTTTTTTAAATGACTTCACCTTCGAAGACGGATATTATGGATTTTTGAAAATTCATTCCCAGGCAGGATTCAAATGGGATTAAACTTATATAAAAGTCCGCCTTTTTCGCTCATGGGAAACCCTACCGGAGACACTTCTAACTGCCAGTCGATTCTGTAAACATATCGAAGTGAAGGCTTGGGTGAAGTGATCACGAGGTGAGCTGTGTTAATCCATCTAACCAAGATGAAATGACAGCTCACTCCGTGATCACGTGACATCTTGATTGTATGGATTGACAGCTCATCTCATGATCACCCAAGCCTTCACCTCAACATGTTTATAGAATCGACCGGCTGTTTATTTGTTAGTTGACGCTAAACAGTAACTTCTAGTAGTATAATTAACTTAACTTTAACAAGGCTAGAAATGGCTCAAAAATAACTCAAAAGCAACGCTATCCTGAAATACCAACCAACATGGCGACCCTAATTTCAAGCATTCGACACCAGATGAATGAACACAATTAAAGATGATAGCCACAATACGTTTTTTGTATACTTTACTAATGTTTCAAATAAAAAAACTGCACAATAGTGGACGCTCGTAAAAGATTTATTGGTATCACTTGAAAAAGTTGGCTTTTGTGGTCTCGGCGATTATTCTGAACGGTTTGTATGTGGGTCACGCTTTTATTCGACGAGGTTTGTTCACCACATCACTATTCTGTCAGAGCGTTTAACTGTGAAATTCACTATATATTTTAGAACTGGCTTCTGTCAGCAGTGTCTCCCGCGTGTATGTACAAAATTATCCCTAAGGGAACATACTCTTGGGGTGAAAAGTATCAAAGTCAAAGTCAAAACGTTTATTTCAATTAGGCCATTAAACGGCACTTTTGAACGTCATCGTTTACAGTTCAGTAAAATAATAATGTTACATTAATAAAGTGACTCTACTGTCCATTCGGAAAGGTAGGTTCTTATGGAGAAGAACGGACAAGAAACTCCATCTTACGTCCTATTCCAGGACTTAATCTATCCTTGTCCCAAGTTACATCTAAATCCGTTCAGCCGTTAGGACGTGAAGAGGTAACAAACAGACACACAGAGTTCCTTTCGCGTATATTATATAACCAGCTTTTGCCCGCGAGTTCGTACGCGCCATTTTTTCCCATTCCCGTAGCATTCTTCATGAATGTGGCTATCATATACAAAAAGAATTTTCCAAATCCGACCGGTAGTTCCACAGATAAGCGCGTTAAAACAAACAAACTCTTCAGCTTTATTTTATAAGTATATAGATAGATAAAGATATTTAGTCAGTAAATTAGGATTAGGTCATTTATTAGGTGCCAATAACTGTAATTTTAAATTCTGCTATGGATTCTACATTGAGTACCATCAAGGTTGTTCTTTGATCTCTGAAATTGAATACCAATTTATTTATAGTTGGTGCATTGCTATTTTAGACGAGTGTATTACGAGCCTAGAAACTACAATCTGTAACTAGATAGTGCAATGTTAAACATACCACACTATGTTCAAATATGGCATCAACTAAAGCGTATCTTGTAACGCCTCAGGGATCATGTACCAACTTAATAATTCCATGCATGTATGGCACTATTAAAAACTTTCTACCATTTCCGACACACCGATAACAGCTTTTTGCACGACATTTTATCGACAACAATAGAAATAAACAATAATAACAACTCTTAATAATAGAGCTCGGACAATAGACGATTTAGCGGTCGGTGCAATCGCGATGTATCGATACTTAATAAATTTTATCGATGTCCGATCGACATAACGTGCCGCGTCCCGATCGCGTGTTTGGTTTCCCGTACTCCGTACGTCGACTAAGGAGAGACGAGCATGGTAAGCTTTTCAAGTTCCTAAACAATTCCCGGGTCGATGGCGTGTTGTGTGAGGCGCGCGTGAAGCGCCTCAAAGAGTTGTCAGCATAGAAGACGGGGCCTGCTAGGGCCAGAGCCTGCCAGGGTTGCGGAATTTGTTCGAAAGAGTCACCGCGGCCCTGGAACGCAAAGGGCTTTAGAAGGAACACGGATGGGTTTTAGTCAGTAAGTCTGACACGCACCTTCCGCTCCACCCAGAGCGGAAGAAGTCATTTGATGATTTTCCATCCTTAAAAAAGAATTAGGAAACCGCGTCGTCCCCTCGCGGCGACAAATAGCCCATGTTTCTACCAGATTATATTTTTATAATGAGAAGTTATTGTGTGGATGTTATCTTCTTCTTGTTCTCAAGTCGTTTGACTCAAATTAAAGTTTGTGCGACCAGTATTGAGCAATCAGCCGGAGTGAAGACTTGGGCGTAGTGATCACGAGGTGAGCTGTCAATCCATACAAGCAAGATGTCACGTGATCATGGAGTGAGCTGTCATTCCATCTTGATTATATAGATTGACAGCTCACCTCGTGATCACTTCACCCAAGCCTTCAGTTTGACATGTTTACAGAATCGACCGGCTGCCGGTCGATCAGCTCTATCGATGGCCTCGTTTAAATCTTGGATGGTGCCGGTGGTTGAATCATAGGAATTAAACGTATTCGAGCACTAATCTGAAGGCCGTACTCGTACTTAAAAAGCGTTCTAATATAAGTCGCAATATCATCTTAGCGACAATCTATTGGGAATTTGAATGTGAACGTTTCTTAAAATACGACGATTGTCCTTCAGATATAAGTCTTTGTACATTTCTGGGACATACAGAGCACGAGTAGCCAAATACGCGTCCCGACCGCATCGTCCACATCGGTCCAAAATTAATGACCTGTCAATTCGACTGGATTAAATACTAAAAGGAATAAAAAGTTAAAACGCTTTTACATCGCATCGTGATTTGTTTAAAAGTGCTGAAACGTATTTTACAAGTCGGTGTTTTGTTAAAGTTAAGAAATTGTGGATTAAATTCTTTAAATTAAATCGATTGGATGTAAGGCGAGCCGACTTACAAAGTTGAAATAAAAAGGTATTAAGTGGAACATAAATTGTGTAACAGATGGGGATGTAAAGTAGGTACTCTACCCCTACTAAGTTGAATAAAATTATTTTGCTAAAGGTTTATTAAGTCAACTGTGAATTGGGTTTCTTCCTGAAAAAATCTAATTAATCTAATTGTACAAAAAGTAACCTACTCACATTTTCCTTAAATCACTCCCAGTCTTGCCAAAAAGTTCCGTGTTGCCCAGTTACTGGGTTGTGGAGTTTAGATAGGCAATCGCTCCACGTAAAATACTGGTATTCAGCTGAATCTGGTTTGATTGGAAGCCACCCTCAATACAACGCACAACAGAATAAACGCAATAGCTGAAAAGGGGTCATTGTAGCTCTTCAGTAGATTTTGTCGAATAGGGTATTTGACTAAAATAATCTAATTAGTCCGTCAGATAGATTTCCAAAAAATATTGGAAACGTATTTTTTTCTTTACACGTAAATAAAAAATGAAGACAATGCTAAAATAAAAACTTGCGTGACGTCAACTTTTAGTACCCACACATTTTAAAGAAAGAAAGAAAAATGTTTATTTGGGACTCACAAGACAAACAAAACAGTAAAATAAAATTAATAACTAAACAGTAATATAATATAACAAACATGGATAACTATACAATAAAATAATTATCTGTGCGAGGACAAAATGGTCCCATCAAACAAAACGTCACTAAAAAAACAAAAAAAAAAACAAACAGACGTCTAATAAAACGTCACTCTTGAACTCTGATGCGCTTTAAAGATAAAGTTCAATGTTATCAATTTGAAATGACAAAAAATACGTGACCAGTATTATTTAAAAAAAATCGAACTGAATAGATTTATTATTTTTCTATCTGAAAAATACCTAAAAATAGCCAATTCGCGACCTCTCATTCCTGAGTCAATCAATTAACACAGGAAACTGATTATATAACATACCTGAGTTCTAATCTATCAGTGTACTTAGGTATGGCATAATAGCTGATGTTCGCAACTTCGTCGCAAAAATTTCAACTTCTAACTTAGATCACTAATAAGTTCTTTACTAGTAATGAAAGCAGGGGCGTAGCTGCCGCCGTAGCAAAGATATGGGGCCCCCGGGTAACAAGGGCCCCGACGTGTGGACGCAAAGCTATACATTTAGTCGCGTCATCTCCTTCGTGGCCTGCCAAGACAGTTCTGCGCTAGTAGGGCCTATTTTGTTTAAAAAACCATACCCCTAAAAACGGGCCACCCAAAAATTTTTGATACAGGGCCCCTTTGAGACTAGCTACGTCACTGGATGGAAGGCTTCTAAGTACAGACTTTCATACAAAGTTCTAGCTCTCATTTCCCCCCTTAAAGTTGAAATTTCCAAAAATCCTTTCTCAGCGGAAGTTTACGTCATGAAATAAATATAAAATCCAAATTACAGCTTTCTAGCTAGACTTAGTAGAGAGACGTTGAGTTGATGGTCAGTCAGGCCAAATAATTTTTATAAAGCATATTTTTATTTACATAGATATTGACACCTGATTTTTGTAAATAGTTAACTAACTATATACACTCGAAATAAAAATAAAAACTCCTAACTAAATTAACCCTAAAATATGGCGTCAAAATCAAATTCATCCGCATCGCTGTCGACTGGAAGTGTACCCTAAAGACTGGCGGCATTGCCACGTTGTATGGCAATGCTTATTCTTTGACCAAGGTAAAAGCCAGCCCTTGGGTCACGCGAAGTGTCAACTAAGCGTCTTGAGAGATCTTTAAACAAGTTATGTGCACTCCCCGAGAGTTTCAACCCCAAACGGCTCGAAAATATAACTACCAACAACTTTATTATATTTCCGCCGCTTGAGGTTCTCTGCAGCCGCAGCGGCAGCGCCAGCACAGCACGAAGAGCTAGGAAGATGGGATGGCGCAAGAGTATCGACACAAGTAGCGTCCCACACTAATGGCCTACCCATCTTCCATGGAAATAACGACAGCATATTATTTTAATAATCGATTATAAAAATTAAAAAAACGGAAATTTTGGTGATTCAAATTATCGGATATATTTTTCTTTATTCTTTGATTGATCAACGAATAAAGAAAAATATATCCGATAATTTGAATCACCAAAATTTCCACAAAAATAATGTCCCATCATTAACTTTATTTTTTAAGTATAATATTACATCAATATGACTCAGTACACTTGGTGGTCTCACATTTGTACACAGCTGATATTATGATGGGCCACACAAGGCGGTAACACAATCATAGGGGCCCATGGGGCATGCCCCCTCTCTTTATACGATAAACTTGTAAAATCTTAGTACTTTAATTCAAGACTAGCGGTACTAAAACATTTGATGGGACATTTTGAATACCTGTGCTAGTTATACAATGTAAGGAATTTGCAAGACAAGAGTAAAATTGCCTTTTTAGTGTATCGTTTATATTCTGAGGAGATATTCCCACGTTCTCTTCTGGGCTATAAATAAGGTATAAAAAACATTTGCAAGGCAATGACTGATAAAGCATAAAAAAAAGATAGTTCGTAGATAAGGCGCAGATAAGATGTAGGTTAATATCAGCTGATGAATAAAAATAACTTTTTGTATCATTAGCAATGTTATCAAGATTTTATCCAAAATTTGGAACACCTAATGAATTTTATCAAACTATAGGTTAATTGGCAGTGTCATTTGTACATCTTTGGCAGTCGTCACGGATAGTCAGAAGTCAGAAAATCTTACACCAGTCCTGCCAAGGAGTAACCGTGTTACCCAGTTAATGGGTTGTGGTGGTGGTAAAATACTGGTATTTAGCTGAATCCGGTTTGACTGGAAGCCGACCCCAATATAGTTGGGAAAAGGCTAGGCAGATGATGATAGGTTAATTTGAACTTAAAATAAATAAACTATGCTATACAAGTAGAATTTTGAATACCGGGATCTAAAAACCGGCCTAGTGTGAGTCGGATTTGTGGATTTACGATTTGCGACACTGAGGGTTCCGTAGCATAAACCGTAAAAATCACGCTTCTTGTATGGATACCCGTTTAACTTTAAATTTTATTATCCGCTATTATAACGACAATAGAAATACTCACCCAGTGAAAATTCCAACAGTCCTACTAACTAAACTTACGGTTCATGAGATACAGCCCGCTGACAGACAGACGAACGTACAACTGAGGCTTATTCATTATAGTTATAGGGTTCCGTTGGTAACTTCGGGTACGGATCCCTAAAAATGACCATTATCTACTAAAAATACATAAACAGCCCAACATTGTTCTGGCATGTAATATCGATTAACCATTGCCACAATCGAGAAAGTCGTAAAAATAATACCACCTACGGGCGGCTCGGTATTAAACTATAATTACTTTCTAAATTGTCATCGGATACGGAATGGTAATGAATCTATTAATAAATAAAATCATTAGTGAGATACTTTATTAGCAATCAAATCATTAGTGGTTGCTATGCATGAGAGTTTGACAGTTGACAGTTCGGTGCCGTTTGATCTTTTTAGCACACTAAGGCTGGTTACTGCTTAACCGGACTATCCTGTAGTGGCCTCAAATGAATTTAAGGCTCCCAGCCAGGAAGGACAGCTTATGTGCAAAGGCGAGCTTAACTCAGAATCGGCCATCATAGCTTGCTTTTTAGTATTAGGTACAGAAATAAAATTATATTACCTATGTACACATTAGATAAAAAATATTCGGTAAAAACTAAATAATAAGTACCTCATTGCGCACTTTAAAACCCTTTAAGACCCACTAAGATAGTAAAAATTAGACAGTTCAATAAATCACTCTTCCTTCTAAAATACGACCCAGTCTCGAAAACGTATAATGTACCTAACAAGCTGGTCGTACCAATACAAAACACACCATAATCATTTTGTTTATTATAATTACCTATACATAATTATATTATGCGGACTTAGATAAATCTATTGTATGACATAATTATGAGCGGTTGTAATTTTCTGCTCATATTTTCCGCGTCCTAATGTACTAACAGTACACAATAAAATACAGAAAGCAATCTCAATAAATAATTACTCACAGTACGACACAGATTGGAAGTTTCACCGCCAGAATTGAGCTTTAAACGAACACAGACAGGAAATTGACAGTTCAAGTACGTTCAATGACTCTTGAGAGGTGCAAAAATAAGTGATTGCTATTAGGTACATACTAGTATTGTTTGTTTAATTATGTACGGGCAAGGAGCGAAAAAAGTAATTTTCAAACACGTTTAGTTCTGACATAACGCACTATGAGATGCTTAACAATTCCATGGATGCATGTCCGCGTTTTGGAACTGTCATTTTAATTCAAAATAGGAATGACTTTTCAAACGTCAGAAAAAAATGGTGGTATAAATATGGCTGTTTGACACAATTACTTTCGATACAAAACCTGTCAGACCTTTATTTTTATTTCAAGAAGTTATCTGACCATCGAAAAATCGGCCCATAGTAGCTCATTGTCCAATAAGGTGCAAGTAAAATGTTTACTTACTTAAAGGTCATTCAACCTTTCATGCTTTTATGGAACATTTATGGAACCTTCAGTTTGTGTCGTACTACAACATTTTGATTCGCGCTAAGCATTGTTCAAATATTCTTAGCTATTAATACAAAGTTATGGTGGATTTAATATTGCAATGTCGCATTCATTTCATTGTTTCCGAAAGTCGTAATTTTGCGACGCTATTCTAGTTAATTGCATTTGTCTTATTGTTTCCGTTTGACCAATAACTTTGAATATTATGTAGTATTGTGCTTTTATGCAACAATTTATTTTTAGAACATGGAAGACTTACAGCCAATAAAAAAGATCTTACTGACTAAAATCCATCCGTGTTCCTTCTCTTTCCGCAACACCAAAAAGCGACTTACAATACGAATTTATGGTGTGAGCACAAAACCACAGAACACACATTGCTTGGTAGAATAGTCATGACTTAAGACTTTATGACCCACAAACGATTTCATGTATGACTGGCTACATGAATAAATTGTGGGCCCATCTCCACAATTCTTTTACCAATGTAGTTAAATCATCAATTCATTATCATCTTCTCTGTGGTTTCAATGGACCTTTTCCGTCTAGCAGGGCAGAGACAACACACAAGAGGACTCTAATAAGATAACTTTTCTTTTACTATTATTACAAACTAACACCCATATTCTTAGTGCTTTTGTAGGAAACATCCTCGTTTCTACTCGACTCAGCCGTTTTGACGAAGGAAAATACGAGTCCGAGGATGATAGTTTCAATAAATGAAGAGCTAAGTATATCTGTCAATTTGAATATGGAATATGAATTAAGAACATGGGTTTGATATCGGGAATCTCAAATCTTCGATGTCTGTTAAAGGTTTTAAGGTTTAAATGCAGTTTATAAAGACAACTTTATTTCCTTCCAAAAATATAGACCAAGAAACAGGAATTTTACTTTCCAGTCAGTAAAATTTACTGCATTTCCCGTTTGTACATATACTTATGTTTATTTTTTATTCACAATTCACCGAGGGCAGTATTTCTCGTAAGTACATTTTTCTTTGTCTTGTCGGGATGGAGCCTCGGGCCAGTCCACTCTCGGATATTACACAGCCACATTTTTCTCCTTTTACATTTATCAAATTGCGATACTCTGCAGAATTCTTGTTACAGTGGCGTACTAGCTTGATTTCCGAGTAGCAGCTGTTTGGCATAATACACTGTAAAATACGAAAGAGGTCTTGGAGGAGGAAATTGGACAAGGCCAGTGAATTGAGAGGTTTTTTATCTGTTGATGGAAACAGTGTAAATATATCTGCTTCGAAAACGTGATGAAGACCTACTAAAAACTGTGCCTTATTGGAAGAACTTGGTGGATTTAGTGGAAGCCATACAAGCAAATGTGGTAAAGGCTATAGCGATAGTCTAGCTAAATTATTGGGATAGCTTTCGTGCCTTATTAAATTTACTTTCAAACTCAGAAGATGGAGAGCCTCTGGTAAGCAGCCGATCTATATTCTGTGGACATCTATTCGTGGAGTGAGATGTAGACAGTGAACTTTCATTCCACCTTGATTGTATGATTTGACAGGTCACTTCATATTTACTTCACCTAAGTTTATACAGTGAAATTTTCACAGCATGACACAACAGATCTTCACTTAAAATAAGAACATCAAAAATAGACATTAAGTAATCAAAAATACCTCCAAAGCCAGCACACACAAAATCGCCATCTCTGATCGCCTCAGTAAAAAATTATCAGTCTTATTATTAAGACGATACGGATACGGAAATGAGTCGTCACAGAGACAATCTCGGTATATATTTGTCGAACAATGGCACGAAACACCGGTGAGCCGATACAGTCAAACATTTGGGCATGTGTCAAGAATTAATTACGGAGAATCGGAATGCTTGGGTTATGGCCAAATGTGGTGGACACTGTGTAAGGTTTTAAATAAATTGAATATTGTTACAAGATGCTCGAAGTAGAGATATTTTGTTTTCTTTTGGATGTTAAAGTGGGTTTGGATTTTCGCAGTTTTGGAGCTTGTTCAAGGCTGGTAGGATTTACATTAAGACTATTGTTTGTCTAAAGGTCCTTTGGAGATGTATTCTGAACTTGCCTGTTTCTAGATTTGTGATATTTCTATTCCTGTAATCATTTCCGAGTTTCTAACTTGACATTCTGTTTTCTTTGACAGTATCTTGTTTAATTTACTATTTCCATTTCCTGTCGTACAAATCGATTTCTTTCTAAACGTTGAACAGTTATTATATATTCCTCTGTAGAAAGTTTAATTTATTTATCTTGTGGTTATTATAATTATTGTTATTGTTTTTATTTAATTGGTATTGTTGTCATTAATTTTTTTATTCATTGAATTTTAATCCGAATTTATTGACATCTTAATTTTTTTTTTGTGAGAATGAGGACTTACCTATATAAATTATTATTATTTTAACTTATTGATTTTTTTTATGTATTGAATTATATTTTTTATCATTTTTATTATTGAAACAAATCCCTATTACAAATTAATTATTGTATATTATTAATTATCATCATCATCTTCCTGCCCTTATCCCATGTTACTTAGGGTCGCGCAACACGTTTTTTTCTTCCATTCTGTCCTGTCAACCGTCAAGCTATCACTAACTCCCTTTTCTTTCATATCACTCCTAATACAATCCATCCATCTTTTCTTTGGCCTCCCTCTCCCTGTCCATCCATCCACATTTATATTCATAACTCTTTTAGTTACGTGCATTTCATCCCTCCTCTTCACATGACCATACCAAGATAAGCGGTTCCCTTTCAATCTTTCCGTTATTGGCGCCACTTTTAAGCTACCTCTAATGAACTCATTCCTCACTTTATCCATTCTCGATACTCCACACATCCATCTCAACATTCTCATCTCCGCTACATGCAATCTTTTCTCATCCGTCTTTTTCACAGCCCAACATTCTGATCCATACAGTACGACAGGTCTTATCACGGACTTATAGATTTTCCCCTTTAACTTGAGGGGCATCCGTGGGTCGCAAGTTGTTCCAGTGACCTGTCGCCATTTCATCCAACCTGCGTTGATCCGGTGCGTTACGTCTCGGTCTATATCGCCGTCCCCCTGGACAAGCGACCCGAGGTACCGAAAGTCGGAGCAGATCGGTATAGGCGTTCCGATGAGAGCTACAGGTATAGGACTGGACAGACCGCCGAAATCGCAGAAAAGGTATTCTGTTTTTGTTCTGCTCAATTATATTATTAATTATATGTCAATTAGTTAAAATAATAATAAAATGCCTTGTAAAATGCCAATACAATAAAATTTTGAAATATAGTCCCCTTCGTTCTGTTGGTATCAACCTACATCTTCTTCAATTGTTCACCTATCTCCAAGTTCCATGAAATAAAGTCACTGTTACCAATTAACAATCAAGAAGTTGCTTCATCAATGATAATGTTGCCATCATCCATTTATATGCTAACACGAATTGCATCAAGATCTGTTAAGCCTTATAGGGAACAGAACGGAATGATAATAAAATCATGTAGATTTTGAACGGCAATTTGTTTGGAAGTTTCATTAGTAACTCCTTTTAGGTAAGGTGGTCTCTTAGATATTTTGTAGTGTCCAGCACCTTATAAATTTGACAAGCAATAAAATATTTTGTCATTTTAGATTACGGTGCGTTGTATGTCGTGTTGGATAGTGATTTATTATCTCTATTATTTTGTTGGAGTGTTTAAGAGTCAGTTGTGGATGGACTATTGTTTAAGATTTTATAGTTCAAGAGGTCCCGAGGAAAACAAATATAGAGATTTATTTGGCGGTCATTTGGGAGTGATGAGGGTGAGATTGAATATCTTAGAAGACTGCGACAATATTGACCAAGCAGGAGTAAATCCAGAGAGAACAAAAGTTTTAGAAAATATATTTTGTGCCGACCCAATAAATAAATGCAAATATAGGAAGATAACAAAGGCCTTATTTATAGAAAAAAGTCTAGCCACGTAAGCAGCTTAAGTAATTAAAAAAAAAAGAAAATAATGCAATATTTGAATTTGGAATCTGCTAATCATAAGCAGAGTGAGATCTGAGAATCATTGGCGAGTTAATATAAATAAGCCTAATTTAGTAAATTGTGGTAAGCTTTGCTAATCTGGTCAAAGAAAAATAAGAAAAATACTTCTATCAAAGAACCGAAAGAGACCAAACAACATCCGCTGCCAGAATTCGCAATACCCAACAGAAATCCCTTCACTCACGACAATTTTAATCCTACAAACAAACACAAGAGAGGTATTCCAACTGGCATTTCAAACGACACAGTGTGACACAATTCCATTCAGGACCTAACTCATTTAGTTCCCCAGTCACGCGACGGAACTAACACGCTCGAACACACAACATGCAAATACTTTATTAAATTAATTCACATGCTCGACAACGGTATTGTTGGGTAATAAATAATAAAAACAATGTTTTTAAGGGTTTTCACTACGTTGCCATTTGAGCATATTGTAAATCCTGATGTATGTGGATAAGGTAATTGCTGACGCAAGTTATGAGATTTTAGCACACGTGAAGTGATATTCCGTCAGCGATTTAGCGATTTTATATAAAATCGAATAGTCCAAACTGAATGGGATTAGACATAGACGCTGCGCTTATATTAATGTTAGGTGATAAATCTAAAATTCGTCCATTACTGAGTGATTGAGTGACTGACAGACAACGCACAGCCGAAACTAATAGTCCTAGTAAGAAGAAATTGGGAATGTACGTTCGTTGGGGAGTGTAGTTAACAACAGAAGGAAACGCCCCGGATATCGGGAGTCGCAGGGCGATTCCTGACGGCGAGTGTTGGATGGATCGTCGTCCGATCAGAACCAGGCCCAGATCGACGGCGCGTTGTGTTCCACGCGCGCCTCAGAGAGATGACAGCATTGTTCAGGTTGCGGAATTTGTTCGAAAGAGTCACCGCGGCCCTGGAACGCAAAGGCATTAGGAGGTCCACGGATGGGTTTTAGTCAGTAAAAGTCTGACACTTCCTTCCACTCCGCCCAAAGCGGAAGGAGACATTTGATGATATCCCATACTTTAAAAAACGAGGCCTTTGGGCCCAACTATGTCTAGTTGAGTATTTGTCAAATTTTTGCCTGAAAACCGAACAAACTTTGCAGTAAAGTAGGGGTTGTCATTATTGACACCAAATGCTCAATTCAGAAACCGCCCTTTGAAAAAAGAGTTTTTTAGTGTATAATTATGTCGGTCAGTCATAGCCACTAGCTAAGTTATATCGAAATGATGGTATTGGAATTAGGGCTTGAAGTTAAAGTAAACCCAAATTCTAGAACGATGTTCAAATAATAAATCTCAAATGACAAGCAGGATACTCAGACCTAGTTTTAAACTCAAAACTCATTTCATTTTAAAAACAGAACGAACTAACCTAATTCTTTACACTCGCTCAAGTGGCAAAGGAAACGCTTCTTTCAGCCGGCTTGGAACTGGTTCTAATAAGCGAAAAAAAAAGTAATAGCGGGTAAAATTAACACAACAATGCTGCTGTCGACTCGTGCTGTAAAAAGTGCGAATAGCTTCGGAATCAGGGTTGCCAAACTAATAGTTTTAATTAAAAAGATATAGATTAACTTTTTTTTTTTAAATCTCACTCCCAATTGTCGTTTATGCTTCCGAGGCATAAACGACAACTGGGAGTGAGATTTGATTGAGTGGCTTTGACTCTACCACTCTACTCTACAAGGTAAAATGTTGATTTCGAATGTATAGTTTTTGAGAAAAATAAAATTGTAGCTTGTGGTAATACCAAACAAATATGTAACCGATATTATTATAATGATTGTAACTAGACATTATGTCATTAAAATTTACTAGTTTATTCTGAAACTGATTTATTGATTTGATTTCAGAGTTATTAATAATTTTTTTTGTCCATAGTTCCTTAAATATATTTTTAATCATTACAAAATTACCAAGAGCTTTAACAATATTAGTTTTTCTCTTGGTTAGGGTTGGCAATCCAGTTCGGAATACTTCGCAATAGCTCGGGGAAACGCGACTGCGTGCGAGCTATAATATTTTTAAATATTTTCTTCATTACATTATGAGTTTCTTTTGAAGTCATGAATGAATTTATGGGTATTAATGAGTGTTCTTTGTTCAACGATTTGACTGAGAGGAGTTCATTTTTGTTAACTTTTATTTTGTTTTGCATTTGACTTTCAACTTCGTAGGGCTGTAGGACTGTTGAAAAATATGCGTCTGATGGTTTTATGTTAAATAAAAGGACAAAACTAATTACTAGTCAGAAACGTTTTGGCAATAATTTCATTTTATTGTGCATACAGCTAAGGAATAGAATTCCCTGTCCGAGTCTCTCTTTCGTGATAGCTAAAACCTAGGGATCTTTAAGTAAAGAGCGTATACGCTACTCCTAGGCAAGCATAGAAGTTGCCATAATCTATTATTGGAACACAACGAAAAGTTCAAGAAACCTAACATATTTTCTTTTTAGGTAATAGAGATGCACTATTATGGAGTAACCATGACTTCAGGTGTACTTGCAATTCCTTTGTCCCCCCTTTACGACACTAAAAAAATGAATGAACGCTGACTATCTATTTGTAGTGACTTGACAGATGCTAGACGAACTAGGCATTAAAATAAACCGTCGTTAACACGTTGCTTACAAAAACAAAACAAAAGAGACTAGCTGAGTTAACTCACATGACTCTTGTTCTAAATTTGAAATGACAGAGATTAGAACCGGTTTTCGAATTCTTTCTTTTTTTTCAAATTTGACAGATGTCAAGTTGACTTTTTTTGTTTTATATTTTGTTAAATTATTAGTTTTCTAGTGTTACTTGTATAGACCTGAGAGAACAATACAACTATTTGTTAATGTTTCTTTTTTTTTTTGTTAAATAATAGATAATACTGTTTATATACAGTTTGCATGTCCATTATATAACCTACATTATTTTACTACAGAAGTTATTATTTTGCATTGAAACTACAAAGATCTTTGTAGTTTCAATGCAAAATAATAACTTCTTCTCATAAAATATAAATAACACCATAGGTACTATTTTATAATAAAATGAATAATTTAGGTAAGTAATAATAAAAGTATTCGTGTAAATAAATACAGATAGATAACGTAAAAAACGTTAAAGTAAGAACCTAACTATCAACTTCTTGTTATTGAAAACATAAATAAAGCATAAAATACTCTTGGGAATTTTCCCCTTGAGGTTTATTAAATATTGATGTAAGTAGGTACAAAATAATATTATTCTTTACCATTTTCTCAAAAAGCTGTAAATAACTACACAAAAATATCCGCACGAGATATGGTTGATAAGTTTCGTAAACTTAATTACACAATTTAAAATTCAAATCAAAGTTTGAATGTAAACAAACTAAAATGACGCCAATTAAAACAGTATTCCACCCACCTTTTAGGTTTCCACCGTCTAATGAATACTCCAAACATATTGGTGTCAGATTCAAACTTCATTCACATAACTAGTACACTTCACCCTTCACACTCTGGTTCACAACACTACGCGAATCTTACACACACATTTTGTACCTACCAACAATTTTTAGTTTATTTTCACTCAAACGAAAGTAGAAACTACATAATCAACGTTAAAAATAAGCGTTCTTAATTTGAAATTGAATGTTTACTAACAAACTAACACTAAACACGGATACACTAAAAACGATGGATACACTAATGTTGAAATTCAAACCAGAGAATCGAATAGAGATGAGAATATTCGATTTTTGAATGTTACTAAATATTGTTTTTCGATAGCGCGGTGTCCACACGTGTGACCCGCGCGAGCGATGCACGGCGACTGGCTGGCTCATGGCTCCCGTTGCATTGCAATATGCAGCTGGTGTATATCCCGGCTTTGTATTAATAAATTTTAGATGTCAACCGCTTTGCGTGGTAGCTGGTTAAACTTGCTAGTTGTTAGGCTGAATGGGATAGTGTCATTGCCTTTAGTTTGCTAGAGAAGGAAATTATGGCAAATATATTAAGTACATATATCTTTTGTATTACGCATTTGTTGTAAGAACTGGTAAATATGTAAATTGAAGTTGGTAATTTATTCGAAACGAGGCAAATAGCTATAAATGTAACATTATGCTTTGATATTTTCGCAGTATCTGTGAATTATAATTCTAGACAAACATCTAACATTTTTTATATTATTTTCTAACAGAAACATTCCTAAAATAAATTGCCCACACAAAAAAAACACATGATAAATTCAAATAATTCCTGGCAACATCAAAAACGTCACGTACAGTCAATCCTTTTTTCTCTAAACTAAATAAATCAGAGATAGCGAAAGGTCTCTACGGACAAGGAAATATAAGATAACGCCGTGTCCCACTTTCGAAGTATTCGTGAACTGGATCTATCAGCCTGGTCCCAGGGGCACTCGTCAAATGATGAGTAGGGTTGCCGACTGGCCCAATTTTTTACGCCATTTCCCATTTTGGAGACGATGAAATTCTTTTAGACGTGCGATTTTGTTTGATGCGTCTATTTTGTCGGATATTCGTAGGCCAACCCTATGAGATTGATTTTGGCTTCCCTTCCATTCCTGCTATTAAAAATTCATCGAAACCTTTTGATTTTTATCGGCTACTTGCAAAACCATTCATAATTTCTGTTTTGCTTTTATTATTGAAAAAGTCACTAACCAACCAATTTAAATAAAATAGTTCGCAATCCAATCACCAAAAATCTCACCAAGCAATGGCTCCAAAAACAAAATAAAATCGACTAAAAAAAGTTCACACTTTTAATTTTCCGTTCCACCGAATATTCCCGGTATTCCTATAATCCAATGGCAGCACTACAGGTGACCTACTTCCGCTCACGGGATTGGCTTGAACGTAATAAGCCCCACTCCTGTGGTTACGTGATTCTCATGGATTCATTCGGCTGACACCGGTATCTTTATGTTTAGAGATGAAATCACGCTTATTGTGATCTTGTACAGCATTAGTAGTATCCATTACAGTCACTATGATGTTAATAAAAGTGTATTCAGGTAACTACTACTATATTTGTTTGATTAAATCCTAGTTAAAGTAATATCTGCTAGTACTCATCGAATTATAGACTTTGGTCTATTGCTAGAAAGCTGCACTGTTTTCATATTGGTAATGTGCACGGTTTCTGAGAAATAGGCTATGGAAGCGAAGTTGTGAAAAGAACTAGTTAACTTATTCAACTGAACATTTATCCACCAATCAATTTGTAGGAAACTTCTAACTTTTGCTTTAGACATACAAATAATTTGAACCTTTTAGTTTGTCTCTTGTGTGAACTAAAAACCTTCGAGTTGATGCTAATTCCACGCCTCAAAGACAGGAACAATTTTTTTTCATTTTTTTGCTTCCACAACAGGACATTCAAGAGCCTAAATATATGATTTAAAAAAGCTAATAATTGTTTTATAGCTTCTAGTCGATTGGCAACGTATACCGATTGCAAGATTACTTGATTGAAAAGATTTGTAAACTTTGATGAGTCAATGACGATGTTTAAGTTAAGTATAGAATGATTACGTAATCATTGGCTAATCGTTAATATAATATTATAATATGTTAGCAGCTTATCGATATGTTAGTCGATGCTCTTACTTGTAATGGTACATCTCTATGATTTTGCAATGAAGCAATATTTCACCTTTCGTGAAATTGAACATTACACAAACACTCTCTGTGTTTATTGGCAAATCCAACTTAGTAAGTTCATTTTGATTTTGTTAGTAAATCGCAAAGAAACAATTTCGATATTCCAATGGAGTTTTGAGTATCTCAAAAAGACCGTGAGAAAACAAATTAGAGAATGAACGTAAAAAAGTTGGAAGTAAAGAAAGATTGAACTAACAAAAAAACAGTATTGCGTGTCTGACACGACCTTGTGCATGCCATGTTTTGTCCCTGAACTGAACTTAATTTACATTGTATTCAAGTTTATCTTTCTATATCAAATAATGACAGGCGGTTTTTGGCTCTAGCGGCAATTACATCACAAGGTTGGACCGTGGGGAAATAGTACAGCTGAGTCGAGTTCTGTGTTAGGGAACTTGTCCGGAGGTCCATACCAGTTTCTTTCGCCAAGTAGCCTTACTGTCATCACCATCATCATTCTAGTATCGCCTTAAGATATCCACTGCTAGACATTGGCCTCCCGAAGTATCGTCACATAGACCGGTCCTGTGCGTCACGCATCCAGCCGATTTTCGCGGCCTTCACCAGATCATTGGTCTACTTTGCGGTAGGCCTTCCAACGCTGCGTCTTCCGGTACTCGGTCACCACTCCAGAACCTTACTGATGGCGTGGCTATCAACGGAGAAATCTTACATTTTCGTATATTATTTTAATATCTACCTACTCTAGTATTCACTGACAACAAAATGCACTGTTTTGTATCATTACTTAGGTGTTGTACTTGTCAATATACCATGCGCGTGCAGTAGGCTACAGTAAGGGTAGGCCAGCCCATACATAATGCCCAAAAAAAAAAAAAAATTCGCATCATCAGTATCATGATTTCAACCCTGAATAATGTGGTGAGATTTTTTTTTGGGCATTATGTTTGGGCTGGCCTACCCGTACTGTAGCCTACTGCACGCCCATGCAATATACCTAACTCGACTGTGGAAATAACACTACCTTCACCTACCTAATACTTCCGTTAATAGCACCAGAACAAAATACCATAAAACAGGCTATGGTATGTGCATGGTATGCCTGCCCAGGCTTGTTTACTCCGCTTCAAATATTTGAGCATTTGAACCAAAAGCTTTGTGACGTCTCACGTCTGGTTTGACTGTCAGTTGAATGGGTTTTAGAGAACTATTTTTACATTTTTGCATTTCGTTTTTTTTTGTGGTATGTTAATAAAAGTGACTGATTATATTCATAATTCATAATTCTTTATTGTACACCGAAACAACTTAGGTATGTTACAAAAACAGTGATAATAAAGTTCATGTACAAAGGCGAGCTTAACTCAAAGTTGAGTTTTCTCCCAGCAAACCTTTGAGTGATAGAGAGAGATCAGCATTGAGGGTAGGAACCCGTGCACGAGTAATATACATAAATATACCTACATACATAAATAAAAATATATGTACATATACATAACTAATATTATGTCATTGTGCAAGGAAATGTTCTTTAAAAAACTACTGAAACGATTTAAATGAAATTTGGTACACAGATAGTCTAGAGCCTGAGAAAGGACATAAGATACTTTTTAATGCGAATAAAGTGTTGTAAGGGGTTGAAAGGGGGGGATGAAAAGTTGTATGGAAGTATCGTCATTTTTAGAGATAGAAGCTTGAAACTTATTTTTTAGGCTGTTGATTCGATATATGACTATTCAAAATATGACATTCAAAGTTTATTCAAAGTCAAAGTCAAACTCAATTTATTTATTTCAACTAGACCATTAAAAGGCACTTTTGAACGTCAAATTTACAGTTTAAAATTAAAATATAAGTGACTCTAGTTGTCCATTCGCAAAAAGTAGATTCTTATGGAGAAGAACGGACAAGAAACTCCATAGTTACTCTTTTTAAATATAAGTTTTACAATATTTTGTATACATAGGTACATTGATCAATTGATTATATTATGTGAGCACAATGCATCCAACATTACACTAATATACAGCACACACTTATATACTATAGGTACAACAAAGCAATACCAGCAGAGATAAAATTAAGTTTGCTAGTAAGGGACATGGTACTCACATATTTACAATATAATTAAAAACAATGGATCAGTGTGTGAGTTAAATTACATATTAAAAACCTGAAAGTACACCAGTAAATAAAACAAGTTTGACTTTTTCTACTATACCCTCGATTGTCCTATGGAGCAGGACCAGCATGTTTCCAAGCATTCTTATCTTTAATATAATCATCTAGTTTGTAATATGCTTGTTTACAAAGTGTGGTTTTAATGTAAGTTTTAAATTTTCTTTCATTTAGTTCTAATATGTCACAAGGTATTTTGTTGTNAAAGTCAAAGTCAATTCATTTATTTCAACTAGACCATTAAAAGGCACTTTTGAACGTCAAATTTACAGTTTAAAATTAAAATATAAGTGACTCTAGTTGTCCATTCGCAAAAAGTAGATTCTTATGGAGAAGAACGGACAAGAAACTCCATAGTTACTCTTTTTAAATATAAGTTTTACAATATTTTGTATACATAGGTACATTGATCAATTATGTGAGCACAATATTTATACGTATGTGTCGTATTTGTAAAATAATTAGCCTGAATAATAAAAAATGCTCCCCAAAGACACTATTCCACGCGGACGAAGTCGCGGGCACAGCTAGTGCTCTATAAGCAAGCTATATTCCCTTGAGCGGTACACGTATTTGCGTCTTAGTATTCTCTAAGACGATGTCAGAGCTTAATGGGTCTGAATATTCAGGCACCACTTAACTATTCATCTTAGAGCTGTCTCCTTCAAAGAGGATAGGGGAAACCAATCAGACCACTATCAGGCCGCTATCGAGAAATTATCAGCTAGTCAATCAAGATGGCCGACTTACTCCAAATTTGGGAATTAGGAGTTTGATGATGATCGTTGGTCAAACTCTGGCCTGAAAACCTGCAAAAAGATACGTTACTAAATACGAATTCTCAATTCAGAAATCGACCCTAGGAATTTAAAGTTGTTGTTTTTTTCTAAATTCAGCCTGAAAACCTGTTAAACTTCGGCATTAAAGTAGGGTTTGAGACGTTACAAAAAAAAAATACCAAAGGGTTGCACTCCGGGAGTGCCGGTAGAAGTGAAAACTTGAACATCAACGTTGTGCATTTTTGATATTTTGGAATGGTTAGGGAATAATTTCGCACGAATTGAGGTATACCTTTTCACCTCGCGGTAGAAAGAGGGGGATATTACTTCCTCTACTACGCCGCGCCGGCGGTCTACTCTCCCTCCGTCTTACGAATTTTCGACCAGGTCACGTGTCCTGACGCGAGTTTAACATTTTTACCCATCCCAAAAAGTGCACAACGCCGCTGAAGAAGTTTTCACTTCAAAAATATGTTATGGTCTATCAAAA
This sequence comes from Mamestra configurata, assembly GCA_002192655.3. Classification (NCBI taxonomy): domain Eukaryota; kingdom Metazoa; phylum Arthropoda; class Insecta; order Lepidoptera; family Noctuidae; genus Mamestra; species Mamestra configurata. The sequence continues at coordinate 179,265 of NDFZ01005240.1, forward strand.
TTGACTTCGATTTTTGTTATTTGAAGAAAGATATAATAAAGTTGATGACATGACGTGATATAAAATATATTACGTACAAATACCATCGACGCTTGCTTTCATGCGTTCAGAACGAGTAATTAGTGCAATTACCAGCCAATAATTGGCTGATTTATTAGTTGATACGAATCTGCAACGTGATCAAGTAATTAGTAGGGCGAAACATGATTTAGTAAAGTCGAACATTTAGCATAAGCACAAAACCTGGCCAAGTGCGAGTCGGACTCGCGTGCAAAGGGTTCCGAACAAATATTATTTTTGTAACATGTTATTTTAACACAATAGACTTTCCTGTAATCTATAGGTGAAGAACTATTTTCTGCATATTTTTTTTTTAATTTTATGCTAAATAGTTTCGGAGATAATGGAAAGACTGGTAATTTTTCGTCTAATTTCTTGAATAACTTATTATAAAGCTGTTTATTTTATAGAAAAAAATATAATTACTGCCTTCAGAAGAAGACCTTTAATTTGATATTATGTCACACGGTACAGTTTCAAAAACATTACTTTTAAATTTTCTAGTTTGGCCCCCAACAGTGACCCCTGTACTTAAAATGTATTTATTTACGCAACGCGTACGTCTTTAGGTTACAGAAGTTCATATGTGTACGAAATTTCAACAGAATCAGTCCAGTAGATTCGGAGATAATTGGCTGTGACAGACAGACAGACACCCGAGTGATCCCTTATGGGTCCGTTTCTTGCAGATGTTCAGAACTCTAAAAATCATCTTGTAATATTCCTACTGTTGGGACAAAGGCCTCCTTACTGTGTGACAGAGTGGGCCATATTTGACCATACAAGAGGAATAAAAAAACCTTAAAACTTTTTAACAAAATCCTTGTCGGCAACTTTCTCAGAGCTAAATTGAAAAATTATTCACTAAACATTAGCTTCAAAGTGGCCCCGACATTCCAGGAAACGGTTATGTGCTGGCAACACTGCTAACACCTGACATTTTCGTAATAGCAACCCCAAATTGCCCGCAGCGGCGCGTGCGCATATCCAAGTTCAAAGTTATATGAAAGTAGGCAATTTTATGGACTCTCCGTTATGTTTTCAGATTGTAGGGTATGCGTAATTTTGTTTTGACTTTCAAACGGCCAATAATAGGATAGCCTTACCTTGTAAGCCCGACTTTGTTTATTGTGAAAGCAAGAAAAGGTCGCAAATAATCTGTAGAGTGAGTAAATAAGGTTCTATCTGTGTATTGAGGAGAAATTAACGGAATGTGATCGAGCTGGCCACGACTGCCGACAACTAATTGACAGCTGTCAAAATAGCCACTACGTGGAACCTTGACAGGACCAGAAGGCGTTGCCGAAGAATCCGTTCCACTATCTTCTATGGCGGGACGAGCTGGAGAAAACCAACGACTACTGGTACACAAAGCCCAGAATCTAAAAAGCAATGAGGGATGATGCAGGCTTACAGTACCCCATAACCAATACAAGTGACTGAATTAAAACATACTCTCGAAAATCATTCCCTTCTTCTGGGGCAGTTGGGTAAAAATACGATGACCTAAGCTCAGCTTGTACTTTGAAGTACATTTCATTGTATGAATACAATCGCTCCATTATGCTGGTGTATTGGAAGTTTCCACACTGCAAACAATTTTTTTGCTTAGGCAAGTTGTAATCGCTTGCGCAAGATCTTATTGTCATGTTCGGAAAAAAAATAAACCAGAGCCTCACTTCAATTGCTATTAAACAGTGCAGAGTAAACCAGGCCGCACCACGTATGGTGGAATATGGCCCACTCCCTATCACATAAGGCAGTTTTAGGGTTCCGTACCCAAAGGGTAAAACGGGACCCTATTACTAAGACTTCGCTGTCCGTCTATCCGTCTATCACCAGGCTGTATCTCATGAACCGTGATAGTTAGATAGTTGAAATTTTTGCCGCTATGACAAAAAATACTAAAAAACAGAATAAAATAAATATTTTAAGGGGGCTCCCATACAACAAACGTGTTTTTTTTGCCGTTTTTATAGATAATGTTACGGAACCATTCGTGCGCGAGGCCGACTCGCACTTGGCCGGATTTTTATTTAATTTTCAAAAAAGTTATTTTACTGAAAAGATCTATTTAGTCCGTCAGATCGATAACCTAAAAATATTGGACACGTATTTTTTCTTTTGTCACGTAAACAAAAGATAAAGACGATTGAAAACACGCGTGCCGTTACTATGATGGTACAATTGGGTACATTTTCTGCCATCGTAGTGACGTGAAAAAATAAAAATACGTGTCCAATTTTTTTGGAAATCTATCTGACGGACTAATTAGATTTTTTCAGTAAAATACCCTATTTATAATCTTAAGCCGCCTTAAATTTTGCCGCCACTCATTTTGCCACTCTGGCCACCCTGCGCGGAGATAGTTGAGTAGGTCCCACAGAAATTTCATCAAAATTGGAACAATAGTTTGGTTTTTAAATTTACAAAATTACATTCAATTAAACGAAATTGCGTGTTTTGTTCTCCTGTGACTTTCCAATGGTGTTGTTGGTTGTGGGGGAACCACTGAAAAGTGAAAAATAAAAACTTAAAAAAAAAACCTTAAAGTATAGAATAACTTTAATTACGAAAGTCTCTTAAAATACGAAGAAACAACCAAAAACACCGACTTTTTTCCAAAAATATTGATTTAAGTACGCGAAACCGCGGGCAATAGTTCTTCAAAACACTAGCTTTAAAGTACATCCTCCCATTAAACTCCACACTTTCCTTTTTTATATCCCATAAAATATTTCGCGAAGCAATCTAATGGTGAATAGAAGGGGTCCTATAAAAACGAGCCGTGAGAAGAATGCCACGTCTCTGTCGCTACGTCAGCCTGCCAGGTTTTGACGGGCACTAGACCATAGACACACACAATGCTAGAGATGACGTCAGTGTTGAAACTTTCCGTCCAAACTGATTGAAAGTAAGTGTCTCTGTTGTAATTCTGCTTCAAAAAAAAAACGGACAGAAGTGATAACTTAATTTAATCGTTTGTTGAACTATTTAATTTGGGAAGCGTCTGTCCGTAATGTGGGTTAGAGTGAGAGAGGAAGAGCATGCCAACCGCTGCCGTATACGTGAGAGAAAGGGAAGCCAGACAGACTGGCACCGTAACGCGTTACGTTACGAAGCGTAAGCCCTACCCTCCCATAAGAAGTTATCACTTCAAAACTCTCAAAAACTCTTTGCCTCTTTTTCTTTCTTTCTTTGTTCCAGTCAAAACTGTCTGACTTCCACAACTCAGTTACTGGGTAACACGATACCTGTAGGTAGACTGCAGTCAGATTTTCGGGCTTCTGAGTTCCCATAACGATTGTCAAAGATGTTCAAATGACTGCCGGGACCAAAGGACCACGGAAGAAACACGGTATGTAAAGGATGTGTGAACGGTCCTCAGTAAGCTTTGCTTAAATTTGAAGTTTGACGCTTTGCGGCTTTTTTTTTAAGGATGGAAATCATCAACTGACTTCTTCCGCTCTGGGTGGAGCGGAAGGGCGTGTCAGACTCTTACTGACTAAAACCCATCCGTGTTCCTTCTAAAGCCCTTTGCGTTCCAGGGCCGCGGTGACTCTTTCGAACAAATTCCGCAACTCACCAATACAGCTGATATATTTACTTAATACAATAAAGCTGAAGTGTTTGTTTGTTTGAACGTGCTAATCTCTGTAACTACCAGTCGGATTTGTAAAATTCTTTTTGTATATGAAAGCCTTTGCCTTTGAAAGGCTTTAGACTATATGGGAACGAAAAAAAAAAGAGAATTACGCGGGCAAAAGCTAGTTATTAATACACTAGAGCCTTTGTTCACCAAAGGCTCTAAGGTCTAGTTGCCGTCGAGGAGGGTGTTTCCAAGCTCTATGTTGACGGAGCTAGGCAAAAAAACAAAACGAACGTCTACCTTTGAGAAAAACGGCGTACGCTTTCGAGTTAGGCGAATGTGAAGTGTTAGCGTTCTGAGGAAGTAGATTACTTATCTAGGGTCTAGGCATTTTTTCTGTCTGTGTTGGTGTACGGGTTCTAGTCTTAATAAAATTAGTTGATGTGGAAGTCAGTTTTTTAGGGTTCCGTACCTCAAAAGGTAAAAAAAGGAACCCTTTTAAGATCACTCTCTTGTCCGTCTATCTGTCTGTCCGTGTGTCACTACCGATTTTCTCAGGAATAGGTGGAGATACTAAGATCAAAAATCAAGGTCCTGAGTCAACACGATAAAAGATATGGGCAAATTTAGATTTTCGCAAAAACTTGTAATTACCAAAATTTACCTTAACTTTCTACTTTTTTTTAGTTTTCGGAATTTTCCCTTAACTTGTGCTGGAAGTACCCTATAGGTTTTGGGTCGAAAACCTATATGGTAGTTCCCGTTGACCTAGAATCACGAAATTTGGCAAAAAGCAAGGTCTTACAGCACAAATAAAAAAAGTTGAAAATTAAAGGGCGTCTCCATACATGCATCGACGCCTGTCACCAATAAAAATGATACCAAATTTTTTTATGGCGGTATAATGGGTAGGTACGGAACCCTCGGCGCACGAGTTCGACTCGCACTTGACCGGTATCTTTTATGTTACGGCTCTTAAGAACTTTGATATTTTTCAGGGGTTCATAATACTAGAAGCTGTTAATCATGTAGGAATTATAATTCCATCGATCTTTGAGAGACAGGGATCAGAGAGTGCATCTGAGTTTCGATGGTTAGTCTCTGTTTTTTTTCGCCGTGACTGCAATTCATATTCTGTTTGAGTGATAAAGCGTAGGTCTTTCTAAAAGTTATTAACGAACTTCTATGATATTTCTAGTCGATTCAACCATGCGCGTGCAGTAGGTAGGTACAGTAAGGGTAGGCCAGTACATGCATAATGTCCATAAAAAAATTTTTCATCGTCAGTCTCTTTATTTGAACCCTGAATAATGTGGTGAGTTTTTTTTTGGGCATTATATTTGGGCTGGCCAACCCTTACTGTAGCCTACTGCACGCTCATGGATCCAACTCCTAAGGACCCTTGATCCGAATATAAAGTACAATTATCTCCAAAAATACCCACACAAAATATTCCCCTCAAAAATCTTCAACACCAAAAAAAGCAAACAGCATGCAAAACTGAATTGGCAGGCTGTATATTACATTACCGCTGCCACGCAACAAATAACCAATCAGAGCATCGGATTCCGAGCACGTTCGAGCACAATAACACAATTTTCGTGCCGCCGGGTAAAGCAAGCAACTTTGGATGGAAAATGGAAGATGTTTTCTTAAAAAAGCTGTGTATAGTAAACGCTTGTGGGGAAAATTCCAGACATTGCAGTAAAATTATGAGTTTTGAAATAAATTGTTAGGTCGTTTTATATTGATGTGAAATCAGAAGTCATACTTTACCTACTTATTTGGGCCCAGTAAATTCAAAATGACCCCCTGACGATACAAAATTCATATTTCTCCAAATATTGAAGTGTCCTGAATGCTATTAAGTAAAGATGTAATTTCAACAGCATCCCAAAGTTGATAGTACGGACTGGGTTTCAATCACAGCCTACTTTTATGACACCTAAGGGTACAGCAACAGGCCTCGGCATCGTAAAAGACGACTAACGGCTGAATAATTCTCAAACGTAAATTATTTGATTGAAATTGAAATTCTGAAGATGTCTCTGTCACTATAAGGTGCATTGTAAAGACGGAATGACTTTGTAGAACGAAGAGAAATTCTTCAGACATATCACTACTTACCCCGGCCAACAAAATACTGAAGTGTCGAAAAAAAAAAGGTTTTTTAGTAAAATTGATAGGTGTCGCCCTTTTTTTTTTAGGATGGGAAATCATCAAATGACTTCTTCCGCTCTGGGTGGAGCGGTAGGGCGTGTCAGACTCTTACTGACTAAATCCATCCGTGTTCCTTCTAAAGCTCTCTGCGTTCCAGGGCCGCGGTGACTGTTTCAAACAAATTCCGCAAAACTGGCAAAGGCGTCGCCCTAATCATCTCTTTCAATCACGTATGATTGAAAGCGATGATTAGGTCGACGGTGGAGCACGCTTGCCTAGATGTAACCTATTCACTCTTGACTTAAAGACCCCTAGGTTGTAGCTGTCAGAACACACAGACTCCAACAGAGTTCACTCCTTAGCTGCACGTAAAATGAAAGGCATATTCCCAAAACGTTTTGTGCGTATGGTGGGGATGACCACCATGTACCAGTGGCACATCGCCGTACGTCTTGTCCTCCAATCATCAAACGGGCTGATGATTGCCAGGATATCAATCATCAGCCAGGTTGACAGGATGTCACAAGAATGATGTAAAAGATGTTGCTTTTGATTTTCTACAAGTTATTAGCAAGGTAAAATCTATACAATCGAGCTTACCCACGGAAAAAGCAACGCCCCAATTATATCCACATGCAATTATTGCCAATACAAGAGATTCTCACAATAATTAATAATAACATTATGTCATAAAGTACAGATATCTGCAATATTCTCACGCAATGTGTCAACTGTGGGAATCAGGTCAGCACGAGCTCGCAATCTCTTATGATATTATCCATTATGATTATGTTTCAAGCTAATTTGTACTAGCCATAAGATTCAAGATGGTGGTTTTATTAGTGCTTAGGTACTTCCTTATTGGAAAGTTAGGCGATGCAAAGTATGGAGTATTGGGTTTTGATCTACGGTTCTAGGTAAGTGTTTGGGGGTTTTTTCCAGTAAAATGTTTGTTATTACAGAGGTATGCGGTACAGAGAGTAAAGTCCCGCCTACCTCCACCGAAAAAGGGAGGTTGATGAGAGACTGAGGATGCTGACCAGGAATGCGCGTCAGAAAGAAAGAAAGAAAAAAAGAAAGAAAGAATACTACTAATACTACTAGTCTACTGGTCGGAATACCCGTAGAAACCGTGGGTACTGGCTGGCTGTATAACTCGTTGCTCGAGAGCTTAAGGTAAGTATGAGGAGTGATGATGACGTCATGATGAGATAGCTGTACGAAGGCTGCGCTGGCGTTCTTTGTCGAGGGTCACCAGTATAGAGGGTATGCGGTACAGAGAGTATTGTCCCGCATACCTCCACTGGAAATGGGAGGATCCTCCGAAACCAGACGGTTGTTGTGTCTGGTGGGCAACTGCCCGATAGTTGATATTCGGACTGTTGTATATGTTCAAATCGCACGGAGAACTTTGCTTGCGCGATGCAGGATTTCGATGTTGGTTCGTCGTAGATGGCGCTGCTAAAAAATACCAACTGCAAGAATAATTCATGTCGTTATAGGTAACTATTCTATTTCAGTTAGCAAGATGGTGGACCTGATTGGTTTTAGCACCCTTAGGTACCAGTCAGGTGACACTGTATGTTTAAGTATCTATCCACTGCTACACATGGAGGCTATTTTAAAGCTCTCCAAGATGCATATCAAGATCTTCACACAAAGTCGTTCAGGATCCGGTATATGCCTACATTGTAAGACGGACATTTATTTCTTCACATTTTTACAGTCCTTGCTATGAAGGTTTTACTCTTTCTCAACTCCCCCTGTATGTTCTAATTTGCACCTTATACTTTGGAACTAGAGTGTAAAGTCCTTGTAGGTATGGTGTTTGATATAAAACTCGTAACGATTGCCAACGTATCCTCTATGGTGTTGCTATATACCACCACTTACTATAAATTCACTATTTATGATGTAGGAATATTGAAATAATCGTATACTTTGATTGTTGGTAGCTCGATCATAACGTTGTGAACCTTTGTTCTGATATCTAGGTACTTGAGAAGATTTTTTACAAGATCTTAAGAATGTTGGGTTCAATTTTCTGTTATTTCTCATTTTCCCTAAATAACATTTAATATTGTGAAGTTTATGTTGACGTTTTCTTATGTCATTAAAACGGGGATAGAGAATGAATTCATTTTGGAGAGTAGTCTAAGGCGAGGTAGAAATTTGATGTTATTTATAACAATTCAAGTTCTCAATTCTCAATTACTTATTGCGTACCATAATGTACGGATCCTGTCGGGCATAGCATAGATCAAGTAGGAGAGAGGAGGAAGAACACTGGGTGTTTATTAAATAACTTTTATTATTCGTTAAGTAGTTAGTAATTTATACTGCTTTATTAATACCCATGTAAAAGATAATGTAACCAAGTCCATAAGTGATGTGCTATTATGTAAAGTCATTGAATTATCACTCTTCTAGCTTTTTGCACTTTAATACTTATTCGCACCTATCCGCCAATTCAATAGAACGTTTCATTATATTCTCTTACAAAAGAGTTACGGTCAGTTTATAGTTTATTAGCAACGTCCCATTTCTTTGTTGATATGGGATTGCGAACAGTAGAAATTGCAACTTGTGGGAGAAATAGAGCGTCGTTATTGTTTGCAAGTTATTAAGGCTCGTTTCACACTAGCGAAAGTGCTTAATAGTACACGTAAGACTACCTACAGAACTGTCTTTCTTTCTCTCTTTAAAATCAATTCACAGGTTTTTTTTTAACTCACACACGTTCATCCGATCCCAAACTAGGCAGAACCTGTGCTAGGCACAGGCAACAGCTGAACATATTTGGTTAAAATTTGTTACGCGGGTAGAACTTGTTCTGGCATACGGCAGAGGATATTTTGTCCTGGCTGGATTTTGTATTTGGATAATCTTTCACGTTCATTCGGGCAGAGCCACTAACTAAAGCTAGTAGTATTACATTCTATCTTCTTCGTCGTAACCTGTTCAATGTTTAATATCTCTTGGGACAACTCACACATTGTCATCCGATCCCAACCTAGGCAGAGCCTGTGCTATGGCAACCAGACAACTGATAAACATACTTAGGTATATATGTTTTTCTGAATACATACATATTATAGACAAATGACACCCAGGCACAGAACAAATGATCATGCTCATCACACAAAGATTTGTCCTGGGTGGGAATCGAACCCACGACCTCCGATTTAGCAGTCAGGGTCACTAACCACTCTACCAACAGGCCATTCAAATGTTTAAAGGTTGTCTTTAAAAGATCGCTTGTAGCGATAAGGCTTTTATAAGAGTTTGACACGCCCTTCCGCTCCACTCAGAGCGGAAAAAGTCATTTGATTTGTTTTTTTTTTCTATCTTTATCTATCTTTTACCCATCCCCAAAAAAAAGGGTAGGTTTGAGGTGACTCTGGAAAATGATACCAAAACTGATTTTCTGGGAGATTGCCCAGCAGTGGAACAGGTATTTGCTCCCATACGTCACCGTTGAACATTTTCCTTGAAACGCAGCTGCACCAGTGCGAAAGAGCCCTTACTGTTGTTAGTAACTCAAGCCATTACGATTGTGTTAGCTTCATATCTATGTAGGTTTATGGTCGCAACTTGCAAATGTCTCAATACCTGATGCATTAGCGGAGCTTACGATTATGGTACAATTATATTATTTACAGCTGCCAAACTGTTTCGGAAAACAAGGTACTGTTTTGTTTCAGTTTCAGTGTAAAATTACAGAGTTTGTGTTATGTTGTTGGAACAGCTTTGGCATTTAAAAGCAAGTTCAATCATGTTTGGAGTACTGCCGACCTACTATGACATGCTAATGTCATCCAATTCCGATCATGTAAAAGGGATAGTGCTATTCGCTACGTATAGCTCCGTCTCTCTCTTAGAGCGGAATCATTATCGTTTTAAGACTTCATAGTAGGGCCCCCGCCCTCATATCTGGAAGAGAACTAACAGACACCTTTTTTAACCGACTTCAAAAAAAGGGGTTCTGTATTCCGTTATTTCTTTTGTTTTTTACCTCGTAACTCTGTTATTTATGCCGATTTGAAAAAATATTCTAATATGTGAAAGGATATACTTTCCGATTGGTCCTGTAGAAATTTCATCAAAATCGATTCAGTCGTTTGGTTTTTAAATCAAATATCTAGCTGGACAAAATATGTCATCCAAGTAAACGAAATTACATAATTTGCTTTCCTGTGAATTTACAGTGGTGTTGTTAGGTGTGGGGTACCACTAAAAAATGATAAATTAAAAAAAATTGACATAAAAATACAACCGACTTCCAAAAACGAAAAACAAACAAAAACACCGACATCCGAAATTAAAGTAATTTTAAACTTGGTAGTATTTTTATTTATTTGGAAGTCAGTTTTTTAATAATTAAAAGTCGGTTTCCGTGTATCAATCGGCTGAAATGCGTATCACTGCATCCCTACCAGAAACGCGATTGTTCAGTTAACTTCTTACTCATAATGACGATATTTCTCTCCTGTTGATGGAGTCATGTATCCTTTTTGTTAGTACCTGTAACAATAAAATAAAAACATTTAAGTGACAACAATACAACAATGATGAAGATTAATAACAATTACAAAGAACTTCCTCTTGAAATACGAATCATCGATCGATGGGATAATCAGTTGCATCGTACACTCATGAAAATGCATGAGTTTTAATTTTAAGTATGTGATGTGCAGAAATCGGAATAGGTAGACTATATTTACCTAATGTTCGTGGAAGATGATGATTCCGGGATCTTACAGGAGGTATTATCAACTGACCGATATGTTTATCTTGGCCATATCCTTTCATTTGGCAAAGAACATCAACAAACGGAGGTATCGCGAAGAATACAGCTTGGATGGGCGCTTTTAGCAAATTGGATGACATTCTTAAGTCTGCCAAAATTCTGCAATGTCTAAAGTTCCGCCTCTATAACCAGTGTGTCTTGCCCACCATGACTTACGGTGCTGAAACATGGACGCTCAGTCTGTACACAGCCTCCTGTGTAAGCACACAGGAGGCTGTGTACAGACTGAGCGTTGCACAGAGAGCCATGGAGCGTTCCATGCTTGGCATACGTCTATTAGATCGAGTTCCAAATGTCGAGATCCGAAGACGTACAAAGGTTATCGACATCGGAAAACGAATTACGGTACTAAAATGGGGCTGGGCAGGACACTTGGCAAGGCGTGGTGATGATAGGTGGAGTAAGGCAGTGACCGAGTGGCGTCCGAGGACTAGAAGAAGAAGTGTTGATCGGCCGGCGGCGAAATGGGCGGACGACATTGTTGCCATCGCGGGTAGAACCTGGATGAGGCTGGCACAGGAACGCGGAGATTGGCACAAGAGAATAGAGACCTATGCTCAGCAGTGGGCGAAGTCGGGCTGTGGATGATGATTATCAACTCTTCTATGTTACTTACTTCCACGAACGTTAGGTAAATGTAGTCTACCTATTCCGATCTCTGGTGATGTCTTAGTAATATTGATCAATCAACCTCGAACCTAATGCTTAAGCGATAAAGTTGAAAATCTATTAAAGATTGTTGTAGCTTGATGTGCTGGCGTCCGTACTTATAACAAACAAGAACCCGTATTCTATTCAACAACTAAATAAATGCGTACTAGAGGCAATTCTCGTAGTTTTAAGAAGGAACCGCCGACGAGGAAGCAATTAGCTATCGACTATTTTCTCGCTGAGGAAACGAACAAAAGATATAGATCCCGTGTGAGTAAAAGAGACACATACATTTACAGTCGATAGCTCACACTGCTGGCGAGAACTCTCTTACTACTAGTTAGTCGCAGCGACAAGAGCCATCAAAGATAATACTCGCTCAGCGATGCTCGCTTGCCGGTCAGAAGTCAGAACTCACGCCGAGAGACCAAGCGGTTATTTCAATCTATAAGTGCGAGCCAGAGCGAGTGATGCGAGTAATCGCCCGTCACTCAAGAAGAAGACGTCGCTCAAGAACCCTCACATATAGCCGAGCGACAAAACTATCGGAACTAGACACTCGCTTCTCGCCTCACTGCTCGCCAATTCATATCCAGTTTCTAGCTTTCGCTTTCGCTGATCGTTGGCGGTAAGACAAGTGCCTAAAGTACTTGCATCGCAGTTGCTTACTGTCAAAAACACCTCTCGAAACATATTTTGACAATATCATGTTTTGTATATGAAAGAAAAATATAGGTGCCTAGATACTTATAAAAACGTTATAATACTGATAAGCAGATTCTTTATTCAAAATTTTCTATGGAGAATTTCAATTTAGAATCTCTAAAACGGTATTTTAACTATAATGTTTAATAACTTTTTATGAATAAGGGGGTAAGATAATTGACACGGACGTGAAATACTAGTATATTGGTCGAACATAGCAATGAGGTGTGATACTACAAAATATATTGCAAACCATCTACAACATGGTCAACGCCAAGTAGAAAACATTGCTTTAGCCAACTACTACTTCCATGGTTCATTATTTTTTTTTAAGACCAAAAAGGCCCTCCCGCTTACATACCTAAAATACTGATAAGCAGATTCTTTATTCAAAATTTTCTATGGAGAATTTGAATTTAGAATCTCTTAAACGGTATTTTAACTAAGTAATTATGTTTTAGAAGTTTTTATGAATAAGGGGGTAAGATTATGGACACGGACGTATTATACTGTGTATTAGTCCAATATACAATCTATATACAATCAGGTGTAATACCACAATTTTTTTTGAAAATCCTGCTATAGTAAATGGTCATGCTAAGGAGGAAACATTGCTTTAGCCAACTGCTACTTCCGCGATTCATTTGTTTGTTTTTTTAACTAAAAGGGGTCCCATTAATAAAGCGTTATAAAGTTCAAAAATCGAAACGCCCAAGCGCACTCCACCTATTTTTATTAAGGAAGTAAAAATATAAAATGGAAGCTGAAATAACGGTAATATTTTCTGGTAGAAACTGGGTCGCGGAGTGGAAACCCTCAGAACGAGAGGGATTAAATAAGTCTAAGGGCTGCCACGGCGCGTATAAGCAGGCTTTGAAGAAATTTTGAGGGTTAAAAATACATTAGGGTAAGCGTTTCTTTGCACAAGAATTGATAGCTTGATGGTAATCCGACTTCCAAAAAGGAGGAGGTTCTCAATTCGGTTGCTTTTTTTAAGGTTCCGAATCCAAAGGGTAAAACTTCCCGTGGGTGTTGTAAGAGGCGACTAAGGAACTCGCCAGAGAATTCTCTGTGCATTGCAACAGCTACACTGCGATCGCCGACCCGCCTGCCAATCGTGGCGATTATGGTAACCCCGCCCCCCTCCCTCTGGGAGAGGCCTATGTCCAGCAGTGGACAGCTTCTTCTTTCAGCTGATATGATTATAATGATGATGATGCGACTAGAGATGAGCAATGTTAACCTTTTGAACGCCAGGGCATAAAGGCATCGGTGTGCCCCCGACGCCAAACCACAAATTCACCGTTTTTTTTTGTCGGCTCTAGACGACGCGGCGACGGTGGCGTGTTGTGCACTTTTTCATTTGTCGGCTATAGCCGACATTTTTCCACCTCTATTTTCGACACATTCCGTAAAGGTTACAACCCTATAGTTGAGAATATTCCAGTGGCGTATCGTCTGTAAGTTTAATGCAGCCCACCTCAACTTGCGGACTCGGTCGCAAAACACGCTTCCTACCTAATTTGACGCTATTTGGTCAGGGAAATAAAATAAATAAAGGGATCTTTTCTGTATCTTCGCATAGCGGTTCGCGTGTTTTAGCTGAAGGGATATGCAGTGGCCGCCTTTTTTATTTAAGTTAAAATTCCAATGATAAAAGGCAGTGAGTTATATTTATATACATACAAGGTTCTTTTGTAATAGAATCTAAGATCCAACCCTAGACGAAAGCAGTCAGCAGTACCTTTAAACATAATTATACCTTAAGGACCAATTTTTCTAGCTACAGAAAAATGATCCCTAAATTAGATAAAACTAGCGTTAGGCGCCAATCTCAATTTTGGTTATCTTAACCTTATTGCAGTGACCCAAAGCTCCTCATGCTCTAACGCATTTCTTGCCTGACCTTCTTCATAAAACGGAAAATAAATATAAAAAGAAAGTTCCTAACCATAAACCATATAATATAAACCATAACCCCACTTCCGGGACAGTCGGGTAAAGGGAGGCTTTTAGGAAGGTCAAAAGTTAAGTGAAGTGTTTTATTAACCCTTTCTAGGGAAGCGGCATAGATAGAGATAAACTAAGGGAGACGATACAAAATACAAGTTGGTATGTAGATATAGTATGAGCCATTTTTGGAAGTTTTACAAAGAAGCCGTAGGGAGTAATTTGAATCTGAAACAGATATTCAAGATTGATGATATTCACTCTGTAATCTTATATTTATTTATTTTTAAGATGGGAAATCATCAAATGACTTCTTCCGCTTTGGGTGGAGAGGAAGAGCGTGTCAGACTCTTACTGACTAAAACCCATCCGTGTTCCTTCTGAAGCCCTTTGCGTTCCAGGGCCGCGGTGACTCTTTTGAACAAATTTCGAAACACTAATATCTGTCTGATTAACGGCTGAATGGGCGGATAGAACATGTTCTATAACAGGACATGAGATACTTTCGCGCGGACGAAGCCGTTGAAAGTCGGTAAGGATTTCAAAGGAACATAAATTTCCAGAATAAAAAGTAAGACAGTGTTCTATCCAGGTTATAATAAAATATAATAAAAAAAAAAAACCTTTTTTTTCTCGCATTATTAAAAGTAAAATTACAAAATTGAATGTAGATTATTTACGATTTACCTTTAATAATAATAATAATGAAAATAGATAATATTGTAATGTGTATAATATTAGTTAAATTACTTGAATTGATAAATTATACAATATAATAAGATTTGAAAAAGGTTCCAATAATTTAATCGTAATGGCATGCAAGAACCCCTCTTATCGATCCAGGTTATACTGAAACTAAATATGTGCCAATTTTCATCCGAATTTGAGCGCCAATAAAATTCTACTAGTTTTAAAAAACTAGTAGAATTTTATTGGCGCAAATCCGTGTTTGTCTTCGTCAATGCAGTATGGAAATTAATGCTTTTTCTGATTATGACTAGATGCGAATGCGAACATTGCATAAAAATTTGTTAAATTGGCTGTGGTCTGTGGTTTTTGCGGGGAAGGGCAACACAAATTTTTACACAACGCTACTGAGTTTTTGGCGGGATTTTTTCGAGTGAATTTTAGCGGCTGTTTTAATTATTCGTAAATTGATTGCTGGTGGATATTGTAAAGTAATTTTTTTTTTTTTGTAATTTTCTCACAAGAAAAAAAATGCTATTTTTTATTGTCATGTAAATTGGTATAGTTTTGTGTCTCAAGTGTCCACGCACCTGGAAAATACGTGGAATAATTGAAACAGGCGCGATCTCGGTTAACTGGAGCTGGGAATTTTATGTAGTATTGACTACCTCAGACGATACTTGCCGAGAAGGCCCAATCGATATACATACTTGCTACCAGGTACTCCAACAGCCATTACATCCGCATTCTAATGCAAAACAAAGTGTGTGTCAAAAAAATCAAGACTGCGACTAAAGGACTCGGTATCCATGGTCAAGAATAAGGACCAAAAAAAAAACAACGCTACTTTTGACAAAGAAATTCATCCCGTCAAAACAAAACACTATCAAAACGTCAGAAACACCATAACACGCCGTAAGACAAACAACACACAAATACCCATAATCTGAAACGATTTAACTGTTACCGCCGTGACAGCCAGCCAGTGGTCGCAGGTTCGACGCTCGGCCGGTCACGAGAGCTCGTTACAGACAATTGCGAAAGATCACGATTGGGATTCGTGAAAAATAAAAAAATAAAATTGACTTTAGAAAAGTTGATTGTACTTTACTTTGGGTGGTATGTTTAGTTTTGTTATCTATTTTTTTGCGTTTGCTTTAATAAAAATACAACCGACTTTCAAATTTAAATTTCGGAAGTCGGTGTTTTTAGTTTTGTTTCTTCGTTTTTGACACCGAATTCCGAAAATTGAAATTATTTAAGACTGTGTTGTTTTTAATTTAGAAGTGGTTGTATTTTTTTTTGTAAAAAAGTTTTTTTAAATCTTTTTAGTTGTGATACTAATTACCCGACTTCATTTTGCTTTCTTGGACGACGTAATTACATTATTCTAGTAAGTAATGCTCATAAAATGAAAAGTGCTCGGATATAAAATAAAATCAGTGTTTACTTATACATTAAAAAAAATACCCACTGAATTGAGAACCTCTCCGTTTTTGGGAGTCGGTTAAAAAGAACTTAATTTGAGATGCTGTGACAGTTTCCTCTAAAACTAGGTGATATATAAATGACTGCCTAAATTAAAAGCGTGTCATTGGATTTTCAACGCTCTGCTAAGCGTCGAAAGTTGAAAATCCAACAACGCCATTTTCGGACATTCGCTAAAGTAGCTGCCCTACTATGACGTCCTACTATGACGCTGCCATCCAATTCCGATAATGTAAACGGGATAGTGCTATTCGCTATGTATAGCTCCGTCTCTCTCCCCAGTCCAGGTATTAGAATAACATAGTAAAGGGAGGTTGTAGTTAGGGATTCTAGGACCCTTCTGATACTAAGGCACTAACTTGTAGGAACAATAAGAAATATCCCATTTTATATTTATTTAATTAAAATTAACAAACCGAAGTCCTATGCGATAAGAAGAGTGTTATTTCGAATCGCAAATAGATTAAGTATTATCTTACATTACATCATTCGTTCGTACATAGGGATTTATAAACATCACAGAATTAGGTTCTCAATTTTGCAAGTAATTGTATGAGCATCGATGGTTCAGTGGTAGAATGCTCGCCTGCCACGCGGGCGGCCCGGGTTCGATTCCCGGTCGATGCAATAACTTTTTGCTTTTTATTTTATCTTGAAACCGTCTATAAAATACCGTAAATATTTATTTTAAATTAATTCATCACTTTATGAGTAATAAACCTTAATTGATATTCTTTTTTACTAATGAAGTTATAAAATTTGTAACACAAACATCAAAGAATTCCATAAAATTTCATAAGTACGCTTACACGACCTTTTCGAAACCATAAAAATATGACATCATAAACGACTGTGAACCTTATTTCACTGTGATAGAGATCAAAATCACTATTATAAAATTAATTGGCCCCGTAAAATATGGCCCAATTCAATTCTTAGAGCTAATAGACATTTTAACGATTGTACTACTGTATTATTTGAATAAACTTAAATTAACCGGCTGTTACTTTTAAACCATCAAATCTTTGACACCTTTTCATGGGAACTTTTTGTGGGAGATTCTAATAATATCTCTCGATACGGATTATTAGTTCTTCATCTAACGATAAATACAATAACGGAAATAAAATAACCTAGTTGGCAATCAATTTTCGAGCCGTTTGGGGTTCAAACTCTTGGACCGCGGGACCCGAGGGTATTTGAGTTTTAATTTAAAACAAGAAAATTTTTTTACGAAAAAATACAACCAACTTCCAAATAAAAAAAAACACTACAAAGTATGAAATAACTTTAATTTCGGAAGCTGGTGTTTTTGATTGTTTCTTCATATTACTTTATTATTCACTGGAAAGTCACAGGAGAGCTAAATACGCAATTTCGTTCACTTGGATGACATATTTTTTCTAGTTCAAATCGGTTTATAAATTACGGAGTTATGAGGTAACAAATATTAAAAAATACAACCGAATTTCTTTTTTTTTAAGTCGGATAAAAATACTTTTTATGAAGTGTGTGAAGTTCAAACGGATGAAGCTTCGGGAGTAAAATAGTAAGCGTCTAAATTCAAATTTCGCTGACAGACAGACTGGCACACGGACGGAGACATAATAATAATGGTTGTCTGACATATCGCTGAAATGGACCTTTTTAGTGCAGCCTCGAGACACACACTTGGTTCTTAGCATACCTACATTTTATTTTTTTATTTTTTATTTCTATGTACCGTGCGTTTCATGTAAGTGCTAAATAAATATTATTCTTTCTTTCTTTCTTTATTCTTTTTCAGGTATGGAACCCTAGAAGTACCTAACGAGGTATGTTAGATGCTTTTGTATCGTAAAAGGCATACATAGGCATTATAATTTTTCTTACTATCACGGAAACACTAAACGCCTTGTACCTACAAAATATTTTGCTGACATAATTTACTCAGCAGTACTACATAAATTGCTAAATATGGTTTTATAATAAGTGAAGCGGTAAGCGATCATTTGATACGCCGGTGGTAGGCTTGAGTAGGCATATTATGTTTTGTTAGGGTGCGCACTCATTGGATCCGAATTATAAAGTGTATATTTTGTATAGGTTTTTCCCCGGGGTTTGTTTCCGTGACTCAGATTATTGAGATGATTTATTCTGTCAACATCTCAACGTGTAAACTTAAGTAGAGTGAGTTTGAAGTGAACTGTCATTCCATCTTGTGTGTATGGATTGGCTAAGTGATAGCGCAGCCTTTTATCATCAGTAAAATAATACAACGCATACAACCTTAATCTCTTCAAAATTAGAGTGAACAGGCTTCTTCTGAGCAAGCTCGCTCCATCGTCAACTTTGTCTCTGTCATCTATGACCTAAACTAGAATCAAGAGCAAACTCATCTCAAATGAAAAAAAAGGCTATCGTAATATTTTATCACATTTCGGTCTCTAGATTTGACAGTTTCACTATTATACCTAACTAAAATTTGTCAATAAACTAGATAAACCGCTATGGGAGAATAACGGGGAATAACGAATTTAAGTTACATTTTGTTCAAATTCAAATTCAAAAGTCATTTATTCAAATTAGGCTGAGTGCCAGCACTTTTTGAACGTCAAAGTTCTACATAAAGACAGTCCCCCAAAACGCCCGCCCGTCACCACTTCCTAGTGTTTTAGGTATCATCAACCAGTATAATAAAACTTCACATTATATAAAATTCCAGTACAGAACACCCATCTTATAAGATCGATCCGAAATATAATCAGCTATATTGCCACGCAAGTTTCTACTGTAAAAGCACAAAACTAAAGTCTTAATTCCGACTGCAGCATCAAGATTGATATTTCCAAATATCAAGCAAAATGAAACGAGAATCCGATGCCAGTCACTTCGATTACGTTTCCTGACAACACAAAATGCAATTTAGTGGTATTTTATAAGTTCACGCAATATGCTGGTGTTAGAAGGTTAATTTGAAAAGATGGCTGGGTAGGTACGTAAATTGAGTAATACCTATGTATTGAACATAAACTTTGACAGCTCATGTCAAATGTATGGCTGGGCGTAGAGTTGTGCCGAAGAGTTGTGTCGACAATGAACTTGTCCGACTAGATGAGGGCATTCGTCGGAGCTCAAAATACCCGCCTTTTCCGGTGACTACAGTTGTGACCGAATATTCGGCGTCCATCTCCAAAAACACATTTTTTATAATAGTTTGATCGCTAATAGATAAAGTAAGACAAATATTAAACTTAGGTACTAGCTATTTATTTTTATTTATTTTTTAACTATCGTTAATTAATTAAAATTTAAAGTCTGCGAAAAGTTGGAAAATGTCTAACTTTTATAAATTCGTTAACAATAAGTAGATTGATTTGTGACAGACAAGTGGGCAGAAATGGAAATTTGAGGTATAAATTGCTGTATAATTTAAGTAATTTTAAAAATGATCGAGTTGTCAACGATACTGACACAGCTCTTATAAACTTAAATTAAATTTACGGTATTATGTTATGAAGCTTCAAGTGTAGGCGGAGAGAAAATTGCACATAGGAAATCTAAGAAAGTTACAAAGAAATACTCAAGATTTTTTATCACAATGACGTCAAAGTCATATGTTATTAAGTAAATAATAAATGATTTTATTATGAGCCCAAATAAATTAACCGCATTAATCTATAGATTCACAATACAAAAAAATACCTGTTAAGCAACTGGTTAGGAAAATTCTATTTAACTGCAAAAGGCAAAAGGTAAGCAAAAAAGGTGCCAATTCGGATTTTTTTTTATGTAAGTTTAATCTTTGTTAAATAAACTTAATATTAAATAAATAAACAAAACCACAAGGCGTGATTTTAAGTAGGTACCTAGTTAATAAAAATAAAGTTTTCAACTAGAAACAAGTATGTACAATGAGTGCGCACCCTAACACAGCGACAGTATTGCTGACAATCTGTGATTGAATTGCAGCAACGCATGTTTGTGTCAAATAGACCGAACGTGATGAAATATCGTAAGTAAATACACCTTTGTACATAATGTGTTAATTGCCTACATGAATATTTTCTATTTATTTAACCTAGTTCTCTAAGCCTACTGTCTGAAATCTTCGTCGCATTATTTACTTTTGCCACAATAGCAAGAGAATTAAACAACATGAAGCTTGTCTTTTTTAGGGCATTTTTAATACTAATGTTCATTTAAAATACATAACGTTAAAGTCGAATAATGGCGATATGGAGTCTAATTCTGTATCTCGAATGACAAATTACTTATAGTTAAATAGATGCGTCGTCGATTCTAACTTAATGACGTCGGTGAAGTTATCTTTTCGCTGCGCTGTACTTAACCCACACACAAAAGTCACTAGAGTTCTCTACTGCGCAGCGACTCGCAGAATGTTCCGAGCTGTCATTACATTTGAATCTATCTTTATTCAAAGTCGAAGATACGTACATTCAGCATTGGATGGATTGGATTCAAGATGAGGTAGAGGAGTACCATGTCCCTTGCTAGCAAACTTAGTTTTATCTCTGCTGGTATTGCTTTGTTGTACCTATTAGTATATAAGTGTGTGCTGTATATTAGGGTAATGTTGGGTAATGCACCCAACATTACCCTAATATACAGCACACACATATATATTGCTGCATGTGCTCACATAATATATTCAATTTATCAATAATATTACAATATTTTGTATACATACATGTATATAAAATATTGTAAAACTTATATTTGAAAAGAGTAACAATGGAGTTTCTTATCCGTTCTTCTCCATAAGAATCTACTTATTGCGAATGGACAACTAGAGTCACTAATATTTTAATTTCAAACTGTAAATTTGACGTTCAAAAGTGCCTTGTAATGGTCTAGTTGAAATAAATGAATTGGCTTTGACTTTGACTTTGAGGAAAGAAAGGCATAATACATTTGTATTACCCAAGCTAGAACCAAATCCCCTACCACCAGTAGAAACATAGGTACTTATCTAATAGGAGAGAGCAATCCACTCAGGTCAATATTCTGCGATGTACACATTGTACACCGCTGAAGCACGTGGGCGAACCAATTCACTGAATTGAAGACAATAAGGTCACCGCGTGATGAGCCGATGATTTGCATGTAATGGACCCACTTGAGAACAACATGGCGTTTAAATGGTGACGTCGGACCGCGTCATGATGTTTGGGAAATGGAATGAAGGACATACAAAAGGAATTTGTTAGATGAGTGTCATTTTTATCACACTTGCAAACATATTATTGTCATTCTTATAAAGATGGGTAGGTACTGACCGGTGTTACCTACTGGGCATAAGGTGACATGTTACAAAGCGAGCATTCGTGCAGTCAGTACGTGGAAACGAGCACAAACAAGTGCGCATGTGTTTTGTTTTACACGGATTTTAGGACACGGCGTAACATAACATGCTCGCTGCGAATGTTACATTACGCCCCGTAACACCGGCCAGTCCCCAGTTTAAGAAGACAGTCGTAATGGGTAGTTAGAAGCCAGAAAATCTGACACCATCTTGGCAAGAGGTCAGGTGCCCTACTATGACGTGCTAATGCCAGCCATCCAGTAGGGATAATTGCTTTTTTTTATTTGAAAAAGTAATATACTTATTATTTCTAGTAAACAATTATGAAAGAATTTTTAAAATACCTCTGTCAGTGATGAAGTTATTAAGTTTCAAAGTTAACAATTAGAAAGAGAAGTCCGATACAAACTGTGACGTCAACGTCTACACAGCTGCCATAGAAAATAGCGTTTTCGCGAGAGGGACAGATAATTTGTTCAAAATAGTTATATCTCGTTTGTGTTTCGGTCAATTCCCATTCTTTTTTCACAGTTAAGTAGTATTATATTTTTGTTTACTTACTTCCAGATAAACTGTTTAGATAATAAAAAATGCATATTCCCTATTCCGATGATATAAATGGGATAGTGCTATTCGCTATGTATAGCTCCGTCTCCCTCTTAGAGCGGAATCATGATCGTTTTAATACTCAATAGAGACAGGCAGTTGTTTCATGTTAAATACCTAAGTACTGGTATTTAGCTGCGTCCGGCTAGGCTGGAAGCCGGCCCAACATAGTTGGGAAAACCCTTGGTAGGTCATTGTTTTTATTATATCCCACTAGCATTTGCCCGCGACTACGTACGCGCATATCCCGTTTTCCCCACCCCCGTATTATATTTTCCGTTCCCGTGTAGCCTTTAGCCTTCCTCATGAATGTGGGAAATCCCACTCCTTAGACCATGATTAGACCAGAAAAACTCCCTCTCTTGTATCCCAGCAGTGGGTACGTTAGAGAACGGTATACGGCACTAACTTTTGGCCGCGATTTCGTACGCGCATATCCCGTTTTTCCCGATCCCGTAGGAATTTTCCGTTCCCGTATAGCCTATAGCCTTCCTCATGAATGTGGCTATCATATTCAAAAGTAATTTTCCAAATCCGACTGGCACTTCCAGAGATTAGCGCGTTCAAACAAAAAAACTCTTCAGCTTTATTGTATTAGTTAGTATCTATGGTTAGTATAGATAAATATATTATCTGTAGTATAGTATAGATAGATTGCCGAAGTTGGTCCGTGGATGGGTGGCCATTCATCATCATCATATAACCAAAAGACGTCCTCTGCTGGACATAGGCTTCCCTCAAGCAGGGTTTGCCATAATAGCCACGCTTGGCAGGCGGGTTGGCGATCGCAGTGTAGCTGAAGCAATGCACAGAGAATGCTGCTGCCCATTCTCTGGTGAGTCTCTTAGTCGCCTCTTACGACACCCACGGGAAGTGATGGGATGGTGCTATTCTTTTACGTCCGACACCATACAGAACATTACACCGGTGGCCATTATATCATTAAATTATGTAAGTACATGCGCGTACAAAAAGGGGGGCAGGAAATATTAGGCGAAAAAAAAATCATGAGAAAAGTGCCCAGAACAACCGACATATACCAAATTACGCAATTAGCCACTCAAACACGTGTGACAGATGACATTCAAATACTCCACATAAGTATTCCAAGAACATAGATAAATTATGTTCCGTACATAAAATTAAATCCATGAAAACTAAAATAGTGCACAAGTAATAGGGCATTGGGTTGGTGGCACGTCCTACGCACTGGTTCAGGTGAATAATAACTCTTAGATCATGGTTGTTGTCACCATCGTTTGGGACAGGGTGGGACAGTGCTGTGTAGTTTTCTCAAAAAAAAAACAAAATTTATTTTATTTTGTGAACACAGGGTACAATGATCTTATGTATATACAGTGATTGGTCCAACCTATGTTCCGCCGACAGGCATACAAAATAGTGATGCTATGATCAAAATTAAATTAATTGTATAAATCTCACAATGTCAACAAATAAAAATTGTCAAAAGTTAAATAAAATAGTACAGAAAAATAAAACAATGTCAGCAATATTACAGTCGTCGAAATTAATTAAATTAAAATAGTCTAGTCATTATCAAAAATTACAATTGCATTATAATAAAATAAAATTAAATAATAACATAATAATTCCAAAATTATGATTAATTAAATCACTCACTCACTACTCGTGAAAACTAAGGTGAAGTGAGCTTGAAGAGAGCTGTCAACTACTGGATTTGCAAAGATAGAGGACTACAATCGATAAACTCATGAAGTAAACTGTCATTCCATCTTGTTTGTATGCGTACCATTGACAGTTAACAGGTTGAGATGTTTACAGAATCACAATGCAGTTCCCTTCACACTCATTCACTTCATCTAGGGTGTAATTTGTCTATAATATCTACGTATTTAGAAATGTATAAGTATGTTTATCAGTTGTCTGGTTGCCATAGTACAGGCTCTGCCTAGTTTGGGATCGGATGACCGTGTGTGAGTTGTACCAAGATATTATTATATTATTATCTAAAGTTCTAAATTTTCACGGTGAGAAGTTTATAGAATAGGCTGGTTTGTTTCGAGAAAACTTAATTGTGATGAATGAAAATATTTAAGTTATAGAGATTCTGTTCTTATAGGAAACAATGCTACTTACATTTCTCGATTCTCTAATTGGCTACTTATCAAATCAAAGCATTTAATTATAACATTTACCTACTTGAATTTGAATTGTCAAGATGTTGATTAGTCAGAAAAATGAAGCATAGATCTTAAGGATCAATAAACGCGCCGCTTCTTCTTCTTCTTCAATATCTTCTTTTTTTTTATCAACCTATATTGTCCCACTGCTGGGCAAAGTCTCCCTCAGAGCCTTCCACTCTACCCGGTGTGTTGCTCTTTCCGACCAATCCGTCATGAAAGCCTCCAAGGCGTCACATATCGTCTGCTTAATGCAAAAAAATAAAAACCCCCTGTTGGAGACCCTAGTATACCTATCTACGATATGTCTTTTATTTATCAGGTTTTTAATATTGCGAAGCAAGATAATTAAGTACGTTTATTGTCACACATTTTTGTACGTTATACGGATCATAGCATGTCGTGATGTGGGATTCTGCACCTTCTCCCTACCCCAAGGAAGAAAGTCGTGAGTTTAAGTTTGTTTTACGTTGATAGGTAGGTATGCGAGTAACTGTGAATTAATTACATTACAGAGCGAGCCTGTGACGTAAAATATTTTATCCCATTTTAATAAGCCCAAATGATTGTCACCCTACCTCTGCACGCTGCACACGGTCAAACAGTCTAATTCCGTTAATAGTGACAACTCATTTGGGTCACTAGGAAACGTTACGGGACAGTTAAAATTAACTGGAACACATTTAACTGACTATAAATCATTATACTTAATATAAAATAAACAAACATGTCAAATTAAATTGATGGAGTTCAAATATGATATAATTTCTAATCTTTCATAACTTCTACTATGAGAGCCCCCTTTAATTTTTAAGTTAATTAAATTTGTAAAATTTGTTGTTATAGCGGCAACAGAAATACATCATCTGTGAAAATTTCAACTGTCTAGCTATCACGGTTCATAAGGTACAGCCTGGTGACAGACGGACAGTGGAGTCTTAGTAATAGGGTCTCGTTTTAGCCTTTGGGAACGGAAACCTAAAAAAAATGATATAATATTAATACGTGACTTGGCTGGATATATTCTGTAAATTCGTATCTACTCACAATATCCGATATGGTCTAGTGGCTAGGATACCTGGCTCTCACCCAGGAGGCTCGGGTTCGATTCCCGGTATCGGAAATGACTTTTTGGTACTTAGTTATATTTTTTTTACTTGCCAACTCGTTTATTATGGTGATTTTTTTTTTCAAGTAAATATAAATATCTGATGAGAATATCACACCGCATTTTTGTATCGAAATAAGCGTAATAAAATAAAATATTCAAATAAATTATTTAATATATTCAACAAACACGATCTTACGTATTCACCGTTCATTTTGTAATCATATTGTTCTTAATTTTGCATAAATTATTCAAAATCTAAACTTAGTCCATGCGAATAACCTTTAAAACATTAATTCAAGATTTAAACCATAATAGTTTCTGCCATATCATTAAAATTCCTGTAATTCTCGTTTTATTAATTGCATATAAATGTGTTTAATATTTAAATATTAAGATGATAAGCATTGCCTTTGTGGAAAAAAAATCTTCACAGCCAAATATCTTAATTAACCAAGTACTTACTCAAGGATATTTTTTTATGCTAGCCTTATTAATTGTGTCCCACAGCTGGGCAAAAGCCTCCCTTATCTTTTCCAAACCTATATCCGTCCCTGGCCTATGGGTCAATGGGGTTTTAAAATAGTAATAATTTTAGATTTTCGGATTATTGGATATTGTTGATTATTTATTATTTAATGTGACATGTTTTTAATGGGTTATGTGTAATATAATTTTAATTTTTGACATTTGATGAAGCTTTGGTATGACATTTTAAAATTATTTTTTGAGTTTTAGATAAATGATCTGAATTATTGACAACAAATGAATTGAAAAGTAGTTGTGATTTTATTTTTGCATTGTTTTGTGTTGGTCTATTATATGTAATTAATTAAAATTTGTATATTAGTGAATGGTTTTTGTATTTTTTTATTTTGACATTGTTTTACTATTGTGAGATGGTTTTTTTTCTTCTTTTTTTTATTAATTCGGTTTTTTTTATTTTCTGTGTATTTAACAATTTTTTTGTTGTAACACGTTCAGATACTATGTAAATTTGATATTCAATTGAATAAATGAAATGAAATCTAAGTAGGTATATAAAAAATAAAAACCTTCAAGTTTACTCCAATTTATAGGTACATCTATGCTTATCTTTACAGGATGTTCCAGAAGTGCGTTGTCCCTAAATATTCACATCAACATTAAAAGGAAAAAAATAGGAAAGCCACAAAAAAATAAAACAAAAAATATATTTCGACGTGACGAAACGACTAAAAAGTTCCGAAATATGACTTTTCATATTTCTTTTTTTTTTTTTCTTTTGCAGTTTGTTGCATTTGGTGACATTTACTTTTGTCCAATCACAGATCTGATGTCACCAACTACATCAGACTACTTAAAATGTAATTTCTTCGGATTTTTTTTGTCAATTTTAGCGGTAGATTTTTTTACAAAGTCGCTAGCTATTATATGTTTTGACATTTTTTCCTTTATGTAGCTATCCAACGTCGCCCAATAATATAATGAAACAATTTAACGAAAACATAAACCAAATCGTGAATTGGTCATTAAGTTCTATAAATACCCGGTTTGAACAGTCTTTAAACGAAGGTCTGCCTTCAAAGTCATTTCAAATTAGCTTAATTTGCTCACTTGTCGACTAAGTAGGCAAATTAGCAGATTCAGTTTAATTACCTTCAATGATAAACAAACAAGTATTATTCACTTAGTTATTCGTCACTACAATTTTACTTGGAAACACAACTGAGATTTATTATTTGTAACCTACAAGTGTATCTAAGATACAGTCTCAAATCAAGTCAAAAATATTTATCTTAAGTAATATAATAAAGCTGAAGAGTCTGTTTGTTTGAACGCGCTAAACTCTGGAACTAACTACCAATCGGATTTTGATATGATTTGGATTTTTGTATATGATAGCCACATTCATGAGGAAGACTATAGGCTTATACGGGAAGACGGTTAGTGTCAAATAAAGCATTTACAGGCGTTATTACATTGTCAAGTTCGGTCAGCCAAACCTAATCAGTTGTTTAGACGTTCAGATGTAAGAATCAGACAGAGAGACAGACGGAGTTACTTTAGAGCAGTGGTTCCCAACCTGTGTGGTCCACGGACCACTGGTGGTTGGCAAGGGCCAAAATATGGTCCGTTTTCAATTGACGCAAACTGATTTTAAGTTTATTTCACGAATGTTGTGTTTTCTATGACAATTTGCTCTTTACTTTTGATAACAAGGAATAAATACTACAAGTTTTGAATATCTATATGGTAATAGTTTATTTTTAGTTTCAAAGTTTAATTTTGTTCATGATTTCTGGTCCCTGCTAGCAAAAAATACATCAAAGTGATCCCGGGTTAAATAAAGGTTGGGAACCCCTGCTTTCGAGGATGGATGTTGCAGCCTAATAGCTTAATCAGCCGTTTACTTGGTTGCCTAGCCTTTTCATTTAACTGCGTCGATTTCTCAGCGACCTAAGTGACATCTTTGGTTCAATATCATTTAATAACTTGCCTTTGGTTCAATAAAAGGTTAGGCTTTTAATGAAACGGCTGATTAAGGTAGTTGGCTGCGACATGCATATATAAGTAGGCATGGATTCAGCCCCAAAATACAAAACTCAAGACAGATAAGTCACACTTAGCAAAAAAACTGAATCGGTCATCGCACAAAGCCTTGAGAATCCGATAGTAAAATTACAAAAGTAAATTACAGTTACCACAAAAAATATCGTTTAGAAACTTAAAACAATCAACAGTTGTTCCAAGTAGATCTCGGTTACACTTGAGTTGGTTACACGGTCGGTTGCTCATCAGTAACCAGTGACCAGGAAGTAACCATGGTAAGCGGGTAACATACCCCACTGCTGACTATAAATATACAAATTAAATGCTGTTGAGTTGTTGAAGAGAGATTTATTACAATTTCGTTTCCGTTGCTGTAGAGATATTTTGATGTGGGAAAATTCGAGTTTGGATATACTTAAATTGGGGTTCTTAAATTGCTATGGTTGGTGAATCGAATATAGTTGCATATTTTATTAATGCCACTATAAACCGCTTTACAGGTGGACAACAACCGGGTAAAAATTGTTTAAGCGTCGCCATCAAAGTCTTGCCAAGGAGTACCGTGTTACCCCAGTTAATGGATTGTGGAGGTCTGGTAGGCAGCCGCTTCACGTAAAATACTGGTATTCAACTGAATCCATTTTGACTGGAAGCCTACCCCAATATACCTAGTTGGGAAAAGGCTCAACAGATGATGATGGTCGCCATCGAATCGAAAAAGAGAAGAACTAGAAATTCCATTTATGGAGAGCAGTTCTCATGGAACCAAACAAATAACGTAGATGAAACCGAACCATAATAATATGAACAACTAATTACTGCAACAGCCATACACAATCTTTTTTAAAGAAAATTTCTCGCTCCGCTTCACTGTGACAAAAACTATGCGAGCGTTAATTCCATTGTTTAAAAAGAGAACGCCGCGTCAGTCGCCTTCGCATGACGTATTGTGCAAACCCGCATAAATTTAGCATAATTTTGACACGTTATGCAAAGAGTTTTTAAGGATTTAGACCTTGTTTGAATAAAGAGTTAGACAGCTTAATATTTTAAATTTAGAATCTGTGGTTGGATGAATAGATGAACGACTTTTCATTGACTATATTTTTGATTTACTGCAACATAATATGTTGAAAGGGAATCGCATGTCTTGGTATGGTCATGTCGAGAGGATGCATGATACACATGTTATTGAAAGAGTTGTGAATATTAATGTGGAGAGATGGATAGAGAGGCCAAAGAAAAGATGTAAAGATAAGGGAGACAGTAATAGCGTGGTGATTGACGAGACAAAATGGAGGGAAGACAAAACGTTTTGCGTTGAACCCAAGTAGCAAGAGATAAGGGCAGACATATTATGATGACGATGATGATAAATGTTCTAATTCTAACTTAATTTTGGGTCGAACGACGAATTTCATCTCCTTATCGTCGAAATCTGAAATTTGCATGTAGATTCCTAGGGGAGTGTGTAAGAGAGCACTAAGAGATGATTTCCCGATATTCCTACGGGAACGAGAAAAAAACGGGATATGCGCGTACGTAGTCGCGGGCAAAAGCTCTTATAAAATTAAAACCCACACACAAGACAAGAATAAATTGTTTTTTTTTAAAATTGAATATGGGTTTGCTCTTGACTAGAGTCAAACCCATATTAAATTTTATATGTCTAGGTCATAGATGACAGCGACAAA
Source organism: Mamestra configurata (assembly GCA_002192655.3). Lineage (NCBI taxonomy): Eukaryota > Metazoa > Arthropoda > Insecta > Lepidoptera > Noctuidae > Mamestra > Mamestra configurata. The sequence goes on from NDFZ01005240.1 coordinate 208,772, forward strand.
TTCGACGATGGAGCGTGCTTACCCAGAAGAAGCCTGTTCACACTAATTTTGAAGAAATTAGGGTTGTATGCGTTCGGAAACACGTGCGCAGTATAAAAGACGTTTGGAAACGTTTAGTGCGAATGACTTCTAAACCAACTTACCATCGACAGCATAATCATTGCTAACCATCAGATGAGACGGAGCAACTAGTAGCCTGGCCAACTTTTTATCTCTAGCGAGCAAGCTTTGAATTGAATTGTCTATTTCAATCTAATCAATTATGATTTTAACAATAGGTATTGCAATGCTGTGCACGATTCAATTTCTTGCATATTTATTATTGTCACTGTGCACATAATGTTATGTATTATCGTGACAACGGGATTAGTATAACCTGTTTTCGATAAATCATTTTACATGGTTGAATCATAGATATTTTGTGTCATACAATTTTAGTTACCTATTCAGTATCTAGATAATTGTGGACTGATATAAAATGGCAACCAATCAGAGCACAAGTCTACAATTTATCCGTTTTCCCGTGATAGTAAAACTGAAAACAAGGCTCTCATTGGTCTGTTCAGATATATGAGCTCACACCAAGAAAGACCAATGAAGGGCCAATTTTCCAATTTAACTATCACACCAAAACAGATCAATTGTAGACCAGAGTGCTGATTGGTCGCCATTTTATGTTTGCCCACAATTTCTCGGAATGACTTCGAGATATTATAGACTATCAAATTTTGATGCGTGAAATAGTATTCTAAATGTTCAGTTGACAATTTTTCTAGAGTTTACAATCAAGTTATTTTATAATCTTACGGAGTTTGCCATTTTCCGGTGACATATATAAATAGTCTCTTGAATTCGAAGGTCAAAATATATCAATGACATGACCTGGTGAGGGTCGCGGGTAGCCGATGGATGCAAGACGCACAGAACCGGTTGTTGTGGCGACACTTGGGGGAGGCTCATGCTGGACATAAGTGCCAGCAGTGGAGTCTTTCGGTTGATATGATGATAATGATTTACCTAATGTTCGTGGAAGTAAGTAACACAAAGAGTTGATAATACCTCCTGTCAAATCCCGGAATCATAAATGGAATCCTGACAGTTAAAACCCGGGATTATAACAACACGAACTGGACTTTGAGTATAGTTACAAATTATTGATTTGAAGAATCAAAAGAAGAAAGAGTTGTGCGAAAACAAAGCTATTTAATTTTAAAGTTTTAGTAGGTACGGAGCTCTAAAAACATAATAAGATTCTTCAATATAATAATTTTGTTAAAATGTATTCAAAGCGCAATAAGTTATTTGCAATTTCTTAAATTGCAAATTAATTTAATAAATTCCTAGATTGCATACAATCGTCATGTTTATGAATCCGGGATTTTAGAGCAGGTATTATCAACTCTATGTTACTTACTTCGACGAACATTAGGTAAATATAGTCTACCTATTCCGATATCTGTTCATTAGTGACAATAAACGTAGCATTAAGTGATGTCCAGCAAACATTTCTAATGCACTACAGAATCGCCGCAGCCCCATCAGCAACCTGAACGATTTATTAAATTGGACTCGAAGGGCACTGCAAGACTTTTGATTATAGACGAACCTCACACCGCATACCGTAGACGAAACAATATTTCTTTCCCAGTCATATTAGACACAGCTCCCACTTATAATTGTATACCTTTACAACTTAATCGTGTTTAGTACCGTTTACCAACTCATCTAATACGATGAACTCAAAGATAACTTGGTGAAGAAATATTTTTTCCGAGCAATTCGTCTCACTCTGTTGACTGTTACGACTTGCGTGTTATGATAAGAGCCTCGACCTGATATCATCAGTTTTCTATGTTATACAATAGAAATATTACATGAAACTGGGTACAATAAGGAATCATTTCACATCGACTGGCCTGTTGGTGGAGTGGTTAGTGACCCTGACTGCTAAACCGGAGGTCGTGGGTTCGATTCCCACCCAGGACAAATCTTTGTGTGATGAGCATGATCATTTGTTCTGTGTCTGGGTGAAATTTGTCTACAATATGTATGTATTTAGAAATATATAAGTAAGTTTATCAGTTGTCTGGTTGCCATAGCACAGGCTCTGCCTAGTTTGGGATCGGATGACCGTGTGTGAGTTGTCCTAAGATATTATTATTATATTATTATAGATATTTGCCAGAACGCAATGACCCTCAATACATCGGGTAGTTCCACTGCGCTCCAGGAATGTATTCCACTGCGCTCCAAATTATTATCTTAATATATACATATATATATATTTCTTGTGTACGTGTGTATGTCACTGAACTCCTCCTAAACGGCTCGACCGATGTTGATGTTTTTTTTTTTAATGTGTTCAAGGGGATTCGAGAATGGTTTAGATTCACAATTGGACCCGGTAGGTGGCGCTGCAACCAATTTCTATATTTTTTCGTCAGACACAATGCAAACGTTCAGACAGAACTACGTCTGTCGGGACCGCTAGTTATCTATATAATTTTAAAATTTATAAGTACCAACATGGCTACATAGCGCTCCAAAATAAAATAAGTAGAGGCAACATAAAAGGCCACCCATAAGTTGTTTGTTTTCCTCAAAAAGAAATACTAATCTAAAGCTGTGATTTTTTTCGTTGTTTTAAGGAAAAAATAATGTTGGATGTGACTTTGTGATTATAACTGAATAAACATATTTGATAAATGCATTTTGTTCTTTTTTTATGATATTGAATATAATGTTTCATGCAAAATTGACGCTTGCCACCAATAAAAATGATACCAATTTTATTATGGCGGTATAATGGGTAGGTACGGAACCCTCGGTGCAGGAGTTCGAAGTTCGAAGAGTTCGAGTTGCGGATATTGTTCGAAAGAGTCACCGCGGCCCTGGAACGCAAAGGGCTTTAGAAGGAACACGGATGGGTTTTAGTCAGTAACAGTCTGACACGCCCTTCCGCTCCACCCAGAGCGGAAGAAGTCATTTACTGATTTCCCAACCAAAAAAAAAAAGGAGTTCGACTTGCACTTGACCGGTTTTTTTTGCTTACTCAGCTCAAAAGTTCTTAGAGCGCGGTAGAACTTAAATATTTTATAGCAAAAAAAAATCTTTGAGCGCAGTGGAATTAATATATGAATATTAAAATTATGTGAACAATGGGTTTTGGAGCGCAGTGGAACTACCCACTAAGGACTTATTATTATTGATAGGCGCGTGTTTGACCTCAAAAGCAATGATGTGGTCGACGATGAAACACGCTTGAACAGAAGTAGCCTATTCACTCCTGACTGAAAGTCCCCAGGTTGTAGCTATCAGGAGACACGAACTCCACCAGTGAATTGCAGTCCTTAGCTGTCCGCATTAGTACAGTACACTTAAAACGTAGGGGTGTGACCCACAACCACCATTAAAAACCCACAGTGGCATAATTTAACAAGAGCCCTATTCCTAATCTCTTCAAAATTAGAGTGAACTGGCTTCTTCTGGGTAAGCTCGCTCCATCGTCGACTTTGTCTCTGTCATCTATGACCTAGACTAGAGTCAAGAGCAAACCCATATTAAATAAAAAAAAACCGACTGCGTGGGGTCGGCTTCCAATATTTTACAACCCAGTAATTGGGTTATAAGACACCCCCTTGGCAAGACTTATGTCAGATTTTTCTGGGTTCTGACCGCATATAACGATCGTCAAATATATTCAAATAACAGCAGGGACCAACGGCTTAACATATTTTCCAAGGTATGTAGGAAACTCGGTATTTAATAAATGGTCACCCATCCACAGACCGACCTCGGCTAGCGAAGCTCAAAGTTTGACCTGTTTTTTATTTTTAAGGATGGGAAGGAGAGGCTCGTGGCTAAATAATAACAGCCACACGGGTCGATCTTCAAGGTTAAGCAACGCTTGCTGAGATTAGTGTGTGGATGGGTGACCATATTAACATATCAAGATTCCTCCGTGCCTCGAAAAGCACGTTAAGCGATTGGTCCGGCTGCCATTTGTAGATCTTTGGCAGTCGTTATGGATTGTCTGAAGCCAGAAAATCTGCCACCATAATGGGTGGTAGAGGTCTGGTAGGCAGCCGCTCCACGTAAAATACTGGTATTCAGCTGTAACTGGTATGACTGGTAGCCGACCCCATTCGTTGGGAAAAGACTAGGCAGATGATGGTTATCATCAAATGACTCCATTTGCTCTGGGCGGCGCGGAAGGGAGTGTCAGACTCTTACTGACTAACCCCCAAAAATTTGACCTGCGCGGCCGTAATTGTTTAGCTACGAGCTCATCATTGACTTGTCCAGAAATAGCTAGGTTGTCACGTTATACAAATACTCTACACTACACTACTCTACACTTCACAACACTCCTACATCTTATAAAACACTACACTAATATATACTATATCATATCTTTCAAAATCGTCAAGCTGTAAAATAAACCCTAATTATGGCAATAATTTGGTAATTTGATATTTGTTATTGTATTTTCTCTTTTTTTCCACATGACTTAATTGTGGTTTTACTTTTTCAGTACTGAAGTATATTAGTTACTCCTTATCTAAGTAAGAGTCCTTGTTATATTCACTGGAAGAGCACGGATACTGACTGATTTCCAATATACAGTACCTAGTTTGGAAATCAGGAGTTCGTTTAGATTAGAAGCCTTTCTTATATGTTATGTTTTTAGTTTTGAAACTGTAGTAGGCTAAGTTCTGTTTCTGTCCAATAAACGTTATTATTATTATTGTTTTGACTCGTAATGAATGCAAATGTTATTTCAAATCCAGCCAGTTGCCTCAAACACGTGTCACAAAATCTCATTATAATGGAAATACGTTAATTAGAATTTGAAAAACACCTTTTTACAGTACATTGCTCTCTTTATGTAACCCTGTTACTTTACACTTTTGAGTACAATAGGTACGGCAGCGTGTTATTTACTCCGAAGATTCATTGCCAAGGGAATTTGAATCTTATTGTGATGACACAAAGTTAAAATACAAAGTCTTGTTCAGTAAACTAATGCTGTATTTTCGTACTTCAGTGAGTTCAAACATTTGCTCTAACTACTTCCAATTCCAAGGTTTTGTCTCGTTAGAGCTCTTGTTATGAGTATAGTGAACAAAAAAGTTTGGTTCACATCTTCGAGTAGTCTTTCGCTCTTATTCATAAAAACTTATTTAAAATACTGTTTAAGAGATTCTAAATTCAAATTATCCATTTTGAATAAAGAATCTGCTCATCAATATTTTTGCTATTTATTTAATGGTTGTTACGTTTTTTGGAGGAGCTCGTGGCTAAAGAATAACAGCCGCACGGGTCGATCTTCAAGGATGCAACGCATGCCAAGGTTGGTCTATGGATGGGTGACCATCTTGACATACCGAGTTTCCTCCGTGCCACGGAAAGCACGTGAAGCCGTTGGTCCCGGCTGTCATTTGCAGATCTTTGACAGTCGTTATGGATTTTCAGAAGCCAGAAAATCTGACACCAGTCTTGCCAAGAACTACCGTGTTACCCAGTTAATGGGTTGTGGACGTCTGGTAGGCAGCCGCTCCACGTAAAATACTGGTATTCAGCTGAATCCGGTTTGACTGGAAGCCGACCCCAATATAGTTGGGAAAAGGCTAGGCAGATGATGACGTTTTAATGAATTAGGCTGTTTGTATTTATAAGACTTGACAACAAGCAGTAGTATTTATCTTAGTAGTCTATTTGTTCTGTGAATTTATTTATCTGTCTGTATTTTACGCTTTTACACCTAAACCGATGAACCAATTTTCTTGAATTTTGATTTAAAGATAGATTGAACCTTGGACACGGAAATAGGATACTGTTTATCCTGGAAGTACGTTTCCTATCGATAAATCCTGTATTTTACGGCGAAGCCGCTGGAAAAATCTTTTCCGTACCCAAAGGGTAAAACGGGACCATATTACTAAGACTCCACTGTCCGTCCGTCTGTTTGTCTGTCCGTCTGTCACCAGGCTGTATCTCATGAACCGTGATAGTTAGACATTTGAAATTTTCACAGATGATGTATTTCTGTTGCCGCTATAACAACAAATACTAAACAGAATAAAATAAATAATATTGATAACGGCAACGGGTAGACGGGTAGACGCTTGAAATATTCACAGAATATTTAGTTACATATTATATATATTCATTTTAAAAATAAATAGTTCAAATAAAACTAATATTTAAGGGGGACTCCCTTACAACAAACGTGTTTTTTTGTCGTTTCTTTTATTATTATTGATATGCTTGACGCGTTTAACTACGCGCAACGTTCTGCGCATCTCGTTTTTTTTTCTTCCATTCTGTCCTGTCAACCTTCACGCTATCACTAACTCCATTTTCTTGCATATCACTCCTAACACAAACCATCCATCTTTTCTTTGGCCTCCTTCTCCCTGTCCACCCATCCACATTTTAAGCCTTGGCTGTATGCACAATAAAAATATTTCCAAAACATTTTGTGCGTATGGGAAGTCCACCATGTACCGGTGGCGCCTCGCCACTAGTTTCGTCTTCTTCTTCAAAACATTTGAAGGAAAGAAAGAAAGAATAATATTGATTAATTAACACTTACATGAAACACGCACGGTATATAAAAATAAAAAGAAATGTATGTATGCTAAGAACTAAGTGTGTGTCTCACGGCTGCACTAGAAAGGTCCATTTTAGCGATATGTCAGACAGACTGATGCTGTCTGACGCTGGTTTTCTAATGAACCTTACAATGGACGAGTGGCGGTTCATTTGAATCAATCTAATAAAATAATATATATGCATTTATATACCCGTCATCTTAAAATTCACTATTAAAGCTCTTCCCGTCAAAATCTCAAAACCCACCCATCGTTTCTTCAGTCCCTACTCTCTACCCGTACACTAATCTCTTTAGTTGACTGTACTATACAATATTAGCAAAACATTGACAGAGGTGGACGAACTTGAAGTGTTTTTCGAATTATCGTGTAAATGCTAAGTTGTGATAAATATCCTGTACTTAACTAACTCGTACTTGTATTAATACACTTGTGTACTTTGCCAGTGACAAGAAGATGTCAACTCATGGGGCCGTTGAAGGCGAGTAATGCTCTATAGACGAAACGAACGATGAAAAAAGCGAAGGAGTTAATGATTTATTTATTTTTTTTGACAATAGAGAATAGTGACTTATTGCCATGACATATACTTTGACGTTTTCCAGCAGGTAATATAAAAAGAATCACAAAAAAATATTCCTTTCTATCAAAAATAAATGATAAATGATATTTATTTTGTAAGTAGGTAGGTAAACACTACAAAAACACTTTTACACGTCAATCTTTTTTGGTCATTTTTAAACTAGATGAGGCCGGTGTTTCCTAGCTGACTACCCTGAGAAGAAACACCGAAACAAACTCAGAGGTCAAAGTCTCTTTTAAAGTCCATACAATCGTACTGGTCAAATCATATGAGAACCATGTAGGTTCATGTCTGAAGTGGTCTTTTGAGGAAAGTACCACACAGATTTGAGTGGACCTGTCCAGACAGTGCAATCATTTGTCAGTTATCGTAACTTGGAACTTTAAGGAGCTCAACGATTTGACGAACAATACCAAAGTATGACATTTGGGTAGGCCGCATAAAGAACTCAGATTGCCAGACTAACATGAAATGAACCCCTAATATTGCGATCTACATGGTCCTCATATTCACAATACGTTATACTGCAGCACAAATAAGACTAGCTGCAGTTGCCATGTCAGATTAAAAAAAAACAACTTGGAGCAAAAGAAAACTTAACTCACGAGCTTATGTAAGAAAATTTTAGATGAAATTGTGTATCATAATACATATGAGTCCCAAGGAACCAAAAAGGTCTATCTTGTAAAAAGATAGAATATATAATTTCAACCATCCCTCAGGGCAGACCAGCGAAGGCTCTATACAACGTTTTACAGAATAAACGCAAAACCTGATAAGGGGTCATCGTATTCATCATTATGAACAACTTTTACTATGGGACCAATTCTGATAACGCGAAAAAAAAATTAAGCGCCATTTATGTGCGCATAACTTCACAAAATGTACTCAACAGCTGTTTTTTTTTCAGATATCGCGTTTGTCTATTAACTTAAGTCGTTTGCATAAACACATCCAGGTCTTTGTTATCTCATAATTCTGATACTGCAACTGTGCACGCGCACGTGACCACGTCAAGTACCTCTTCTAGTGTGCCAGCAATTTATTATTTTATGTCAAAATAAATCAATGATTTTTTTGCTTGAATCTCTTTGTTTAGACGTACTGAATGCTGTGTTAATATTTGTCCATCTATTTAAATGGGACCTTATATAGCTGTCAATCCATACAAATAAGATGGAGTGACAGTTCATTTCATGCTCACTCTACCTAACTTTACACGGTGAGATGATGTCAGAACACAGAATCGACCGGCAGTTGTACTAGTAAATATTGCTGGGGAGTTTGTTGCGCCACTTCTTCTTCCCAGCTAAAACACTAGGAAGTGGTGACTAGCGGGAGTTTTGGGGGACTGTCTTTATGTAGAACTTTGACGTTAAAAAATGCTGGCACTCAGCCTAATTTGAATAAAACACTTTTGATTTTTTTATTTTGTAATTAAAGGAAGTAGCGTCTTGTTCGTGAACGGGCGCCGTCAGTGGATACTGGTCATCCCTTAGTTGCCACTGGCTCATTTTAATATTCGATACTATAAATTGCTGTTTCTTTCTTTACATTGTTCTCATATATAGAAGCAACAAGGTTAATGTAACTAGGATTTTTGTAATCATAAAATGATTTAAAATAGTGTCCGTGGAGTTTCTTGCACGTTCTTCTTCATAGAGATCTACGCTTTCGAACGTGCAAATAGCTTCATGTTTTTGACGGACTGACTTTGACAATTCAAAAGTACCTGATAATGGTTTATTTGAAATAAATGACTTTCACTTTGACTTTGAGCAAAGTTAAATGACTTGAAGGCACGTTTTAGTTTCTACAAGATCCGTGTGGTAAACTTGACTACTTCAATAAAACAGCTGAAGCTAGAACAATTTATAGAGTACCCACGAACCCTGTCTCCGTTAACAAGCTGCCCAGGTATCTATTAGCATACGGCAGGTGGCTCAGTTTTACACAGGAAACACTAATTAAGCACCGCAATTATACTAGAGTTTAACTGCAGATTAACCAGGATTCAAACCACGGTTCACAGCTGATGGTTTTATCCGAGAAATGGTTATCTTTTAATGCTGTTACCCTTTGAGAGTTACGTTGTTTGTTTTATTTTACTTGTTTTAAGATTGGTTTTATTTGCTTTGGATTTGTATTATAGCTAGAGAGATACAAGGACTTTATTTTCTCTCTTCGGTCTCTTTCTGGGGCAGTCGGATGAAAAGGAACACATCACAAGCGGTCTGTCTGTCTCTATGTATTGGGGTATGGTTTCCGCACTTAGTCCTGATGTTGGACCACTGGCCACCATGGCTCACCGTGGTCATTCCAACCAGCCAACCTCCCTCCAGAAGCAGAACAGTCCTCTCAGTGTGTTCAGGATATCTGTAAGCGAAGTCGATGTCAATACTGTTTGTCTCCGTATTTCGGCGACGCCTGTGCACTCAAAGAGTACGTGCGATAACGTCTCCTCCTCATCCATGCATGCTCTGCACAGAGGACTGTCTGTTATACCTAACCACAAGCGGGTTTTCTTGACTCTAGTCTAGGTCTTAGATGACGAAGACAAAGTCGACGATAGCGCGAGCTTACCCAGAAGAAGCCTGTTTACTCTAATTTTGAAGAGATTAGGGTTGTATGCATTCGGAAACACAGAAGCAGGCAGAGAGTTCCACTCCTTTGCTGTGCACATTATCAAAGACGTTTGGAAACGTTTAGTGCGAATTGGTGGAATAGCAACAAGGTAGGGATGGTAAATTGCAGTGCGTCTAGATGTCCGATGGTAGAAGGGGGCCGGTGGGATGAGGTCGTGGAGTTCCTGGACACTCTTCCCGAAGTATAATCTGTAGGTTTTATAATCACGGTTTGGCGCAAATAAACTGTTTTTCTTTCTTTCTTCTTTCGATCTGCCTCAAACATACTACGCGTACATGCCATGCATACAGAAGTACTACACAAGTACTCGCTCGTATCAGTAGATAGTACTACCTATTGCCTTATCAGTCAATTCCTGATAGGCGATGACGAGTGGATGACTACCCGCTTTATGAATATTTATGCATCATACTATCGTTAAACATGGGCCCTTTGGTTCACGAACTTGGCTGCCACACTGCCGTGTGTCTAGATAAATTCCTAATATTTCGTGGATAGCTTTATTTTCTAGTTATTCGTGAGTATATCATAGGAGCTCGTGACTAAATAATAACATCCACACGGTTTGAACTTCTAGGTTAAGCAGTGCTGGCTGAGGTCGGTCCGTGGATGGGTGACCAACTATTACATACCAAGCAAGACTCCTCCGTGCCTTTGAAAGCACATTAATTAACTTGATGGTCCTGGCTATCATTTCACGTCTTTTAAAAAATGTTCTTAGTAATCTAATTGAGGAGCTCTTGGCTAAATAATTACTTGCCGCACGGGTCGATCTTCAAGGTAAAGCAACGGTTGCCGAGGTCGGTCTTTGGATGGGTGATCTTAATATACCGAGACTCCGAAAAGCACGTTAAGCCATTGGTCCCAGCTATCATTAGTTGATCTTTGTCAGTCGTTAATATAGTCAGATGCCAGAAAATCTGGTTACGGTCTTGTCAAGGAGTATCGTGTTACCCAGTAACAGGGTCAGACAGGCATTCGCATCATGAAGTATGGGTTTATGCCTGCATATATAGTCCTCCTAACCGATTTCGGCCATGGCGGCCAACCTCAACAGAGACTCAACAGGGGCACAAGTGTGTGCGCGAACACAGGTGCAATCCCGCATCAATCACTCTCATATTCCGATGGGACGGCAACCCGACACGACCGGAGAAAGATCTGGCGCAGGACCTACGGCTTTCCGTGCTTTCCAAAGCACGGGGGTGTCACACCACCAACTTTCAAACTCCGGGCTGTCACTGAGAAACTCCTATTGGAAAAGCCCAATGACACTTTTTGCCCGACATGGGAATCGAACCCAGGACTCCACGCTCGGCAGTCGCGCTTGCGACCCTGTTGCCATGGTAACTTATCAGACTACTTAAAACTCTTCAGTACTTTTTCATTCGAATTCAGTCATCCGTCCCGGCTCACTGAGCACCGTAGAATGCTTAATCATTATCCATTTTAACGTCTATCAGATTGGAATTAAGAGTTACGTCATTGCGTTGTGTTTGAACGGTACCTACTATAGGTATATACTCATGGATTAAGCTATATATACTATTTATGTAAGAGATAACCTTGAATGTTCCAGCCTTGATTGTGTTCACACCTTTGCTTTTCTTGTCACCGACAGATAAAAGGATTTGTTTGCTAACAACTTCATTTAGTATGTGAACAAATCAATATTTTGTTAATGTCACCGGAAAATGGCAAACTCCGTAAGATTATAAAATAACTTGAGAGATTGTAAACTCATGATAAATTGTCAACTGAACATTTGGAATACTTTTTTACGCATCAAAATTTGAAAGTCTGTAATATCTCGAAGTCATTCAAATTGAGGACTGGCATAAAATGGCGACCAATCAGAGCACAAGTCTACAATTTATCCGTTTTCAATTACAATTTATTTCGTGTGATAGTAAACCTAGAAACAAAGCTCCATTGGACTGTTCAGATATCAGCTCACACCAACAAAGACCAATGAGGGGCCAAGTTTCCAACTATAATACCAAAACAGATAAATTGTAGACCAACTGCTGATTGGTCGCCAGTTTATGTCAGTCCATAATTTCTCGGACTGGCACGGAGATATTATACACCATCTAATTTTGGTGCGTAAAAAAGTATTCGAAATGTTCAGTTGACAATTCATCGAGAGTTTACAATCTCTCAAGTTATTTTATAATCTTACGGAGTTTGCCATTTTCCGGTGACATTCACTTACTGAATGTGAAGATTGACTTTTTAATTTAAAATAAACAATTCCATTTCGATGAAAATAATTATAAACGCAACGGTAATACTTAGTGATGATATTGTTTTCATCGAAATCGAATTGATCAATTTAAATTAACACGTCAAAACGTCATTTGAAATGTGTCGAGCCAGGTGCCAAGTTAACTCTCATGAGTTATACTTGAACACTCTTCATCTGCATAATTTTCTAAAGAATCGCCAGTCTGAAGTAAACGTGTTGCCATGGGGTTCGCCTGTTGCCCGCCAAGCTGTCATGAACCTATACACCATACAGTGTCGGTCCTTAACCCGTGCTGTGCTGTTGTTACGTGCATGGGAATCGAAGCGGAGGCTTTGTACTTTACGACACCGTCAGTCGGCGGGAGAGTTCGAATAGTTTTTCTTCACTTTATACACGTTAAAGATGCAAGCGTCTTGAGAGCAAATGAATGACTTAGGCTCACTTGCACAAATCAGTGTTATTTTTTAACTCAAGAGTAAATTTTGGCCTGGGGCCATTATAGACGGAATATTTGCTATTTAACTATAATAATAATAATAATATCTTCGGACAACTCACACACGGTCATCCGATCCCAAACTAGGCAGAGCCTGTGCTATGGCAACCAGGCAACTGATAAACATACTTATATATTTCTAAATACATACATATTATAGACAATTTACACCCAGACACAGAACAAATGATCATGCTCATCACACAAAGATTTGTCCTGGGTGGGAATCGAACCCACGACCTCCGGTTTAGCAGTCAGGGTCACTAACCACTCGACCAACAGGCCAGTCAAACTATTTATATCTATCTTCTTTATTTTTTGCCTGCTCACAAATTGCCATAGATTTAAATTCCATGGGTTATTTATGAGTTAAAATAGCACTTTCAAAGCGGAGTGGAAATCTTTATTTATTCAACACAATCAATGCTTTTCCTCATACACTTTTAGCACCGATTACATATAGCGACAATAAGTGCTTGTGGGCTGTGAGAAAATTTCCCATAGCATCCTACAACGCGAATAACTAGGATAGGAATTATTTTCCGCCATTAATTATGTGTGTGGCTGTCAAAACTTTTTCAGTGTATGTACAAACGCCAGCACATCAAGCTACAACAATCTATCAAATTTCTTTAATAGATTTTCAACATTATCTCTACAGCATTAGGTTCAATGTTGACTGGGAAAATTTGACAGTTTCGGGTAGCTTGGTACTACTAAGAGTTTGGTGGGTATAGACTGTGGGACAAGAGAATTAAATCTATATACTACATAGTGATGAAGAGTTTGTTTGTTTGAACGCGCTACTCTCTGGAACTACCAGTCGTATTTGGAAAATTATTTTTGTTTATGATAGCCACATTCAGGAGGAAGGCTAAAGGCTACACGGGAACGGGAAAAAACGGGATATGCGCGTACGAAGTCGCAGGCTAAAGCTAGTATATAATAAAATAAGGCTGAAGAGTTTGTTCGAACGCGCTAATCTCTGGAACTAGCAGTCGGATTTGGAAAATTCATTTTTTTTATGATAGGCACGGGAACGGGAAAAACTGGATATGCGCGTACGAAATCGCGGCCAAGTCTCTCTACGAGAGGGAGTTTGTCTGGTCTAATCATGGTCTAAGGAGAGGGATTCCCTGCCGGAGTCTGTGTTTCCTGATGGCTGGGGCTGGGGTCTTTAAATTAAAAGTGAATTGGTTACTTCTGGGCAAGCGAGCTCCATCGTCGACTACGTCATCAAGTTCGACTGTGATGAATGGGTCAAACAAAAGCATTACTGAAGCTTGACCATGAAAGCTGACACTTTATTGCATTCCTCAATATATATTATGTTGTTTTCACACATAACTACCATGTAGGTACCTAATGACATCATGTCTGACTTAAATCGTAAATAAATGACTTTTTTATAAGAGGTTTTAACCAAAAATGATCGTGACATAATGTTTAGAAAGTTAACAAAACACTCGACTCGGAGGCCCCTTAAAACAAGCAGTTTGATGACCATCGACGTTTGAGTAAAAATTTAATGAAACTCTTTTGAACAAACAGAGCAATGGACGCAGCGCAAGATAAATCGTTAAGGTATCTATTAGTAGCCAATTGAATAAGTAATTAATTGAAATGTGTGCATAAATTAAATGTGTAAACTGTTTTTGTGTGTGTTATGTTTGTACTATGAACTAACCACGACGTATTAAAAGTTTGTAAGAAACATGGAGGCCAATAAAAGTGTTTGGATAGATAGTGTGAATGCAACTCGCGGAGGGATGGGTGGATGGGACATCCATCCCTGTTATTAAGTCTCTTCAAGTCTTTTGCGGCGCTTTCTAAATCGCCTACCATAAACCGAAAAAAAACAGGTCCAATTTTGTTTTGGATCATTTTGAATAAATTTTAATAAAAGATACACAGAACGAATATACCCCCTTGGAAAGACTGGTGTCAGTTATTATTTATCTGCTGACTACCTGAAGAGGAAAAGAGAAAGAGATAAGTTTTATAAAAACAAAGTGATCCTATAAGGGTTCCGTTTTTGCCGACTGAGGTACGGAACCCTAAAAACGAGCGAGTCTTACAGTAGTCGCATAGGATGTGTTACATCTGACGTATCACCTTGGTTAAAAGAAACATGAACATTAAAGTACCAACTGACAGCCAACTCGACCACTGCGCGCGCTCATTGGTCAAATCGAATAGGGCGCGCTCATTGGCCAAATCAAATAGCGCACGCTTCCTCGGCTTCCTGTTACACACTTTCGTCCCATTTCACGAAATCACTCCCACAGATTGCAGGAAAGCGAGAGAAAAGATGTTACACATAAAAAAACACACACTTAACCAGTCTATTCTCGGCATGTTTTGCCCCAATAACCAATATTTATTGCTCAATCACGCCAAACGAAGGGTTGTAAACGAACCATTTATTAAATTGTAAGAGCAATTGCAATTTGTGTGTCGAGAATATCCATGCCTATTACCCTGAGGGCATGAGAAGTAATCGTGTTAGTCAGTACACAACTAAAAAGGCTATGAAACTACTTTGCCCAAGGGCAGAAGATACAATGAAGATAAAAATTATATTTAAACCATGATTTTTCATCAAAGTTAAGGATTTTTAAATAAACAAGTCTGAGAATAATATGCAAATTATTTTAAAATTAACTTGTTGTTTTAATAAAGTGAGAATATACAGGTTTTACGGCCACGCCGCCTTTGTAGACACTAAAAAAGTAATTTCCTTCAAAAAGGTTTCATTATTTATGAAGGAGTCACTTTATTAAAAAAAGTCACATCATTTTTCGCTGTAATAAAATATAATAACACAGCATTAAACGCATTACCTGCATAAAAGATGAAATTTATTATACCTTTACATTTATCCCTTGAAATATTTCCGGATGCGACTAAGGAAAATGATATTTATTACTGTGCTGTATCCCAGAAACAAATGAGGAGCAATTTACATAACACATGTCTGTACGAACACAGAATCAGTCCTTAGAGCTCACATTATAAAAGGAAAATAAGTAACAGCGTAGGGTGACCACCCACCATGGGGCTATGAAACTGTGAGCATTACAAATAGTGAGGGCCAATTTCCAATTAAAATCTCAGCAGGTGGTCTAGCTAGAGGGCAGCACTAGAAAAATAGATTGGCCCGGTCTCCCCGACCGCGGGCCGCTGTGACGGGTTAAGAAATAAAAGAAAAACTAAATAACGTTGTCAAATTAAAAATATTCGTATAATTAGTTAGGGTAATGGTCGTTTTGGATTACGAAATGGGTGTCTTAATAGACTTGGTTCAAAAAAGTGTAAAAAGAAACAAAAAGGTTGATGAATGGAGTCTGATGAGTTTTTGGCGGGATTTTGTCGAGTGAAGTTTAGCGGCTGTTTTAATTTTTCGTAAATTGATTCCTAGTGGATATTGTGATGTAAATTGGTGTAGTTTTGTGTCTCAAATGTCTATGCATCTGGAAAATATGTGAAATAATTGAAACAGGCGCGGTCTCTGTTAAGTGGAGCTCAAAGTTTTTTTGTAGTATTACTACTACTCGAAACTTGCCGAGAAGGCCGAATCGATATATTTGTTACCAGATACTCCAAAAACTATTAGAATGTGTTACAATCTAATCGAAAACACAAGAAATTAAGGACGTAAGACTAGGCAATATGGTCAAAAGGCTACAACCTTCCCTTCGGGGTAAATAAAAAAAATGAATAGTGTCTTCATTCATGTGCAATTTGAAATTGGTTTTATAGACAAACTTATATTTGTTGTGGTTGCTACTGTTGCAATAAATAGGAAGCCAAGTAGTAACGTGTTATAGTCGTCGATGTATACACTGACGGCTTTAGAAAGAAAAAAGGCAAATTTATCATGGTGATAGGCGTATGAAGAGAGTTCAGATCTATTAAAACAAAGTCACTATCGTTTTTTTTTTATTGATTTAAGTTATGTGTAGGCACGAGGGTTTTTCTGAATCTAGTGGAGCGAAGGAAGTTTCTTTCAATAGCACTTAAGCCGAGATCACGTTATTGTTTTGTGTGGCATCTTCTCATGCAATTAACCTAGCGTTTAAAAATATTCGCAGATGTCAAAATTATTCGAAGCAATCCCAATTTAGATATCGCCGGAGTATCGAAAGAACTCAAGGAGCTCTACTTACCACTAAATACCGTGTAAACATGCCATGTACGAGTTATGCTGACAACTTGACGTGAAGAGCCGCGGCGCCAGTCTGATAATGTCTCTAGTGGATGTCCTATGATAACAGCTGATAAGACTACAATATGAATACACGAGTTGTGACCTAAATACCTAGTATGTTGCTAAATGATCATTTAATTTACTTTTGGTATTGAGAATAAGTAAATATACCAACAGTAAATGATCATTTAGCAACATACTAGGTAGGAGGAGCTCGTGGCTAAATAATAACAGCCGCACGGGTCGATCTTTAAGGTTAAGCAACGCTTGCCGAGGTTGGTCTGTGAATGGGTGACCATCTTAACAAACCGAGACTCCTCCGTGCCTCGGAAAGCACGTTAAGCCGTTGGTCTCGGCTGTCATTTGTAGATCTTTGGCAGTCGTTACGGATAGTCAGAAGCCAGATAATCTGACACCAGTCTTGCCAAGGAGTACCGTGTTCCCCAGTTAATGGGTTGTGGAGGTCTGGTAGGCAGCCGCTCCACGTAAAATACTGGTATTCAGCTGAATCCTGTTTGACTGGAAGCCGACCCCAATTTAATTGGGAAAAGGCTAGGCACATGATTGAGAATAAGTAAATATACCTGAGAGTCTACGAGTCTCGAGTGTACAAAGGGATTAGTGTAATTTTAATAGATAGAGAATAGATCATTAAAATGTAATTTTATCAGCTATAACAATTGCCAAAGAGTTCAAAATCTATCTTTCTACTTTTTTTCCTTTAGTGCAGGTAGTAATTGAAATTAATTAGTAATAATAAATGTCTGTGCCCGAAACCGGTTTGCTATTATTTTTGTATTTTTCTCCTCCGCGCAAACGGGCCACCGACCACAGCCACCGGTGGCTGTCGACAAGCTGTTGGTAACATGTCGCGGACACTGAGCTACGAGTTGCCGCCACTAATGGCGTGTCACGGAACTGGTTCGCGCTTGAACGCTACTCGCTACACGTGTGCGGCGATTCCATACAAAACGTGTTAAAAATCGTGTAAACAGTTTGTCGCCAGCCACCGGTCATGCGCGTGCAGTAGGCTACAGTAAGGGTAGGCCAGCCCATATATAATGCCCAAACAAAAAAAAATCGCATCGTCAGTATTGTGATTTCAACCCTGAATAATGTGGTGAGATTTTTTTTTTGGGCATAATGTATGGGCTGGCCTACCCTTACTGTAGCCTACTGCACGCCCATGCCACCGGTAGCTGTGGTCGATGGCCCGTTTGCGCGGAGCCTTAGTTCTATACAAAGTTTAGAATCTTCTGGCAAGGATGAGATTAGCATTACCTTTACACAATTGAATTGAAGGATCACCATAACGTAAGATATCGTGACAAGACTTGACCATTTAACAAGAAACTTTCATTAGCGAAGTAAGCCAAGCTTAAACCAACACAAAAGAGCCTAATAATAAGAAGATAAAGTCGGTCTTAAATCTTGGCTATAACACTAGGAAGTGGTGACGGGCGGGCGTTTTGGGGGACTGTCTTTATGTAGAACTTCGACGTTCAAAAAGTGCAGGCACTCAGCCTAATTTGAATGAAATAACTTTTGATTTTTTATTTTTTTTTATTTTGGCCATATTTCTATAGATATAAATTAGCTTTCTCAGTTAAAGGCCAAAAATCGATTCCTAATCAATAAAATTGAAGTACTTATTTGTTTGTCATCTTCATTTATATAAAAGCGACTCCTCGTTGATTCATCACAAAATCTCGAAAACTACTTGACCTATTAAGATGAAATTTGGCACGGACGTAGATTATGAGTAGTAGACGTCAGCTAAGAAAGGATTTTAGGAAGCTCCCCCGTAAAGTGGTAAAGCAGGGGGTAGATATTGATTGTACTAAATCTGCGTAGACAAAGTCGCGGGCGAAGTAGAACTAGTATCAAAATAATAGCTTTTACTAAATGCATACGAAAGTATATACGATACTTATAACAATTTTTTTTTTTGTCTGTATGATTGTTTCGGTTAATCTCCGAAACAGCTGAACCGATTTTGACGAGATTAAAAAAAAACCTTTTACGAAGTCGTAGTTAGCTAGTAGGTCCATAAAGTCAAACTTAAATCGTACCCAAATTTCTAAAGATATAAATCAGCTTTCTCAGATACCATAGACCACAAATCAATACAGTAAATAGGAATAACTTTGTCGTTATGTGAACTGTCGGGATAAGGAATAGATTGTCGATATGCGGGTACAACGGATTTATTACTGAACGCTAAGGCTTTGCTCACATCGCGTGATATGCTGTGATATATTATATCGCTTATGTTGAAGCCTGATTACATTTAAAGCAAATAAAGTACTATTATATTCTATTCTATTCTATTTTGACTCGGTTATTACAGTGGCCTGTATGTGGGTACCGTATTTTGTATATAATACTGTAAATCTCCGAAAGTTATCCTAAAAATATTGTTAGTCTACTGCAGCGACATTCAAACCAATGTATTCGTATTTTATTATGTGATTCTTCCTGCGGCTGAACACTGTTTCCCAAAATACAAGCTTAAGCTTAACTTAGCGATGCATATGTTAGATTACCCTAAGATGAATGTATTAACTGGTGACAATAAAGACATTTTTATGTATTTATTTAATCTTTAGTGGACCGAGTAGTGCGCCCTGTGGAACACCTGTGATTTACAAACAGTGTCTTAAAAGTAGTTTTTTATTTACTAACTCGCTTCTGCCAGTGGCTTCGTATAAAAGAAAAAAATAAAGAAAGAAAAATGTTTATTTGGGATTCGCACAAGACAGACGAAAAAGTAAAATAATTTAAAAACTACCAGTACTTACATAATAATTAATTAATAACGCAAACAACACGAAATTAATTTGTGCGATGCCAAAAAGGAAAGGTATGCGTGAATGTCGGAATTGATCTCAAAAGTTTATAATCCCGGGATAAAAAGCAATTGCCTATGTGTTATTGCAGACTGTAATCTATCTCTGTGCCAAATTTTATCCAGATCCGTTCAGCCTTTGTTTACAAACATCCATCCAAACTTTCGCATTTATAATATTTATTTTTATTTTTAAACAACAGTAATACATATAAATAATATATAATTCATATTTGTATTATATATTATTATATACATAATTTTTATTTAATTTTACTATGTGTATATTTATTTTTTGTATATTATGTTAATAAATATATCCAAAGAATGTATTTAAAAAGTCGCTTTTATTGTACCCGATGTTATTGTTCTTTCATTTATCTTTGCTGTTACTTTTATGGTGTCCTTATTAAGAGTATTCCTAAAATCCTTTGAATTGATCTAAGAATTTATTATAATTTGAAATCCGTCACCACAAATACTATAATATTATACATTTTAAACGCCCTAATAAAACAAGAACGTGTTGCAAATGAATTTAATGTCATAAATAAAAGTTTTTTCTACCAAAATTGATAATTATCTCGAATTCTAAATTCATATATTTTGTTAAAATAAGTTCTTCTTGTAAAAGCACTGAATAGCAGATTCTAAATTCAAATTCAAATTCTCATTCGAAAATTTTAATAAACAATCAGAGAGCCGATTTTACAAATTTTTCGCAACATTTGCATTCTGTCAAAAAACAGTTTTGACACATTGCAAATGACATGCGAATGACATGCGAATGAGAACGTAGCTTAATAAATTAATAGTATCAGTGGTTAAATATTTATATACATATTTTTTTATAAATAGGTTATGCTTTCTAACTTCCAGGATCTACCTTACCAGTAAAAACTTTAATAAGTAAAATAGTGACTGTAACACTTTGCTTAGCTTTCACTGGTGAACACAAAGTGATGATTTACGAGTCCCTCCTCGATTTATGATAATACAAGCTATCGCGCTGTTAGATTTTCTCTGAGACATAGATAATGTCAATATATTAGTAAATAATATTTGAGGAGCTCGTGGCAAATACGAGGTATTTCGTCTTTTAAATCGACTACAAGAACAATAACAAATGGAAGTCAATTCAATGAACATTAAAAATTCGATGAACGACAAAATTGACTTTGACTCAGTATATATTAATTAACGCCACTATTAAACTTTGCTCTAAAATCATACGTTAATTGAAAAACAAAATGGTTAAAGGAGCGGCCTTTAATGAAACATGAAAGTCATTTCAGAGACATTAATTCATTGAACATGAAAATTAATGAAATTATATATCACTAGTTGCCGCCCGCGGCTCCGCCCGCGTGATTGTCGAAAATTATCTCAAGGGAACATACTCCCGGGATAAAAATATCCTATGCCCTTTTCCGGGACTCAAACAATCTCTATACTAAATTTCATCTAAATCGGTCAGCCGTTTGCGCGTGAAGAAGTAACAGACATACACACAAACCTACAAACTTTCGCCTTTATAATATTAGTGTGATTAGTTGTGTTAACTATTTATGTCATTTATTAAACCGAATTTAAAAAGGAGGAGGTTCTATATTCGCCTGTAATCTGTATACATGTATGTTTATTTTTAAACGTTTGTACAACTAAAAAAAATGGGTTAAATAAATGAACAGCGTCATGTATGTCTTTCATTACCACTATTTAACGTCGTCTCCTCAGGCGGAACAAAAAACATTTTTCTCAACACTTTAGCGGTTGCATATGTAATGCGAGACGTACCTTATTTGCCTGTATGACTTGCATTAACGTTTTTTACTGGGAGTAAAACCTGATATACACATTAGCTGACTTATAGCAGGCGTCAGCAACAACTGCACTTCTTGGTAACGGTTTGAGTAAGGGTTAGATGTAATTTCTGCCTATGTTGCGGAATTGTTAAAATTCAAAAAATTCAAAAGTCATTTTTTCAAATTAGGCTGAGTGCCAGCACTTTTTGAACGTCAAAGTTCTACATAAAGACAGTCCCCCAAAACGCCCGCCCGTCACCACTTCCTAGTGTTGTAGCTGGGAAGAAGAAGTGGCGCAACAAACTCCCCAGCAACACATCTGTCTGTTAAGCTTTTAAAAACTTGAATTTATACAATAGTATGCAAAGTATTTTACAATACATGACACAGAAAATAAAATATTCAAACTGTAAATCAAATTAAATGAAATTAATTGACACTTGGTAGCTAGCACATTAAGCCATCAGAAATAGACAAACTCAAGCTTTAACAAGTTAGAAATAGTAACCGCAGCCCTGGTAAGAGTCTTGACTCTCTTCCGCTCAGCCCAGAGTAGGAGGAGTAATTCGATCATGATGATTGAAACAAAAAAAAAAAAACTTTTTTAGAAGAAATAGAGATTTGATTTTTGAGATATTTTTTTTATTTGTATTTGAGATGAGTTTGCTCTTGACTCTAGTCTAGGTCAGAGACAAAGACAAAGTTGATGATGGAGCGACTTTACCCAGAAGAAGCCTGTTCACTCTAACTTGAAGAGATTAGGGTTGTATCTGTTTCCGTAAAAGACGTTTGGAAATGTTTTGTGCGAATTGGTGGAATAGCAACAAGGTAGGGATGGTAACTTGCAGTGCATCTAGCTGTCCGATGGTAGAAGGGGGCCGGTGGGAGATATTAATTGAAGAGACTTCTAAAAAAACGATTTTATTGTCATTTTGAAAATTATTATTGTAGAGTTACTAGATTAGACATAAATTTCAATGTTTTTCATCCTTGCAGTTATGACTGAAACGACAAAAACTCTCTCAGTGAAATGAAAGGAATTCGTTAAAAAAAAGAGTTTGTTGAACTCAATAGTTTTCCTCAATCCCATCCATTCCTAACAAGATGATATCAGTCAGTGTAGTTATTTATTTATAACTAGTTTCTGTCTATGGCTTCGCTCGTGTTCTAGTTTTGAAATAAATAGAAGCCTAAAATCGGCTCCGGTTCAGCGGTTTAGGCGTATAAGCGTTACAAACAAACAAGCTCACTTTTGCATTTATTTACGTACTAGCTATTGCCCGCGACTTCGTACGCGCATATCCCGTTTTTTTCTTGTTCCCGTAGGAATTTTCAGTTCCCGTAGCCTAAAGCCTCATCCATCATGAATGTGGCTACAATATACAAAAAGAATTTTCCAAATTCGACTGGTAGTTTCAGAGATTAGCGTGTTCAAACCAACAAACATACTCTTCAGTTTTATTGTATTATAGTAGCTTTTACCCGCGACTTCGTACGCGCGTTTTTTCCCCGTTCCCGTAGGAATGTTTAATTCCCGAATAGCCTTCCTCATGAATGTGGCTATCATTTACAAAGAGAGTTTTCCAAATCCGACTGGTACTTCCAGAGATTAGCGCGTTCAAACAAACAAACAAACTCTTCAGCTATGTAGTATAGATTATGTAGTAGTATAGATTATATAGATTACGTAGGTACCTAGTTAGGATTATTCAACGTCGTCGGAGCAATCCCGACATTGGATGCAAGATTTAAGTGATTTCTGTATTTTTTCAAGTTCGCAGTAGGTACCCAGATATTTTGGTAGATATCGAGAAAAATTGGCAATGTATTCTAAATTGACTAACAATACCAGAAGTGTGTTTTTTTTTTTGTACTTTCCCCTTGTCTGAAAGGTATGTATGTAGTTCAAATATTTTTTAAAGATTCAATAGAAGGACTCTTAAGTAAGCGTAAATCTATTTCTACTATTTCATCCATTGAACCTGTCAGTTGTCCGCGTCTGTCTGCAGACGTGCCAAAATTAGTCCGAATTTAGATGCAAAAAATGCTAAGGAATTTCCGACGTCCACTTGAGTTTAAACATAGACTCATAAAGTTACCTTCTTTACAACAGGTGAAAAACGATTCTCTTTTATATATTTCTAAACCTCCATTATTTTAAAAACTTCACCAAAAACGACTTCCAAGTCTCTTTCCCCAAACACCTTTCCTCTATTTACTGAACAAACTTAGATTTACCTTTTAGGCTTCCAACGCTTCATAAACACTCCAAACATTGTTTTATTCCCGGCACTATTCACAATTCACAACAACAACAATCACTTCACGCAGTAGCTACTGATAACAAGTCAACGACTTCCAATCGATCAAACACAACACCCGCACGCAAATACTCGCAGCCCCGATAACAATATAAACATTAAACTCAGTACCAAAAACGTCTGACCTAGACACGGTGACTGAGAAGCCTGAGAACACTGTCCTACATAGCGAGTATCTCTAAAATCGATAAAATCCTATAACTGTAATGCATATAGCAAAGTTACGCAATCGTTTTTAGGATATCACGTCATTATTTGTTTGTGTATTGAATGGAATAACAGCATCGTAATGTTTAGCTGGAAAAAACAATACACGCGACGTTTCCGTCACTCGGTCTTGGCGCAACTGAGTCATTCGTTTTCGTTTTGACTAGAGTAGCGAGTCTCTCAGTGTGCCGGTGCGCGTCAGGTGCGGTCGATCAGCTGCTAGCTTGTCGCCATCTTGTTTCGCACGTTGGCGCCATCTCGCGGTGACCTTTCAACTTTGGAACATCGTTTGTCTTGTTTATTGGTAAACATTGCTCACCCCTTTTATTTAAGTTGCGGTAACAGTGTTACGATGTAGTAAGTTTAGTATTTTGTTTGGCTTAGTTATTATGCAATAGACACCAAATGATTTAGTTTAGTTTTCTGTAATGATACTGCGGTCGTACTAATCGACTTACCCTAGCATAATTATGGCAGTGTTACTTTCCTAAAACCATTAAAATTTAGGAAATAAAACAATTATCTTAATATTGACAATCCTCATACATACACCTACTGAAGAGACACTTGTGCACATATTGCTGTAGGAATGTGGTTATTCCAATATAATAACGACAAATGTTGCTGCAGTAAAAAACGCTTATATGAAAATCAGTCGTAGAATGCTCGCCATCCACTCGGGCGTCCCAGTTTCGATTCCCGGTCGCTGCAACATTATTTAACGTTTGTTTGGTAAACTTGTAGGTATTCTGTCAAATAGGCGTTTAAAAAAAAAAAGATTTAATTTTCCAATGAAAAAATACTAGTGAAAACCCAATGCAAAAATAATCATTAAGATCGGTTAATGAACAATAAAGTTATGCCCGAATAGATTATCCCAAACATGTTAATTCTGGTTGACTTGTTTGCATCTGCCTTCCACCGCTTCAAAGCCTACCGGCGCGTGATGTTACGTTATGAACTGGTGTAATAAATAAACAGACATGCGATTTCAGCAATCCCGGGAGATTTGCTATAATTGATTGAAGAGTTCCGTTGCCTACCTCCGAAATCCTTCATCAGATCTTCACTGAATTGCAATGGAACCAGTTTGGAAAAATACTCTTCCAAACTCTTCCTATGACAATGTTCGCAGATGACAGCACTTTACTTTTATAGTGACGAGGTAAGCACATTAGAGGCTGAGATTAATTCAAACTTACTATCAGTTGTGAATTGGCTCCAAAATAATAATTTGGTTGTTAATCTTGATAAAACAGTATTCATGAAATTTCAACAAAGAGTAAATCACAATCTGAACTTAAATATTAAATACAAGGACAAAATTATTAATGAAACAAACGTGACTAAATTTCTTGGACTAAACATACAAAACACTTTAAAATGGAATTCACATATTGACAAAGTATGCAGTAAGTTAAATCAACATTCCTATGCTTTGCACATGTTAAGTAAAACGGCCAATCGAGCAACAGTCTTAACGGCGTATCATGGTCTGGTAGCCTCAACATTGAGATATGGAATTATATTTTGGGGCAATGCCACGGGTAAAGATATGGTATTTAAGTGCCAAAAAAGGTGCATAAGGGCCATATATAATTTACGGATAACAGAAAGTTGCAAACCATTTTTTAAAAATACGAAATTATTAACTATGCCGTCGTTGTACATCTTTGAAACGTCTATGTTCGTGAAAAAAAATTTACACAAGTTTTCTCTAGTAACTAGTCAGCGCCGTTGTGATCAGTTACAAACAGTCGGATCTAGTACTGCATTATACAGAAACAGTATTTTTGTAATGGCTCCAAAGGTCTATAATAAATTACCAAAATGTATAAGGAGTGAAGATAATGTCCGCAAATTCAAAAGTAAATTGTACTTATTTCTAATAGATAAGACGTATTACTCTATCGAAGAATTTTTAAATGATAAAATATGACATTACCAGCCCTTTAATATAATTTACCATAGACATGCATGTACAAATGAATTATAATTAATTAGTTATTTATTAATAATACATTTAATTGACGTTATTTACACTATGATAAAATATGACATTAGTAAAAAAATAAATTATAATTCATTGATAATTTTATTAATAATACATTTTATTGACATTATTTACTTGAACTTCACTTTGTATTGTATAAATTTAGACTTATTACTAAGAAATAAATAATATATTTGTACACCAATTTTATTGGTAGGACATAGAGCTCGACTAAAATGTTTACATAAGACCTTTATTGTTCACAAATAAAGATTGATTGATTGATTGAAACAAAAATAGAATCATCCAAATCAGTTCACAATTGGAGAAAATATCGCTGATCTAACAAATGTCCTGGGATCCCAGCATCAGATCCTAACTTATACCTTCCATCATCAGCTCAGCAAGATGAGATGTTGATTACTAGGCACAATTATCTG
Organism: Mamestra configurata; assembly: GCA_002192655.3. NCBI lineage: Eukaryota > Metazoa > Arthropoda > Insecta > Lepidoptera > Noctuidae > Mamestra > Mamestra configurata. Next base: position 235,186 of record NDFZ01005240.1, read on the forward strand.
AAATTGCGTTAGAAAATATATGAAAAACAATGTACGTGCCTTTAAAATTTGAGGGTTGCCCTCGATTTCCCTAGGATCCCATCATCAGATTCTGACTTGGTGCCAATGGGACCACCTCAGGAGTATAGGCTTTCGAATAAAAAAAGAATCATCAAAATCCATTTATAATTGACGGAATGATCGCATAACAAACATACAAAAAAAAAAAAAAAACATACGGTCGAATTGATAACCTCCTTCTTTTAGAAGTCGGTTGAAAATACCTGAATGGCAAAATGAATCTAAACCTTGTACGATTTGGGTTATACCAGTGATCGGATAATCGGGCGCTAATATACCTAAACTTCACTTTTCTTCCCACGAAAGTATAATACGGACATGCTTTTAAGAATCCCGGATCCCGGAAACGTTCGAAACTCGTGATCACTCAATAATTAAATTATTGATTTCTGTGTAGCTTCATTTATTGTTCAATCCCGGGTACTTTTTTACTTATTTATTCAGAAAGGAATGTTCATATTATTATTTCACGGGAAGAAGTTTAGGTATATAAGCGGCCGATTATCCGACCACTGGTATAACGCAAATCGTACAAAGTTGGTTACCGTTGGTCCCGGCTGTCAGTCGGAGACCTTTGGCCGTCGTTACGGATTGTCAGAAGCCAGCAAATCTGACACTAGACTTGCCAAGATGTATTGAATTACCCAGTTAATGGGTTGTGGAGGTCAGGTAGGCAGCCGCTCCACGTAAAATACTGGTATTCAGCTGAATCCGGTTACGGACTGGTAGCTGACCCTAATATAGTCGGAAAAAGGCTAGGCAGATGATGATAAGCTAACTCAACCGATGGTTAAAAATTGTGGTTTAATTAAATGCATTTTTCGATCAATGGTTAGTTATTACCCGACTACCACGAAGCAAAAAGAGGGTTATAATTTTTTACGGTATGTATATGTAGCAGCCAACTAGCGTGCTTTATCAGCCGTTTAATTGGCGGCTTATGTGACATCATCATCATATCAGCCGAAAGACTTCCGCTGCTGGACATAGGCCTCCCTCACCGAAGTGGGGGGGGAGGGGTTGTCATAATCGCCACGCTTGACAAGCGGGTTGGCGATCGCAGTGTAGCTGTTGCAATGCACAGAGAATGCTGCTGAACATTCTCTGATGAGTCCCTTAGTCGCCTCTTACGACACCCACGGGAAGTGATGGGGTGGTGCTATTCTTTTACGTCTGACACCATGGAGAACCCTGAATGCCTAAGTGACATCCCGGGTTTTAATTGAACAACTAGGCAAATGAAAAGTAGGTAAGAAGTGGAGCGTAGGTTCGAATGGTATGACGATTAGAGATGAGTCCGATATCATGTCACATGTTAAAATCATCGATATTTTAAAATCATTTCATCATGCAATGACAACGACAAAATCATCAATGCTTTTAAATCATTACTCGAATCGAATGACAATGAATTGAATGCGAACTTCGGTGATTCGGATTGCCAGTCCTAAGCCTGGAAAAAGCATGAAGGTAAGATTGGAATATTACTTGTAGGAAAGGTGCGTAGGTATTTACGCAACCAAGTTTTTACGCCAAGCATTTACTTGTAAGAATGCCAGATTGCCATGAAATAGGTACTTAATAATCTTAATTATCTTGTAGCAAATATCACTAATGAAAACAAATTGATGATTTCCATGATTATAAATCAATACATAATATACACTGACATGAATGTCGCAAAATAAGAAAAAATAATTTCGCGGGCTAACTCACAAAGTCGTCCCATGCCTAGCCTACTACTAAATAACAAATGATAAAGTCACTAAGCCTTTACACCGTTCCGCGATCATTTCAGCATCTACTCATTACTCATAATTGAAGTGCCGTGGCCCGTGATGTTGTGCTCAAACAAAAATCATTGATGATTTTGTCATTGTTCCCGTCATCGATATTTTTTTGTCATTGTCACGCAGTCATTGATACAGAAAAATCATCACTCAGCCCATCTCTAATGACGATGAGTGAGAGAAGCGAGCGAACTTTTGTCCCGTCATGCCATTCATGTTAGCTTAGGAAGCTAACATGAATGGCATGACGGGACCCAAATCATCAAATGACTTCTTCCGCTCTGGGTGGAGCGGGAGAGCGTGTCAGACTCTTACTGACTAAAAGAAGGAAAAGGAAGGAGCATTACCTTTCACTTTAACTTTTCCGCTCCTGTCTCAATTATATATTTGATATTTATTAGTATATAATTGGTATTGTATTTATGTATTTTATATTATTATATCTAATTAGTATTGTTTAAAACGTTTGTACACTGACAGCCCTAAATCTATCTCCCTTCGTTCAATCCATCCAAAGGTTGTCTGGAAGAGATTGCCTTGTGCGATAAGACCGCCCATTGTGCACTTATTTTATGTATGTCCTGTTCTTATTATGAGGTGTACAATAAAGTATATATATATTATATTGTAAATATGTGAGTACCATGTCCCTTACTAGCAAACTTAATTTTATCTCTGCTGGTATTGCTTTGTTGTACCTATAGTATATAAGTGTGTGCTGTATATTAGTGTAATGTTGGATGCATTGTGCTCACATAATATAATCAATTGATCAATGTACCTATGTATCCAAAATATTGTAAAACTTATATTTGAAAAGAGTAACTATGGAGTTTCTTGTCCGTTCTTCTCCATAAGAATCTACTTTTTGCGAATGGACAACTAGAGTCACTTATATTTTAATTTTAAACTGTAAATTTGACGTTCAAAAGTGCCTTTTAATGATCTAGTTGAAATATATGAATTGACTTTGACTTTATAATAAATTAATAAATAAATAAAACCCATCCGTGTTCCTTCTAAAGCCCTTTACGTTCCAGGGCCGCGGTGACTCTTTCGAACAAATTCCGCAACCCTGGCAGGCTCTGACCCAACCGGGCTGCTTCCTAACCAGACACAAATAGGTTCCGTGGTCGTTGAGGTTAGAATGTCAAAATTGATTGTTGTTTGTATTTAGAATTCCCAAAATTAAATATTTCATATATTTTCATCACAAGGTTACCCTATCACATCTGTACAGTAATCGATTAATCTAAATATATGTAAGAGCAGGTGTGGGTGCCGAGCGATATGTCGTCAGGTATGGAGTCCCCATTTTATTGGGGTAGACAAGACAGTATAATCAATAACAGGGTTGTATTACACTATGAAAACACACATAATATAAATCTAATCTAATACCTTTAAACGAGCAATTCTTGTTTATATGTATATATATAATCTGAATCTTGGAAACGGCTCCAACAATGTTTATGAAATTTTGTATGCAGGGGATTTTGGGGGCGATAAATCGATCTAGCTAGGTTTCATTTTAAGAAAACGTTAACTAACCAGGTACTTTTTTTTTTAAGGATGGGAAATCATCAAATGACTTCTTCCGCTCTGGGTGGAGCGGAAGGGCGTGTCAGACTTTTACTGACTAAAACCCATCCATGTTCCTTCTAAAGCCCTTTGCGTTCCAGGGCCGCGGTGACTCTTTCGAACAAATTCCGCAACCCTGGCAGACTAACCAGGTACTGTGGTAACAACGGTCATCCAGGTACTGATAATTAATAAAAATGCCAGTACAGCTATGTGAACAGTTTTGTCGGGAGCAGGAGCTCTTTATTGAGTCAAGTCCGAAGATAAGACTGCCTCGCACACCGAGTGCACGATCTGTCATGGCGCACGGAAGTGCGTCACGTGTTTACTTCATAGGAAACACTAAAATTAGCTAAATCTAATAAGACTTACCAAATCGTAAAAGAATAATTATCGTAAATAAAAAAATAGTGTCATAACATACTTGATCGTTATAAAATCAAAATAACATGTCGTCATTTGTACTGAAGAAGTCCAACGATTACTATTATTGAAATAAGTTGCCAAAAATCAATTTGTGTGTACACTGAGTATTTAATAAATCATGTTTTAATTTATTAGCAGAGGTCGGAATTAGGTAGAGTTATTTTGATTTTTTTTGATGCAAGTACATAAATCAGCCGGCGGCGCGGCGGCGAGATTGGCGGACGACATTGTTGCCATCGCGGGTAGAACCTGGATGAGGCTGGCACAGGAATGTGGGGCACGAGAGAGGAGAGGCCTATGCTCAGCAGTGGGCGAAGTCGGGCTGTGGATGATGATGCTGAAGTACATAAATCCGACCTCAAATTCGACTCTATATATAATTAATAATATATAATTAAAAACCAACTCCGACATAATATATGTAGAAATTCAACATAAACAGGTTTTCATAATAAATAAAACACAAATAATTCGTAATAGTATTTTAACGAATTATTTGTATTGTAAAGTAATGATATGTAAAACCTGATCATAACTACTAGATCTGTAGGTAGGTACTGAATTTTCAAGAAAAAAAAATACTCGATAAGTACTAGAGATCTATGTTAATTGATTTATGTAGGTATTAATTTCTTCAAACATTAATTGTATACTTTTTGCTGTGCCCTACGGGGTCCGTAATTGTACATTAGCTTTAAGCCCATTGTAAGATCTTCACACATTATGGAATGCAAATAAAGATATGAATATGAATGTGTTTAAGTTGCCGTAAAAATTAGTATCGCAATTGTAACTCTGGTGATTGTAGAATACACAGGGCGGGCGCACCTCGTTCCCTTGGGACAATTTCCAGCATTCACGCGGGCGAAGCTGCTCGCAGAAGCTAGTTTAAAATAATAACTAGCAGATTACCGCCAGTGCCAGTGTTGCCCCCATTTGAATCAAATTGCAAAGAGATAACCGAAAGATATAAACATGTCTGGAACACCACCATTATTACGTCAATTGCCGAGTCGAATCGATGAAAACTATCAGCATTCGATCCATTCGATCATTATCAAAAAGGATAAGTCGATGCTACTGGGATTTAATGGACTGGACTTACTAATGGATGGAGATTATATAAAACAAAATATTATGCTGTTTCCATTACTACAGTTTTAGATTGTTCACATAAATTTTCAAGTTAATTAAAGCAAGCAGTGAAATCCTCTCCTAAAACTTTATCAACCCTTTTATTCCTTTAAGTTAATAACTAAAAATCCAAATAAACATTCCATACAAATTTTAACATCCACCAAACCCCCATTGAAAAATTTATTATGAAAATATTTAATACCTATTAATTAGGTCAATGTCCGAACCAAGTTTTAATAAACCTAAAAAATAAGATTCTCCCATACAAACTTTAACACCGCCTAAATTTACTATGGCTCCAGCTCGAAGGTGAGACAGTTCGGAAGTAATATCTATTTTTAAGTACAACAAGCAGAAAAATAGTGTTAGATGGGCAGACTCATTCTCAGGTTGCAGTTCAGGGTGAGACAGGGTGGACTGACTTCACCGAAGCTCTTCAACCTGTACATTAACCGACTTACTCAGCAGCCAATGCCCTACGTGCCCTTTCCACATCCATGTTATCCTTTGGGTCCTCGGAAACCCAGTCACCCAGATACTTAAACTGAGCGACTCTGTTTAAGAGAGTACCGGCCCATGGGCCGCAAGGTGTGATTATTTTAAATTAAATACTACTTCTAAATGCAAGTGATCCGACCATTCTATATCGTCCAGTGCCTTAACATGAACGGGTCTGTCGCGAGGTCTACAAGTTCGATCCAGCCCGTCCCTAGCTGCCCTCCCCCCAGCGACGCCCTAAGCCGAGGCCCGTACCCCACAGGGGGTGCTTAGCGTATAGTTGCTTAGTTTGTAAGTTTTTTAAAAGCCCTGGCTGGAGGCTTTAATATTATATTAAGGCCACCACAGGCAAGCCCGGTTAAGCAGTCGACAACCTCTTAGGTTGAACTGCGAGACGCCACTCAAAAAAAGAAAAAGAAAAATCGCGAGGCCTATAAATCGTAACACAGTGGCACAGTAGATAAATATACAGTAAAACATCTTCATACAAACGTGCCGCTCTCGGTTTGAATGTGTGCGTGCGCGCCGCGCGCCATGTCGGCACGCGATTTCACGCACACGCTAGCATAATATAATGGGCAATAAGGTGGCGGCAGTGCGGGCTGTGCAGCGCGACTGTGAGCACGCGCGTACGCTACATGACCGCTTGCGTTCGTCAACTCTCGCCGGCGCGGGCGGCGGACACTTGTCGTAAATTACGAGTATCATGACTTCAAAAAGAGGAAAAAAATATTGTAGTGTTTTCGGGTGCCTCAATAATGATTTCGCAAACCCGGACTTATCATTCTTCATACTTCCTACTCAACCAGAAATGTAAGTACCTACTTATACTTAAATATTATTAGAAAATATGGTATTGTATTGTTTATTTCACAGTTTATTTGCTTTATTAAGAGCGTAGCCGAGTCGCATTTTTCTGAATACTATGTTTAGAGCTAAAGTTTATTTTAAGAAGTCTAGTTTTACTATAAAATAGAGGATTGAGTACGAAACATCGTTTTGGTAAACATATTTTTCGCGTAGGTATAGTTGTAATAAGGACAATTTCACAATAATTAATAAATAATAATAAAGCGTTCCGGACGTGCAGAAACAGGAGAAAAATTTTCTCGGTATCAAATTTGTAACTTAGTATAATAAATGTTATGTGAATAAAAGCTTTTTATTTTTACTAAATTTATAAATTGGTAAAATATTCAATCATAATATGCTTTTTATTTTATAAATTTAGATCAAGTGCTGCTTGTTCGAAAATATTAACTAAAAGTAAAAGTGACAACCCTGGGTATCAACGCAAGAGTAGGCTAATAACTCGGCGGGCGGCCTTAGATAACCTACTGTATATTTATCTACTGTGACAGTGGTCAAGCCAGCGGCGCCTGCAGCCGTGCGCGTACCTAACAAAAAGGTGTAAGTCTCAAATCTCAAATTGTTTATTGCAATCCATAATGTACACATAAACAGGTGGTAGAATTAATAAATAGAAACAATTATGGACCCTGTTGGGCACAGCGAACTTAAAATAATAAAGTGTCACGCGGCCGGCGCTCCATGTCTGTACACGACCGATTTTGTTCCGCACAGAATTAAAGTAATTCGCTATGATTTTTTTGTAATTTTTTAGTATCATGTTTGTATTCAAACCTTTTTAATTCATTCTTTACTTGAATATTTGCACGCTATGAAATGTGGCAAACATTCTGACCTTTTATTTTTTTTAAATATCTTATCTTATCTTATTTATTTATATATACTTTATCGTACACCAAATAAAACATACCTACAGAAAATCTTAAAACTAAACAGTAAACTCGGTGAGGTAACTTCGACTTGTCCTGGATGGACAAGGGCAGCGGGGGGTCGGAATGGCGGGACAGGCTTTCGAGCCCTACCGCCGGCCTCATCACCATCGAGGCCATCCGGCCAGTGCTCGACCTGTGGCTCGGGAGAAGGCACGGCTCTCTGACGTTTCGTGCGACGCAGGTCCTCTCGGGGCATGGCTGCTTCGGGAGGTTCTTGTGTCGCATAGGCAGGGAGCCGGACGCTCGATGCCACCACTGCGTCGACTGTCGGGAGGACACGGCACGGCATACGCTTGCAGAGTGTGCAGCTTGGGAGGAGCCGCGCCGTGCCCTCATCTCTGTTGTAGGCGGTGACCTCTCGCTGCCGGCCGTAGTCCATGCTATGGTCGGCGGTGAGGAGTCCTGGGACGCGGTGGTCTCCTTCTGCGAGACAGTTATCGCGCAGAAGGAGGCTGCGGAAAGGGAGAGGGAGATCACAACCGCTCTCCCTGCCCGCAGCAGGCGCATCGGGCGTCGGAGGAGGGCATACGCTGCCCTCTTCCGGCCCCCCTAACTGGGTCCAGGGGCGGCGGACTTGGGGATGTCCGTCGCCCCCCATTCATCCGGACCCGAGGTGGCGGCGCGTGGTGTTCCCGTGCGCCCCTCTTTGACGTAGCGAGGGGAGTTAAACACCTCACTCCCCTCGCCGACGCGAGGTGGCCCGCAGAGGCGGGCCGGCACCAGCCGGGGATTGCGGA
>NDFZ01005240.1:244425-313665 GCA_002192655.3 Mamestra configurata
AAAAAAAAAAAAGAAAAAGGGCAGCGGGGGGCGTTGCTTCATTTGGGAGTTGGAAGCGGAAGCGGAGGCGCTAGGGCTGAGCAGCCAGCTAGCCTGCGAGGCGGATGGGGGGGGGAGACGCTACGAGTCGGTAAAAAAGATAATATTAGGTGCCGAGCGAAATGAACGAGGAACATTTCAAACGTTAAAAAAAACTAAAGAAGTGATGATGAGATAAAATTCTATAGATTATTACTTTAAAAGGCCAACTCCTTCCTTTGATGATTTAATTGCGAAAGTTAATGGAAGCGTAAGGGCCTACGCACACCGGGACGAAATGGCAGAGGATTTAAATTTTTACCAAAGGATATTTAAACTCAATATTCAGATATTCAAATCAATTTAAAACATTGGCCTTTATGTCGTATTCCTACTATATCTAGTTTTTTAAATTGATTCCGTGGCATCGAAAGAAATGCTACAGTACCTAAGCGGATAGAGTGCGCAATCCTCTGCCATTATTTCCGCCTACGCACACCGGGACAGAACACAAATTTTAATAGCACAAAATACGAGATTCAGAAATTGTACTCCTCCTCCTAGCGGGTGGCTTCACCGCTACGAGCCGACAAGTGTGAACAGCATTATACAAAGCAGTAGGTATACCAATTGGTTTTCAGTACCGGAACAAAACTGGATTTTAAAATTTCCGGGACTAAGGCTGCTACCGGGAAGTACCGGGAAATTTCGATACTTCGGTACCTACTCCAGAAAAAAAAAATTATATGCTTGTGTATTTGTAACTTAGACGAAATTAAACAACTCATAAGATAATAAAAATATTTAGTCAACGGTAATATACCGAATTACTTTAGTAATTCACTAAACATAACTTCAATTTTAAGTTATTAGGTTATCGTGTTCACAAATTTACAATCAGTCTCTGAATTTGCAATCGGTACAGTACCTTCCTATCTATTATAAATTAATCAACCAAGTGTAACAACATTTATTAATATTACTCCTAAAAGTTAAGCACATTGAAGAATCCTCCTTTATCCTAATACAATTATAAATCGTACTAGCTCCCTGCCCCGGCATCGCACGGTAATTATAATAAATCACTTCGGTAATATTTTCTGTCGCGCGCCCGAAAATCTCTTTTTGGACACTTGGAAAATCGACTTTTCTGCACTTATTTTAATAATAACGTTTTATACACAAAAACCTTCCGGAAAAATCTCTAAATGATAGTGAAACCCGCATTAAAATCCATTGCGTAGTTTAAATATCTAAGCGAACAGAGGGTCAGACGGCGGGGAGAGACTTTGTTATACCATGTAGAGATAATTAACATTTATTTCAATTTCAAACTGACAAATTAGCTGAGAGTGCTGTCGAACGTCACGCTCGATCTCTTCCGCGATCTATGTCGTTGATTTAGCGCTCGCAGTTTAAAAATAAATAATTCGTAGCTAATTTCTTAGTATCGGAATTTCCGGAATTTAAAAGGGTTTAGATTTCTCGGTACTGAAAATAAAATATTTCCCGGGAATTCCCAGTTTTTTTGTACTGGGAACTCCCGGTGCAAACCCTAATGCCAATACTGTATCCGACCCGACAGAAAACGTGGCTGAACGCTCGGTAAATGTGTGTGGTAATATAGACAGCGCTATTGAAATACATGCCTAACAAGCCTATGCCAATATGCATAAGACACCTTTGTCGTTCCGGTAAAACTGTCGGTCCGACCTAATGTAATCAATCAAGCCTTAGGCGACCACTGAAAATCAGTGACGTGCTATGGGTCCGCCCTTGGCATAGCATCAACCTGTATGGGAGCCTTGTTGGCAGAGGCACGACGTGCATCTGCATAGTTTCTGTTATTTCCCTTTTCTCTTTCTTTTATTACATTTTAATCTTAAATACTTATTGTCCTTACTAACACTATCGTTATGAAATTTTTGTTAAACAGACTCGATGAGAACAGAGGACTTAACTAGGGGTAGGTAATATGAAACACAGTTATGAACACTACTATCAAATTTATTGTCGATATCCACAGGGTTAGTTTAAGAATATACATATACTCAGATACATTGATCTAAGTTGTGTATAGCTTCTGTTAAATCATCCTATGTCAATGTGCGGTTAACACAATTAAAAAAAGGTTAAATAAAAAATTCAAATTGCGCAATTTAAAAAAAAAACACCGCAAAAAGTTGTGGGATCGAAGATAAAACTAAGTCCGTTACTTTATTCAAAAGGTACTGTCTATGGTAGAAGATGCACCATACATCCAACAACTCATAAATTGTTACCTAATCGCACGGCATACGAATGATCAACTATTTAACTATTGCCGTCGCTGTTGCCGTATGCGATTGCCAAGTTAGCTCGTTTCAAAATCGTCAAAATTATCATCCTCATCGACTTCCACAGCATCAGTTGGTTCCACAGTTGTGATCTCAGCTGAAGTCTTAGCTAGTTCCTCAGTTGTGGTAACAGCTTCAGTCTCAATTGTAGCCTCAGTTGTAGCCTCAGTTGTAGCCTCAGTTGTAGCCTCAGTTGTAGTCTCCGTTGTAGCCTCCGTTGTAGGCTCAGTTTCAGCGTCAGTCTCTTTTGTAGGTTCAGTAGCGGCTTCTTCAATAATATGCCCCAGCAACTTATTGATTTCTTGTAAAGGTTCTTTAGCTACATTAAAAAACAATACCTCCACGTGTTTTACTTGGCAGACTGCTTCACAAATAGATTTAGTAATAAACTTGTTCTGAGACGGACAGCCTGACCACTGTACGGGTTCGCAACTACCATTTATGTGGGTGTATACAAGCGAGGATGTGCCTTCGCAAACCTCTTCGTTTAGTGGAATGTTGCATGCTGAAAAATTAGTAAGTTATACACATAATGGTATCCTGGTCAATGTACAGTAAGATGCTGCATCGAGTTTTAATTCCTGCGCACACGAGACACACTTGGGTTCAGATGCATTTTACTGTTTGCTTGGTGCATGTGTTAATTATAGAATTATAGAGAAACACGGAAAGCACGTGAAGCCGGTGCCCCCCGGCTGTAATGACAAGATCTTAAGCCTGCTCTACACGTCGACAGACGCGTCCGCGGACGTCGACAAATACATCAGCAGACGAAACTACGAGCCAACCACACGTCTGTAGGTCAGTCAGTCTATGTTAATTCTCGACAAACGCAACACGCACGCACGTAACACTAAAAATAATTTAAAAAAGTTAAAAAAACACGCCTGCCATACCTAAAAATGCACAAAAATTAAAAACAAGCATTGCACCCAAAAATTGGAAACTGAAAAATCACTTTTTTATTGCAGTAAATGAAAAAGTTTTTATTTGTGTATTTTTTTAATTTCATACCCTTAAAGTGATGAAACGATATTTTGATTTGATCAACTAATGTTATATAAATGTTATGTGTTATATAAAATTATGATAAACTAAACTGTCTTTTGCATTTTCGTTGATACCACGTTGATACTAAGATATCCAAGGTGATTTAGTATGTACATCGCGAGACTTTTATGATGTGGCTCGTGGATAAGCTTATGTGGACCCAAAACACCAATTGCCAATCTTAACTATCTCACGCGACTAATGCCGTCTGTCGTGTTTCTATCCGTTAACACTATTTGTCATAACGTTATTGGTTGGTAAGTGGTTAACGGACAGATAAATGACCGATTAAAACCTCAGAAACCGGGCCATAAGTTTGATATAAGCTTAGCCCTTGTTAAATATTATAGGGCCAGCCGGTCGATTTTGTAAACCAACCGAAGTGAAGGCTTGGGTGTAGTGATCACAAGGTGAGCTGTCAATCCATATAATCAAGATGTCACGTCATCACAAAGGGAGCTGTCATGCCATCTTGATTATATAGATTGACACCTCACCTCGTGATCACTTCACCCAAGCCTTCACTTCGACATGTTTACAGAATCGACCAGATACCAAACGCTGCTGGACCGTTTCCATCCAGTTTTCATTCTTAGCCCTCGTCGTGCAGTCTCACATCATTATAAGGTTACCAGCGATGGTCATCCGTCACTGGGACTTCTCTTGAACAATCGTTCAGTTGAATGGAGGGATAGTGTCCAACTGAGGAGACATGATGGATTTCAGTTTTTTGCTAATTTACCTTTATTTGGTGATCACTTGTCTTGGTCCGTCTTGAAATTTACATTCTTCAACCCTCTGATGGGCTAAAATGGGCTTATTCACCGGTAGGGACAGGAAATATTCCATTAATGCAGTATCAACGAAGCTTGCTTCATACCTAATGAAGCAAACTTCGAAACGAACAATACTTAATTTTATTAGTGAATTAATGGATACCTACTTGTTTAATACTACTTTCGTATATTTTTGTAATCCACTATACGCAAGGTCTAGACGATGATAGTATACGTAGACAAATATTCATGAAATAAAAATGACGTCCATTTTTATTCATGAACCACAGCTACCTTATTTTTATTTTTTAAATGTTCAGCCGTCTGCAACCCAGGACAATGCAACGCTTCTAACGATACCACACACATCAAATCGGTTTAGGCGTTTAGAAGTTATGATGGAATAAAGAAACTCACATACATACATGAACCTTGAAAACATAACACTCCTTTCTTCAGTCAGGCAGTCGTGTAAAAAATGGATGTTGATACCGTAGCCTCCACAGCTATTTATTTTATTTAGTACTTGAGTGTGTAAGTAAAAAAACTGCAAGAAGCACGCGTGCACTCTCATTCTCACTCCGATAATACTGATGCGTCATCAGACGTGTGGACAGACGCCGGGTGCTCGCGCCGAAACCCTTAAATACCTGAGTATTAGGGCAGACGCATCTGCCGACGTTAAATACCTACCACAGACGAGCAAATTTTCCTGTCTACATGTCGCGTCGACGGCGGACGCATTCGCAGTTGACATCTGCTGATAAATCTGTCGACATGTAGAGAAGGCTTTAAGGCTTTAGACAGCCAATACATACACGGTGCCATTTTAGTCGTCATACAAAGGCGGCCCACTTAATGTACCCGAAATATGTATACTACCTCTAGGCGCGATTGTTTTTTTTAATATCAATTAAGATAAAGATACAATAAAAATAAATAATGCATTAGAATATGAAACACCCTATTAATAATGTTTATGAATCAAAGCAATGTCGCTGTTCCATTCCGTGCCGTCCTTGGAACACAAGGCTCGGACTGCGCTCGCTACAGGATGTTTCAAACTACGTCATGCGTCATCATAATAATTATGAATAATATTTTTGTAATAACTGAAATGTTTATAAATATAATTTATTTTTACTGAATGTGTAGTATTTATTGGCAGTGGGCTACCGTTGTAAGACGACTAAAATGGAATCGTGTATAATCTGATACCAGTCTTGCAAAGGGGTATCGTGTTAGTCAGTTACTGGGTTTTGGTCAGATAGGCAGTCACTCCATGTAAAATACTGGTACTCAGCTGCATCCAGTCTGACTGGAAGCCGACCCCAATATAGTTGGGAAAAGGCTAGGCAGATGATGATAAAACTTATTAAGTACCTAGTTCTACTTAAGTAAGAAGTAGGTAATAAGTTTTTGTCATACTGCAGATTTACATGAAAAATGCCTTCAATTCAGTTAATAGGGACACTTTATGTAGACCTTAATGTACCTTAGTAGAGTCACTTTATTAATGTAATATTATTATTTTACGAAACTGTAAATGATGACGTTCAAAAGTGCCGTTTAATGGCCTAATTGAAATAAACGTTTTGACTTTGACTTTGACACCTTGCTGGTAGAAACTAAAAAAGAAGAGCCACACATTTTTAGTTTTCTTTGTCAATGTTACAGACGTCCATCTAAATTACTATATCGGGACAACCTTCTGGAATCCAATCCGCTGTTGGCTGTCAACACGGTGATCACCTCGGGCCTCCCCAAATGATGTTTAGTTTTTTAGCCATTCATTCGACAGCTAAATTGTGCCTAATATTTATGAAAATTATTAATGAAAACTTACGATTAGGTGTTTTTTCGACAACTGGAGGTCTCATTTTGAAAATACAGTTGAGGGAGCATTGGTATTCGTTTTCGAACTTGTTAAGTGTAGGACAGCCCCTCCACGTTTGGAGTTCGCAGCGCGAGCCCGGTTTGTAGTAGGAGAATACTAGCCTGGGTGGAACGTGGCAGTCACTGCGGTTCAGGGGTGCCAGGCAGTAGTCTGGTGGAACTGAGGAGTCAAAAGAATATTAACTCACACCATCAGTGGCGTTGCTTACCCTGGACGGGTTCTGTATCAAAATTCGTCGGGGGGTCTTCTACCCATCCCACCCCACAGGCCTGAGAAATTTAATTATTCAATTCAATTACTTTTATCTCAAATCCATTATTATCTTTTATTGATGACATGTATAATTTTGATTTTTTTAAAACCAACAGTATTAGTTAAAAAAAAAACAACGGGTTGCACTCCGGGAGCGCCGGCAGAAGTGAAAACTTGAACATTAACGTTGTGCATATTTGATATTTTGGAATGGTTAGGGAATAATTTCGCACGAACACGCTTTAATTTATTATCAGTATAAAAGTACTATCATTTATGTGGTAAAATACAATATTCATTTATTGCGCTATCGTACACAAACATGACAATTTATATTACATTAAAAATTTAACACTTCAGAACTTTCCCTCCGTCTTACGAATTTTCGATCAGGTCACGTGTCCTGACGCGAGTTTAACATTTTTTACCCATCCCAAAAAGTGCACAACGCCGCTAAAGAAGTTTTCACTTCAATAATGCTGCACTATGTTTATCAAAAAGAGATGGTATTTTTTTCTAATTCCACCAAAACTCCTGTTCAATTGTTATCTCTAATGCTTTCTATTCGATTCATTTGTCTTCATCATGGATGATTTTGGCATAAGTCTAATGTGATAAGATATCATGTCGTGCTATCGCCTTCCTTGGTATCTGCTCTACATAACCTTCAATATATCGGTAAAAGTGCCCACTTTGTTTTTTACCTACGGCACCAAGATTCTCAGGAAAACAGTCATTATGAGAATGCAGATTTGATTTAATAGCTTTTTCCCGCGAATTCGCACATATCCCGTTTTTTACCGTTCCCGTAGGAATTCTCTTAGTATTCCCCTACGGAGTGTAGGGGAAGGTTCCTTCAAAATTTCAGTTTTCTACGACCATAAATTCAAATTCAAATTCATTTATTTGTCTGTATTTGTAACTAGTTCCGGCTGCGCGTTGTCTGTCAGTCACTCACTCAGTCAGTACCTAACGGAAGAATTTAACATAACTACATTGATATGCGATTAATTCATTCATTTCCGAATGAGTTCATTAGGGGTAGCTTAAAAGTGGCGCCAGTAACGGAAAAGTTAAAAGGGAACCACTTATCTTGGTATGGTCATGTGAAGAGGAGAGATGAAATGCACGTAACTAAAAGAGTTATGAATATAAACGTGGATGGATGGACAGGGAGAGGGCGGCCAAAGAAAAGATGGATGGATTGTGTTAGGAGTGATATGAAAGAAAAGGGAGTTAGTGATAGCGTGAAGGTTGACAGGACAGAATGGAAGAAAAAAACGTGTTGCGCCGACCCCAAGTAACATGGGATAAGGGCAGGATGATGATGACATTGATTTGCGATTCGCGACCGTAAAATCAATATAGTTACGGTCGCAAACAAATAGATATTACAAAAATCTTACCAGCCTGTACAATACTTAAAAAACCTAATGTAAAAGAATATTGTAAGAACCAACTGGAACTCATGATGTAAATTTAATGGCACAGTCACTCAAGTGATTCTATAATTTTAAGTATCAAATAATCATTGTTTTTATGGTTAATTAGCTTAATCAGTCTTTTAACAGTCATCGTTTCTAATTGAGATGATAAAAATATTACGTAATGCAAAAAAAACTCTGCATCGACCGGGAATCGAACCCGGGCCGCCCGCGTGGCAGGCGAGCATTCTACCACTGAACCATCGATGCTTATGTATGTGCGGTTGAAAATAGTATTGAGTAAAAAATAAAACACTACATGAAATACTATATGTTTTAACCGAATGTTAAAGGTATTTTTATAAGAACATTATAAGCAATTCTATCCAAAAATATGTAAAGTACCTACGTTCACTAATCATGGTTTTTAAGCTTAAAAGGTAAGTTTTAAATATTGAAAGATGGATTTCAAAACGAAAAAATTAATGAAGCGGTATTGAAAGGAAAAACAACTAACTTTATATTTGTGCTGCCATCTAGTGCAACTTTTATACACTAGTTTCATCGCTAGCGCACTATCTGTTTTATAACAACGATTATAGATGGCGTAAATCACAATACGTTTTACATTATTTTACAGACTAATTTTTATTTACAAAATACCAACACAAACACGACACTTATAAGAATAAAACATATATTTTCATTTCGACTTCGACTCGTCATTTATTTTTAACAATAGTTTCCTTATAATAAACGTGATATTCACTATAATAAGCACTTATAGTTCAATTAATTAGAGCTATAATTAAACGAAACACTAGCATAACATTTACGCAAGAAATAACATTAATGTGAGTATAAAAATTTACCCGAAATATTTATTTTTTTAGGTCAACAAAATTATTTCAATGAATTTTATTATCCTTTCAATGAATTATGACCCCAACATGTTTGGGACCAACAGTTACCAAGCTTACCGGATGCAGCTGAATACCATCAACAAATTTATTTACAAAAAAAAATAATTTGTATCAGTAAAAAAACCTGTTCAACAATCAATCTTTACTTCAAGAATGCGCCTATCTTTGCTTCAGTAACTCGATGATTAGCTACTGCGCCACCTAGTTTATGCTTTAAACAACTTTAATTCTAAGGTGAGATCACAGAGTACACTATAATATACTGAAATAGAGACCAATCTTCGGCCGTACAATGGGTAACCACTTGCGACTCGCCCCTAACGCCATCTGTTATCACTAGTGAGAATCTTTATTCTTGCTATCTATACCCATAGCTTTACCTGTTTAGATACACCATACGCGTACGTATTTATAGGTACTATCATAATTATTTCATTGAAGGTTATTTAAGGATTTATAAATGAAACATTTTATTTATCAAAACAAGTTTATTTGTGTCTTTTACAGATGCACGAAAGGAGTCCTATCTCAAACACAACACTACACCAGTCTTGTCTCAGTTTTGGTATAAATAAACACAAAATTCTTTCTGATCGCAATTATGGATTAGCCGGAGGAACTTTAGCTCAACTCAACGACAAATGCACAACGAAAAACAGAAAGATTACAAAAATATCGCATGAAACCGGCGCAAACGTCAGGCATCAGCAGACATTTGCATGTGGGGTTACCAGTTTATTGATAATTAAATAAAATTTTACTATCGCAACATTATACTGGACATTTTTAGAGTATGTTTTTATAATTCCTAAAACCAATTAAATTACTTATTAACACGTTAAACTTATAAAATGTTTGGGGTTAATCAATAATTATTGTCACAAATTATAATAAAGCCCACTATTTTAGTAGCACAAAATAATAATTGTCTGTTTCGTCGTGTTTAGTGCCATCTGTTGGAATTATATTGAGTATTAGTACAGAGCTGCCATCTCTTATCCATAGTTAGAAAATATCCACACAATAATCCGACAAAATTAGAAAACACCTGTCAACTTGGTCGCATAAGGCCTATTATATACTTCGTGATTTAGTATCATTGTAACCACTGACTTCCCCGGTTCTTTGTACTAAGATTGAGCCGCCTGGGTGAGATCTCAACGGCCGCTGAGCGATTGCTTGTTTTCGATGCATTTTCTTTATTTTACTGCAGTTCTGCATAAACGATTACCTACTTTGATGTTTCACTTTCGGATTGTTTTTTTCTTCGGCTTAATACCGCGCCAATGATCATCAGTAGTACCTGAAAAATAAAGAAATATTGTTTTAAGTTTCGAACACTCGAGTATTAAATACAAAGTTAACAAAACATCAACGATATATCGGTAGATGGCCGTGCACCCAGGGCATAACTAACGAAAAATACTACTTTAAGGTGGAAGCGCCAGGGTAGCCCACGAAATACAATATTTCTCTTATGATTTTTACAATTTGTCGGTTAGTGTCAGGCTGTATGTTGAACAAAATATGATTAGCAACCACAATTTGGTAAAAGAAGGTACTTATTTAGATATCTTTAAAAAATAACATAATATACAACACAGTATTTGACTGGCCTGTTGGTCGAGTGGTTAGTGACCCTGACTGCTAAACCAGAGGTCGTAGGTTCGATTCCCACCCAGGACAAATCTTTGTGTGATGAGCATGATCATTTCGATACCAGAAGTATCAATTGATGTAAGGGACATTTACCCAAAATGCCAAAATGGCCCTACGACAATTAACGTAAGGTTAATTAACGCAAAATGCCAAAATGTCCTTTACGTTAATTGATACTTCTGGTATCGATTTGTTCTGTGTCTGGGTGTAATTTGTCTATAATATGTATGTTTTTAGAAATATATAAGTATGTTTATCAGTTGTCTGGTTGCCATAGCACAGGCTCTGCCTAGTTTGGGATCAGATGACCGTGTGTGAGTTGTCCCAAGATATAATAAGATATAATAATAAGTATCTTTAAAAACAGGTATCCATTACTTCTAGAAAATTAAATGAAAAATTAAGCGTGATAAAGAAACTAAGCCGCTTTTCGTTTTAGAAATTGAGCGTTGAACGAAAAAACCTTCCAAGTGGTTCCGAACGAATCTCAGTTTTGTTAGATACATGTTCCTTAAAAAGCATAGTTCTATAGGTTTTCTTCAGAATCTGGATCAACTGCTGCCCAGGAGTTCAGCAGCTCTATTGAGTTTGTAGCATTATTATAAATATGTCGGAGTTGGTTATCAATTAAGTACTATTGTGGGTTATTGACAAACTATGCAAACATGTTTGTTTTGTTTTTCTTATTGTTAATTTAAGTGATTGTTACTATAAAATATTGTCTTATAAATCAAAACATGATTTATGTACTATGTGTACGTGCGCGGTGCGAATTGATTTTTTGGCAACTTATTCCAATAATAGTAACCGTTGGAATCTTACGGAGTCTGCAATTTTCCGGTGACTTTATCATATATTTGGCTTAGCTTATCATCTTTATGTTGTACCTAAGTTATAGTTTTTATATTGAATATTATATACCTACATACCTTACTCTTCAAAAAAAAAAATTGTTGGAAAAAACTAGCCAAGTCAATCCTTTTATCTTATTTCAGGATTATCTACAGAATTTGGCACCCATTTAGATCTTAATTATTTTGTCGCTGATTTTGACAATCACGCATATTATTAACTTGGCTCCCATATTCATATTTATATTTTTGATGGGATTATTATTACCTCAACAACAATCAGCAAAACAGCTACAGTGAAGACCATTGAAGATGTCTCTTTGAACACCATCAGCACCAAGTCTTTGCAGCCGCCCGTATAGTATGTCTTCTTCACTTTGCAAAGTTCTCTGTCTCTTTCTTGCACCAGGTCAGACCTTGAGGAGTCGTAGGTTGAGCAGCAGGAGATGGGAACGTTCGGGGGGAAGTAGTATGGAAGCTTTGAGCTTCGGTAGTCTTCGGGGCTGTAGACACCGCAGCAGTTTAACTGAAATAGCAATATTCGTTAAACATATTTGCCAAGCTTTTTCTCAACTATGTTGGGGTCAGTCTCCAGTCAAATATACAGCAGCGGATACAGCTGAATACCAGTATTTTACAGGGTCAAGCTAAATATTGATCGCACATTTATAATTAACAATTAGGTGCCCATACTTTTTTATTTTTTTATTTAATATGGGTTTGCTCTTGACTCTAGTCTAGGTCATAGATGACAGAGACAAAGTCGACGATGGAGCGAGCTTACCCAGAAGAAGCCTGTTCACTCTAATTTTGAAGAGATTAGGGTTGTATGCGTTCGGAAACACAGACGCAGGCAGAGAGTTCCACTCCTTTGCTGTGCGCATTATAAAAGACGTTTGGAAACGTTTAGTGCGAATTGGTGGAATAGCAACAAGGTAGGGATGGTAACTTGCAGTGCGTCTAGATGTCCGATGGTAGAAGGGGGCCGGTGGGATGAGATCGTGGAGTTCCTGGACACTCTCCCCGAAGTACACTTTTTAACCATCGGTATCAAAAACTCGCTATTAATCTAGAAATCTGAAATTTCGAATTTAAAAGTACCTAAAGTCTGTGTTCTTTGAAGCTGATATCTACGCGGACGAAGTCGCAACCATCAGCTAGTGTTCTATAAACATGTTGCATTGCAAACGATTTTTTAAACTTACATCAGATTGAGTCATGGCCCAAATCTTGAGATGCCTCGGATTTTCTTCCCTGGCTTGCCTGAAGGACTCTGCAAGCGACTTGAGGAGTTTGGCCTCATCAGCTGGCTCCACGTTCACTGATATACCAGCGATCAGCGCTTGCACAATAGCCAGGAGCAATAGGACTACAGCAGCCTGGAATGTGTAAAGAAAAATGTCAATACAAATAGTCAATACACAAACATCAAACAGGGTGTATTAACTGAGCCTCCTATTTCTTCTATTCTTATGGAAATTGCATTATTATTTATTTTTAATTCTTCACTATCGACCGCCACGTTTCATCGCTCCCTAGTGTCACTACCATTCTTTCACATTTGTATAACACCATTCTTCCACCTTTTCTTATCATTTTGGTAATGCAAGTCAATCCCTAGGATACCGATATAGCCCGAGGGATCGCCAAACTAAAGTGGCAGTGGGCAGGGCACATTGCTCGCAAAACAGATGGTCGATGTGGCCGAATTCCAAATAAAAAACGTAGCTTAGTGGATTCGTTGCGGAATTTGTTCGAAAGAGTCACCGCGGCCCTGGAACGCAAAGGGCGGCTTTAGAAGGAACACGGATGGGTTTTAGTCAGTAAGAGTCTGACACGCCCTTCCGCTCCACCCAGAGCGGAAGAAGTCATTTAAAAGCTTAGTGTATTCAGTTTAGCTACCAGTGCTTTGCTATATGAACCAATGAATATGATTGGTGAATATCAAACGCTTCCACAACAACGTTGCATAGCACATCTCTGATGGCCAAGCAGTCTAAAGTTTGAGAATATCAAGCTAGTGATCGAGACCGAGAGGTCACCACAATTAGCTTGTCAAGTTAGCGTGATATGCCAACGGTTTTCCATTGAACTTGAATATATTATGGACTTCAAGGGCGCATGTAAGTTACCTTGGATCCTTTTTCTTGTGTTTCTAACTTGAACACGCTATTTCCTTGCGAGACGTAGTTAAATCTTTCTTGTTCGAATTTTAATTACTATTTTATGGTCATAAAGAAAGATTAATTAATGGCTTTCCGTCGGTAATTCTTCAATTTGATAAAAGGTAAATTTAATATTTTTGTTAGTCAAAATGCATGGGCTTCTCCGTACTGAGAAAAAGTGATGTGGGATAATAAATTTCATTAGAGAGATAATCGTCTTTTAAATTAACCTCTGTGACTTGAGAGAATGACTGACAATCACCTGATGGTTCTCAGCCTTTCCTGAAGACCTCACAATGATGACCAGATTCTGATCAGTTTTGGTAGATGTCTTTTGCTTTATCATAAGCTGCAGAAAATTCTTCTCGTTTCTAGCCTAACTTCCAACTTATTAATATATATGTCACCAGAAAATTTCAAACTCTGTAAGATTATAAAATAACTTGAGAGATTGTAAACTCTCGAAAAATTGACAACTGAACATTTGGAATACTTTTTTACGCATCAAAATTTGATAGTCTGTAATATCTCGAAGTCATTCCGAGAAATTGTGGACTGACATAAAATGGTGACCAATCAGAGCACAAGCCTACAATTTATGCGTTTTCGTGTGATAGTAAACCTAGAAACAAAGCTCCATTGGTCTGTTCAGATATGAGCTCACACCAACAAAGACCAATGAGGGGCCAAGTTTCCAATTTAATTATTAGATACATCACAAAAGATAAATTGTAGACCAGAGTGCTGATTAGTCGCCAGTTAATGTCAATTCACAATTTCTCGAACCGAGACGGAGATATTATAGACTATCAAATTTTGATGCGTAAAAAAGTAGGCCAAATGTTCAGTTAACAATTTATCGAGAATTTACAATCTCTCAAGTTATTTTATAATCTTACGGAGTTTGCCATTTTCCGATGACATATACAAGCCTCTACAGGCTGATCATGTATATCCTAATTTTGCCTATTTAGTCAATAGATATCAACAAGGTAATATCTACTCTACGTTTATATGATAAAATGCGGTCCACGAGTAAGGATAGATTAATAAAGTTAGTTGTTAAACGTTACGACTTATTGTAGTAACTCACTAGCGTATTGTTCTAACTGCGAGTCTATCAGGGTTATAAAAGATACATAAAAACATTTTTATTACGATTTCATAGAGAACACGTAATGCAATAAGGACTTTAATTGATTTTGAGATTATTTAATTGTAAATGCTTTGTGAAGACGTATTTTTGAGAATCTCAGGTGGTTTTGTCCGTACAGCCTTCTTTCTCATGAATGTGGCTATCATATTCAAAAATGATCTTCCAAATCCGACTGGCACTTTCAGAGATTAGCGCGCTCCAACAAACAAAGAAACGAACTCTTCAGCTTTATTATTTTAGTAGGTACCTATAGATTAGTATAGATATTGAACTTGGCTTCCACTTTCACATTTATGTTTTTGGTGGGATATTACATTTATCAGGGAAGCTAAACTCCCATACATGCTAAACTTGGAATTCTGGAGTTTAGAAATTGCGAATTGGGCTACAACACGCCCTATGGAAAAAAAGCAATTCCTGACTTGCATAGCCCAATTCGTCATTTCTTTAAAGAGTTAGACTGGAACTCATTATTCAGTTGACAAAGTGATGTGAATGAGATGATGGAGGTTTTCTACGATACTCTTGGTACTGCGATACATTGTTTTTGCCATTACTTAAACCTGAAAGCTGAAAATCCCCGTCAAGATTTTGCCGTACGTACGAAATGCTTAATGGAAAGAATAAGATTAGGAAGCGCTTCAAGAAATACAAGAACTCATTAGATTTTATAGAGTCAAAACTATTAAGCAAATGGTGTGAAACTTGTTATAATTTCTACACAAAACATTTACGGCCCATTTCAATAACGTATCTACCTGAAACCATCTGTCAAATTAGCTACCAACAGTAGCAGAAACGTCATTTTTGCCTTTGTAACATGACGTTTCAGCTGCTGTTGGTAGTTAATTTGACAGTTGGTTAAAGGTAGATACGCACGGGCCGTTAGAAAACAAAATGGCATCAAATCCTAAGTTACTTTGGATATGATACACACACTCACCCACACACCACACATTGTTAAACTTTAATAAAAATTAAAAAAAATAGATTATAGAATAAGAATTACCGAAAGTTATCCTAAGAATATTGTAAGTCTACTGCAGCGACATTCAAACCAATGTATTCGTATTTCACTATGTGATACTTCCTGCGGCTAAACATTCGTTTCCCAAAATACAAGGACCTGCGAAACTGGCACCTGAAAAGTCAGCACCGGGAAAGCCGGCACTGGCCAAGCAGAAGAAACGCGGGGTGGCTGTACAGGCACAAGCGACGAAGGCGCCAGCGGTGCAACAGTCGCCACCGTCGTCAAATTCCCCGCCGTTAAATTCTTCTGCGGCCGAAGCTGGATGGCAAGTGGCCGGGAGCAAAAAGAAAGCGGGCAAGGCAGCCAGGGCGGCCAAAAAGCGAGCGAGGAAGCGGCGGCAAAAGCAGAGTAGCGTCGCGGCTAGGCTTCGCGCCCCGAAATCCGCAGCCGTAGTGATTACACTACAGCCGGACGCGGAAAAGAGGGGCGTGACATACCGCGACGTGCTCTCGAAGGCGAAGGAGGCGGTCGATCTGGGGGAGCTTGGCATCGCCGGGGGCCTCCGACTAAAGGTGACCTTGACTGGGGCTCGGATGCTGGAGATCCCCGGTGCAGCCAGCGGCCCGACCGCTGACGCTCTGGCCAAAAGGCTAAAAGCGTCCATAAATGCAGACGAGGCCCGGGTGTCCAGGCCTACCAAGTGCGTAGACTTGCGCATTCTGGGCCTGGACGACTCCGTCACCGAAGGGGAGGTGGTGGCCGCCGTCGCCAGGACTGGGGGTGCTCTGCCGAGTAGGTGAAGGCGTGCACAATTCGTCCTAACCACACGGGCATGCGAACTGTTGTGGTGAGATGCCCCGTGACGGCGGCCAAGAAAATAACGGAGGGCGGAAGGCTCCTGGTGGGCTGGGTTTCTGCGCAGGTCAAACTGCTGGAACCCAGACCTCTGAGGTGCTACCGCTGCCTAGTGGGCAACCATGTGGGAGCTGTCTGCACCTCGGAGGTGGACCGCACCGGTCTTTGCTTCCGCTGTGGTCAGCCCGGTCACAGGGCCGGCTCGTGCAGCGCCACGCCGCACTGCTCCGTATGTGCGGCTGCTGGCAAGCCGGCCTATCACTGGGCTGGGGGCAAGGCCTGTGCTCCACCCACCATGGCCGGGGGCAAGAAGAAGCCCTCCGCTACCGCTGTCTCCGCTGTAGCCACCGCCATCGCTGTCGCCGCCGCTCCCTCCAGCGTGGCCACCGCCACTGCGAATGCCGAGGTAGAGCCCACGCAAGGGGCTCGGGAGGAGGCCGTAATGGAATGCCAATAACGGCCCCATTACGCCTCCTTCAGGTGAACATCAACCACAGCGCCGCAGCACAGCACCTGTTGCTCCAGAGTATGGCGCAGTGGTCGATCAACATTGCCGTGGTTATTTTTACTAATCTAAAGACCTATCTATGACCGACGGAACCACCGCTACGTCTGACGGGTCAAAGATGTTCGAGCTATTTGCCGATTATTTATCTTCCGTTTATGACCCTAATGATAATAGTGGTGTTGAAAACAACTCCGAATTCTTGCATTTCGTTGCGAATTATAGTTAGTGTCTAACTGTTCCTATTATTTCTTACGAATCCCTTTACAAGAAACTGGAAAGACTATATTCAAGAAACGGGGCAGGACCAAATAGAATATCTCCATTATTCATTATAGCGTGTTCATTTGAGCTGGTCCCGTATCCCCTTCAAAGCAGAAAATTGCAATAGTTGTACGTGTTCACAAATCGGAAGACAATGACGTTGTAACCAATTACTGGTACAAGCCTATTTAAATTCTATCCACACTCTCCAAAGTGTTTGAGTCACTGATCTGTTCACATGTTCAGGATCATCAAGATGTATTTAAGCGACCATCAGCATGGATTTGTTAAAGCCTGTTCGACTAGTAGGTACAAATCTAGTGCCTTTTACAGAACTTCTCATTAAGACTATTGATACAGGCTACCGAGCTGACGTCATATATACAGACTTTAGCAAAGCTTTTGACAGGGTAGCCCATCAAATCTTAATGACTAACAATTCAAGGCAAGCATGTTATAAGTTGGGAGATTACATTGAAGATAAAAATATTTGGCTCAATGCTGGTCCTGCTCCACAGCCAGTAGGGCGCACAAACTAATCTTTTAGCAGTTGTTAGACTCGCTGAATATTGTAAGACCATCCAATTTTCATTGTATAGACTCAATTATCAAATATTATTTTTAATATATTATATATTAATTAGTTTAGCATTGTATAATTTCATGCATTAACGGCACATGTGTGAGTACTGTGTACCTTAAACTATAATTTTTCTTTGACTTGAATGTGTCCTGGCGGTTGGGAGTGTCATGCTCACTTAAAAGTCTGGCTGATGGTGCTGGATCATTTGGCACTCTTTAAAGTGGTTGAGCTGAATGGTGCTAGCGCAGGCGTCATATTGTTGAGCGAGTGCCGTCAGCTAGGACTGGTGATGTCTCAGCTGCCACTGTTTATTTTAATTATTTGTTCCTTGAATTGTTACTTTTTTTTTTACTTCGGAAGGCTTGCACGATCAAACGTGCAAGTCTTTCTACATCGTTCTTACATATATGTATGTTAGTACAATTTTCACACGAATGATGTAACCATATCATTGTAAAAAACATTGATTTAAAAGAGTGTCCGTGGAGTTTCTTGCACGTTCTTCTCCATAGAGATCTACGCTTTGGAACGTGTAATTAGCTTCATCTCTTTGGACAGACCGACTTTGACTATTCAAAAGTGCCTGTAATGGTTTAATTGAAAAACCATTACAGGCACTTTTTTGGCTTTGAGTTTTTGAGTTGAGTTTTTGATTCAAAGGATACGTAATTGAGACCGGCTGCTGGCTGCAGGTTGCACGCCAACGGCAACTCCGGATAAGCGTGGCTGAACGAATTTCATTTTGTCACGTGTTATTTTAACATAACAGACTTCTCATATGCTTTCTTGTAATCTAAAGATTAATTTCAAAATTATTGGATCAGTAGTTTTGGAGATAAGGGAATGGTCATTTTGTCTAATTTCTTGAATAACATCAAAACTATTTGTTTTAAAATTATAAAAAAAAAATATTTCATACCCTCACAATAGATGTCTTTTTTTATTTTTGGAATATCCTAGTTTGCCCCAAAAAGTGACCCCCATACGTATAATTTATTTATTGACGTGACGCGTTCGTGTTTGGGTCACAGAAGTACATATGTGTACCAAATTTCAACAGAACCGATCCAGTGGATTTGGAGAAAATTTACTGTGACAGACGGACAGACAGACAGACACACGAGTGATCCTTTAAGAAACGGAACCCCGTTTACGGATGTTCGGAACCCTAAAAATGCTACCATGTTAAATTTTCAAGAAAGAATATCCCAATATGTTGTGATTACCATATTTCTGGTGACAAAATTAAGGAAGTTGAAACCATAAAGAACCTTGGTGCACTGTTTGATAAGAAGTTAAGTTTTAATCCACCTAGATAATAATATTTAAAGAGCATCGATACATTCGGTTTATTCAAAGAAATTATAAAACCTCTCGTAATAGTTAAACAGAAATACTGATTTCAAACAGTCTCCTTCGTAGCATATTAGAATAGAATAGTGTTGTTTAGCGTTCTCACTATGCCTCGCATTCGTTGCGTTTTGAACGTTGGAAACGTTTTGCGTGGCATCACGCATTCTCCAATGGTATCGCTAAAAAATACGCTAGTAAAACGGTAGATTTCAGCATTACAACATGAAATCTCTAGAATCACGTACCTAGACAACCAATTGACGCAATGTTTGCCTTTACAATAAATAATCATAATAAAATAGACAGTCCCAGCATGCTTGCCCTTTTCAATTTTTGTGCACTTTCTAGAATAAAACAGTCAGTGGCTATAGTGACGTCATTGATCTCCATTTTGACACTCTAGTTAAACAAAAAAAAACATTTTTAATCGTTTACTGAGTAATCCCTAATCATAATCGTTGAAATACCATTTTTATCAAGGTCAGCAGTGCTTGTAATTATTAATAATTATATAATCAGTCAATTTTCTAATTCAATAAATTTAATTTAATTTATACATTTTATGAATTTACTAACGTTGTCAATTGTGTTAAACTTATATGTTACCTGTATTTTTATTTATTTATTTAAACTTTATGTACAATAGTGGTACATGGGCGGACTTCATGCATCAAGGCATTCTCTACCAGTCAACCTTTGGGTTATAAAGACTATACTGTGGTAGGTGTACAATAAATAAAAATAAGATTCAAAGTTGAATTTTAGCATTTCGGATAGAATATAGAGATAATATGTATATAATACTAATAAAATACATATATATGCTAAAATAATAAACTAATAAATATGATATATATAATAATCATACCGATTAAGAGAATTCATAGTAATCATGACGAAGAACAACTAAGAATGACAAGCTTTAAAGTAGTGTTTTCGGATTTTACGCTTAAAGGAAAATTTATACTCAGCCTTCTTGATGTCAAGGGGTAGCATATTCCAGAGTTTAATTGTAGAAATAACGTAGGAATTAAACAAAAACCCGGTGCGGTGAGAAGGGATATGAAGAAGTAAGTTTTTGGATGCTCGAAGGTTGAGACTGTGAGAACTGCCCAACACTTTAAAATATTTAAATTTCAATTTTTGTCGTTAATTACAATTTTATTTCAATCATTTTAATTTGACTGATTCAAATATATCAATACCTAAATTAGTTTAATTCTTTATTTTATAATTTTATAAATTTTGCTGATTAACGCTTATTACTAGATATTTAAGTTAGCTTAACCTTCGGATTTCTTATTTTATGCATTTGGTGTTTGGTACCTAAAATGCATAAAATAATTGTAACACTATGACAGAATATGCTTAAAAATATTAATTATATTAAAGCATATTCTGTTCTTTATAAGTAATCAGTGTTAGTAACTGTTGGTGAACCTAATATGTATATATCAATAAAATAATATCACTGACGCTTCTCAAATATCATAGACGTAAAGAGCAAGTAATTTGTCAATTTTGATTTAACCTTGAGGATTCCTGGATTAGCAAATTTATCCACTAACTAAATAATTAGGTAAAGTTCTTCACACGTCAATTCGTTATATGAAAATCAGAAAATTCCGGCTTATCACCGAAACGGCTGGATTAATTTCGATGTGACTTTCATTGGCAGCTGATGTTTTAACCAGTGATCGGTTAATCGGGCGCTTATATACTTAAACTTCTTCCCGTGAAAGAATAATATAGACATTCCTTTCTGAATAAATAAGTAATCCCAGGTTCCCGGGATTTATATTTTTTGTAAAAACAACTATAACAAACTTAATGAAATTATAGCTAGCTATTTCAATGATTTTTGCACTTTACTTGTACTGTGAGATAACAACATGGATCATAATTTATGTTGCTGTACATAAGATGTAAGCCGTGTATGCCTACAATAGGGATACATACCAGCTCTCATATTTAAGTTTAATACTAAATAAAGCTTTGTATGTACAGATGTTAGTGTATCCAATAATACATTAAAAAAATGTTTATGCTTCATTAAACAATCAATCATGGTATGATATAAGTTACTCACCACATGAACAGGTCTCGATTGCTTCTTGAAAACAGCCACTTCTCCGTAGATGATCACACATATGGTGACCGCAGCTGACACAGCCAGGAGTACCATGGCTACCATACGACTGGATTGTTCCGAGTCGTATGCTTTGGTCGCTATTGACGTCAGCACCGCCAGGATTATTAGGGACACCGCTGCTATCTGGAAAGTTAATATTTTCATGAGGATATTGATCATCTTCATATTCATCGTTATTGTGTACTTCAGTATTATTGTCATCTTAATATCTGATGTCCTATATTTTCATTTGTAATGCCAAAGTTAGTGGATCTGACTTAGTCCATTTTCTTTTGATTCTAAGTTCGGTAGACAAAAATTAAAAAAGGGTGGCTTAGGTGTGTTTGTATTTATAGGTTTCTAAATAGTTCCTCATCATCTTATCCTTTTCCATATACGTCTGCTCTCTGTCATTGCCTGTTTGTGTTTTATGGCAGGAAATTGCTGGATGAACCTCTACTGTCTTTCGAAGATCACAAGCGTAGGTACTGCGCCAAATCATCACATCATAATAATTTTATCAATAACAACTTCTAGTTTATAATAGCACTGTGGTATGATAGACATTGCCAGCCAGCCTTTGCTTATATTTCTAGAGAATGCTTTTTGGGTGTGTCTACAATATAAACATACTATAACGCATGTGTTTGGATGGATGCACTTGCATCTGCATACCGGAGATTACTAGTTGTACGCAATAGTAAAAACTGATGCAATAGTAAAACATTTGTTTCGCTAAATTAAGGCGTTTGTATCGATATAGTCGGACAGTAATTTTGTCAAATAACCTGGTGCAGCCAAGCAACCAGGCGTTCACGAGATGCGCGAACGCATCACTGCAAAAATACTGTTGAATATGGTCAGTATTGCTTCATAATGCAAGGCGGCATCGTGACCGACCACGACAAAGGAGGTGCGAACGTGACTACTTCCGGAAGGAATGTATCGTAGTTACAGAAGACTAAGAGAAGTGTGAGTGAGAGAAGAAGAGAAGTGTGTGGAAAATGGAGAGGAAAGCCCTTGACCAGGACATAACGAGCAAGACAGATTATTAATAAAAATTAGAACAACAATTAACGCGGTGGTACGCGAATGGATCAAATAAGAGCAGAACATTTATGTAAGAGGAAGTCTAGAATAGACGCTTATCAATTTACGTAACCTTCCCCAACTATATTGGGGTCAGCTCCCAGTCTAACGAGATGCAGCTGAGTATCAGAACCAGTACCTATAGTGCTGTTATCAGATTTTCCTGTTTCTGACTATCTGTTACGACTACCAAAGATCTAAAAATGAAAGCCGTGACCAACGGCTTAACGTGCTTTCCAAAGCATGGAGGTGTCTCCGTATGTAATGGACCAATCCACAGACCGACCTCGACAAGCATTGCTTAACCTCGATGATCGATTGTTATGTAGCCAAAAGTTCCTAGGCGTCGATGACTGAAAAGGTGTGAGTAGATCAGTTGTCATAGGATGGAGACGTGATACGGTGGGATGAGGATCTCATCGTG
The DNA here is from genome assembly GCA_002192655.3 of Mamestra configurata. Lineage (NCBI taxonomy): Eukaryota > Metazoa > Arthropoda > Insecta > Lepidoptera > Noctuidae > Mamestra > Mamestra configurata. The sequence goes on from NDFZ01005240.1 coordinate 267,107, forward strand.
GACAAAGTTCTGTGTATGAATGTGGATTTGTGTATTACAAAAGAGCAGAGCAAAACAAAGATACAATATAGGGATTATTTGAAGGACTAATAAGGCTATTAAGATGATTACTGATCAAAACAGGAAGCAAGAAAATGTATGGAAGAAGGAAACATGCTGCCAGCCCCACACAAATTGATATCTACAATGGAAGAGAATATCACAAAAAAAGATATTCTCTTCCATTGTAAAGCCTACTTCTAGGTAGTACAAGAAAGTGATCTAGATATGGCCTATCATGCAGTAGGCTCTGGAGCCCATGAAAACATCTAATAGACGTTAATTCACTCAAACCTTATACATGTCACCGAAAAATTGCAGACTCCGTGAGATTGTTATAAATCTTGATTAGATTATAATTTCTCCAATATAATGAAAAAATCGTTTTGTATACAATTAATCTTTTCAGTTATTCAATAGTTTCCAATATATCCGTGCCTTATTTAGAAAAAATAGTTTACAATTACACGCGATATTTTACAATGTTACGGCGTTTACCTTTTTCCGGTGACATTATCCATACATATTAGTATTATACATATTTTGTTCACATTATTATATCTACCATCTTTATACCATGTTTTTGGCAAGTAAATGATATTAGAATATCATTTACTTGCCAAAACTTTCTAAACTTACTTACGCTGTTAAATTGATATCAACATATTATAGAAAAATATGTTGATATCAATTTAACAGCGTATCTATGTATTGACTGCCATCATCAAAGTTATAAGTCAACATTGTATGTTATCTGAACAACTTATGCCCGGTTTCTGAAGTTTTAATCGGTCGTTTATCTATCCGTTAACGCTATTTGTCATAACGCCATTGGTTGGTTAGTGGTTAACGAATAGATAAACGACCGACAAAAACCTCAGAAACCGGGCATTAGAAAAAACAAAAGTACTTATAATGTTTTCTTGTCATTTATTATTCTCATTCAATAAATAAATAAATGAATAAACGATATCACTAACCACTCCGATCACTCCTAAGACCACGAACAGGGCCTTGAGACATCTCATGCATTCTGGCTTCTTCTTCTTCTCCTGGTCTTCAGCAATCCGGGACTTGACCTCTGGCTTCTCCTCTATACTGGTTTCGATGACGATGTCACGTGTCAGGTGTGACTCCTTTGCTGTGGAGAGAAAGAAAACGTCAATAATTGAAATACGTCTGCAAATTCTTTGTTCAGTTTGCAGAATCTACCGACTTGTTTGTTCCTCCATTTTGTTAACTGTAAACGTACCTAACACGCTATGTAGCTAAAGAAGACTGCTTTTTTTTAGTTGTTAATTTTAGGGTTTAAAGATGTCAACTTTGCAATGAAAAACGACATAATGTAATCGCAGAATTTCAAGACACAAAGCAATCTATTTACTTTACCTTATCTAGATAAGTTTTGTCAACCCAGAGATTTTGATAAAGAATTTTATTACTCTAACTAATTAAAATTCTAGTTCACAGAGCCGCTAATGCACGTCGAAACTACAATTAAGTAGGTAATCACTTTTTTTTATTATTATTTTTGCGGAAGTAGCTTAAAAGTGGCGCCAGTAACGGAAAAGCTAAAAGGGAACCGCTTATCTTGGTATGGTCATGTGAAGAGGAGGGATGAAATGCACGTAACTAAAAGAGTTATGAATATAAATGTGGATGGATGGACAGGGAGAAAAGAAAAGATGGAAGGATTGTGTTAGGAGTGATATGGAAGAAAAGGGAGTTAGTGATAGCGTGACGGTTGACAGGATAGAATGGAAGAAAAAAACGTGTTGCGCCGACCCCAAGTAACATGGGATAAGGGCAGGAAGATGATAATTTTTGCGGAAGCAAGCGCAAGAGTGGAATGGCGTGTCAGACTCTTACTGACTAAAACCCATCCGTGTTCCTTCTAAAGCCCTTTGCGTTCCAGGGCCGCGGTGACTCTAAGTAGGAAATCACTACTAAGTTAATTTGGGGTATGTTTTCTACTATTGTATCGTCTTCTTTCAATTCCTGATGAAACTTGGAAGGGTGGACTTACCGCCCGCCTCACTTGTAGCCATGTCGTCCCAGTGTGTGGGGATCTCGTCCAAAATGAGCAGCACATCTGTCGCACCTGTATATATAGGCCAATTAACAATACAGTGAGGTCCAATGCTCTAACGCACGGTTTACAATACATAATGGACCTGAATTCATTCACCATACTTTATGTCGCATTATGGAAACTCGTTTGTGTGTGCCCGAATGCGCAGGAGTTGTCTAGATTGTAGCTATCTTTTGTCGGTTTTTGGATAAAATTAAAGAAGATCTTGATTAACCATAGCATTTATAGATTAGATAGATTTTAGCATATATATATGTATTTTATTAGAATTATATATAACTAGCTGACCCACGCAACTTCGTCTGCGTCATATTTTTCATGAATGCTCGGCTCCTGTCTCAATAATAGGCTTCCCAACACTAAAATATTTTTTCAATTCTATTTAAATTTCTAATAAATAGTCAAGAATAACTGATCGATTGGTGAATGATCAAGTATCGACCGCCGAGAGTAGAAAATAATTAAAGCCCTAATATCGCTATTAAAAAATTGGGGTTGGTGACAGAAGGGAGAAAATTTAGGGTTGTATGTATTTTAAATGCCAAATTGTAACAAAATCAAGTAAAAAAAAATTTGTCCAAAAATCAAAAAAATAATGTTAGGGGTGGACAACCCTTATCACTTAGGGTTATGAAAAATAGATAGTAGCCGATTCTCAGATCTACTGAATATGCATATAAATTTTCATAAAAATCGGTTAAGCCGTTTCGGAGGAGTATGGTAACTAACATTGTGACACGAGAATTTTATATATGTATATAAGATTATCTGTATATTCTTTCCGAAATGTTAAAATTCAATTTTGAATCTTATTTTTATTTATTGTACACCTACCACAGTATAGTCTTTATAACCCAAAGGATGACTGGTAGAGAATGCCTTGATGCATTAAGTCCGCCCATGTACCACTATTGTACATAAAGTTTAAATAAATAAATATAGAAGGAACCGCGTAACCGATAGCACTGCCACTGCGATGAACCGCCACTCGTACATTGAAGGTTCATTAGAAAACCAGCGTCAGACAGCATCAGTCTGTCTGACATATCGCTGAAATGGACCTTTTTAGTGCAGCCGTGAGCATTTTTTTATTTCTATGTACCGTGCGTGTTTAATGTTAGTGCTAAATAAATATTATTCTTTCTCTTTTTTCACTGAAGCTAACATTTTCTTTATGGGCTGATCTTAAGGTGAAAGAAATTTTTTGCATTTTGCAGGTCAGTATCAGGTTGTATATTGATTCAAATACGATTGACGACCGTAACAAATATGGTTTTACTGAGTTATAATACTTAAAATCATCAATACGGGTTGTTTTTGATCATCCAATCCCATTGAATGACTTTTTATGAAATAACCATTCAATGGGATTAAATGAACTTAGAGGTTGTATTAATGAATTTAATGATTCTGTAAATAAATACGTGTTATGGTCGCGAATCATATTTTGTTCAACATACAGCCTGAAACTGACTGGAAAATTGCAAAAAACATAAGAAAAATTGAATTTCGTGGGCTACCCTTGTGATTCCACCTTAAGTTCGAGATTTTAAGTCATAGAAGCTAATGCCAATTGGTGTAAATGTACACTGGCACTATTCGATGAGTACCTATTCTTGTTTTTTTTTTCATATTCCATACTATGGTGTTAATATGTTTCACTTGTGAAAAAAGGAAAAAAAAATCCGGCCATGTACGAGTCGGACTCACGTGGAAAGAGTTCCGAACGAATTTTATTTTTGTAACATAATTATAATAACATATTTTAAAACCACAGATTTCTTATTAATTTTCTGGTTCCTGTAATCCATGGGTAAAGAAACAGTATTATTTTTTAAAATTTTAGGCTCCGTACAGTTAGTACTTTCTTATATAAGGGCAATCAAACTCAAACGCAAATTATTTATTTCAATTAAACCATTTACAGGCACTTTTGAATTGTCAAGGTTGGTCAGTCAAGAGAGATGAAGCTATTTGCACGTTCCAAAGCGTAGATCTCTATGGAGAAGAACGTGCAAGAAACTCCACGGACACTCTTTTAAATCATTTTTGTATCAATCATCAATTTTTCATATAATTTCTTGAATTACTTCAAAAAGGTTTATTATAAAATAAAAATATAGCCCTCACAACACGCCTTTTCATTTGGTAATTCACGCGGTACATTTTGAAAAAATAACGTTTGAAAAACATGGTCATATTATTGGAATAAATGACGTCACTTTATTGGTCTGATAACATAGCAATCGTTATTATTTAGATACCTAATTCTATTGTCATAGTTATGTTAACGATCCTCAGGCTACGTATCTGCTTCTATTAGAGATTCCTACTTATCGAGAACTTGCAAAATATAATAATAATATAATATATCTTGGAACAACTCACACACGGTCATCCAATCAAAAACTAGGCAGAGCCTGTGCTATGGCAACCAGACAACTGATAAACATACTTATATATTTCTAAATACACACATATTATAGACATCATCACAAAGTCAAAGTCAAAGTCAAAACGTTTATTTCAATTAGGCCATTAAACGGCACTTTTGAACGTCATCGTTTACAGTTCAGTAAAATAATAATATTACATTAATAAAGTGACTCTATATCTTTTTTAGTAGTGACATAGTGACTCTATATTATAAATAAAGTGTCTGTGTATCACACAAAGATTTGTCCTGGGTGGGAATCGAACCCACGACCTCCGGTTTAGCTGTCAGGGTCACTAACCACTCGACCAACAGGCCAGTCAAATAAATAAATTTTAATAATACATTATGTATTACTTTATTTTAAAATCTAAATAATTCAAACTAAAATTAACCTAACTAACAGCTGACTATAAGGACCTCAACCCTGTCAGCTGGTAATGTGCCCAAGAGACTGGCGGCTTTGCCATGTTGTATGGCAATGCTTAGTCTCTGGCCAAAGTCAAAGCCAGCTCTTAGGTTACGGGAAGTATCAACCAGCCGTTTCGAAAGTTCTTTGAAAAGATTGTGATCACAAGGGCACCATAGCTCATGGGTTCTTTGCCACTTGCAAATTAATTTCTGTATATATAGATATCAAAAGTAATTCTAAAAAAAACCGGCCAAGTGCGAGTCGGACTCTCACACGAAGGGTTCCGTACCATAAACCGAAAAAAAACACGTTACTACTATGGGAGCAATATGTGATGGGTCTGTATTTTTTACCAGAAACTGGGGGTAACGAACCCTTCCCCGACCTTTGATTACCGAGCCAGCCCGCGTCGCTGAGACAGTAGTTTTAAATCCCCTAATTAATAATGATATGACCCAGCCTGTCCCTTGCTGTCCTCCCGAAATGACGCCGCTAAGCCGAGGTCCGTATCCCGCAGGGGATGCCCTAGCGAGCGATCATTTATGATAATTAGCTAGTTTGTAAACCCTAGCTGGGGGCCTTAAATTCATTGGAGGCCATAGGATAGTCCGGTTAAGCAGGAACCAGCCTTAGTGTGCTGAACTGCGAGTGGTCATCGTCCAAAAAAATAAAATAAAAAAAGGTAACGAATAATATGTGACGGGTCGATATTTTTTACCAGAAACTGTGGGTAAGCCAGAGCTTTATAACCATACAGTTTTTCTCCGTTTTGATATAGAATATATAATCAATTAACTTCACTAACCTGTACAGTAGTACTTATACCAAATACTGACGTTAATCAAATACTTGTAATAGGCGTACGCCACCGACATATCACTTTGGGAACATTCTCCCAAGTTCCACTCACTCGAAATGCAGGAAATCCATCCAAAAAGGGATCTATTTTGATATTTTAAAGTAAATTTTCTTGTACACGCGTATTAGTTTGTGTTCAGAGTTTCGTGTAGGTACTGATAATGCGATGAATGCTGCCGACTTCCTCCACGAAGTAATTAGCACACTCGGTGTCATAAAGTGCTAATTATTATTATAAGTGGTCGTGATATTAAACATTGTTGTATTTTTTCTGATATTTTTAACCGATCGTCAAAAAACCCGACCCAAAGTACCTAATTTGTTACTCATAAAATCGCATATTCTTTCATTAGTATTAGAAAAGAACTCAAGATTCATTGGTGCATTATGTTTAAAGTTCGTCTGCTAGGTAACGCAAAACACTCAATGAATAGAAAAGGGGGTACCTAGGGATAATAAATGAATGCAGGCTAGGCTGAAGACATTGTAAACATCTGAAAGTAACTAGCTCTTGCCCGTGACTTCGTACGCGAATAGCCCGGGTTTTTTTCGTTCCCGCAGGAATTTCGGGATATCCTCTCTAAGTGCCTACGGAGAGTGCAGGGAAGCTAAATGCCAAATTTGCAGTAATTTCGGCTGGGCGATAGCTGTCAGCCAGTAAATAAACGAAACGAACCTGAACAAATCGGAGACTTTACGTTACGATTTTAGACTCAAAAAAAATACCCTATCAACGCCTTGCTACAAACTACAAAGCTGTTAAAAATCTTGTTAGAGTCATATTCCGAAGGAGAATCTTAACACCGCCATTCAGAAAACGCGTCATCAGCGCAACGCCATCTATCGAACTTGTAGTAAACTAACAAAATATTTGGCAGGGGAAGACTTCAATTAAACGCCCATGTGATGATAAATAAGGATAAGGTATTTAAATGGTCACTTTTATTTTGTTACGACTTAAAAGTTTCACAAATAACAGTTTGTTGTTGTTAGTTTCATGCTTGCCTTTATTTTTTCTCAATAGGTGGCGCCAAAAGCTTCCTAAACTTAAAAAAAAACAGAACTTGATTTTGTGGGTCGATTTTGATGAAATAAACGTTAAATGTTACTAGGGATTACACTTAATGTTTTGAAGTACCTAGATTTCTAATCCAATTAGTGGTTTTTGCGTGAACAACATGCACAAACATATAGACAAACAGACAAAATGATAAACAGACAAAAATTTAAAAATAGCATTTTTGTGTTCTATGTCGTTTTCCTTTCTCTGTTATTTTTATGCAAAAATATTAAATGACACGGCAAGTCTACGATTTTATTTCATGTTTAGAATAAATATAAATCGCTTGGTACAAGTAAAAATAAAAAATAATGAAATCGATGAACATGCCTTAAACGCAGTTATGTCGACAGGACAGTCCAACTAAAATTGCCAAAAACTAAAAATAGCTTTGCAACAGTAAAATTACTAAAATTACGGAGTATTAACTGGTTTATCCCACGCAAGTGATAACTGTCAACTGAAGGAATTGGACCATTTTGGTGTTAAGACATGTTAACAAGCCGAGCGGTATAATTATGATTTATCTACTAACCGTACATTTGGGGCAAACGGCCTTTTGAAATGGTAACAGAATTAGACTCTGGTATTTTTGGTACTGTGTGATTATTTTCACTTCAAAATATGACTTTAAACGTAACTGTTTAGACGTGAATGTGATATGGCTCTCAAAGAAGGAGAAGGCCAAAGATATATATGAAATATAATAGAGATCAATTTATTGCCCAACGGAGCCTCTGCGAGTTGGCTGTGGTCCCTCGTATGCCTATCAAATAACCAGGACCCAAAGGACCCTAGATTCAAAAACATTATAATTTTATTGCACCATTGTAACACAAAATGTCTTGGTATTACTTAATTTTAAGTTGATAATTATAACAAGTTGTGTTAAAAATAAAATTATACGTGGTCCCCAAACTAGGCAGTGCCTGTATAAGGATGGATAGTGGAGGTAGAAGGATTATGTGGGTATTTATATTCATGTGACTTATGGCTCGACAGAGTCTGGACACTGACATGACGATCTTAGAGATGTATGGAAGAAGGTCACCGCGGGGACATGGCTTGGATTCCCAGGTAGTGCAACAAGTGGTATTTGTTTTCCTAAAGGAATTTCTCACTTTAGCAGGCTTTTTTTTAAGGATGGGAAATTATTAAATGACTTCTTTCGCTCTGGGTGGAGCGGAAGGGAGGACTATTACTGACTAAAACCCATCCGTGTTCCTTCTAAAGCCCTTTGTGTTCCAGGGCCGCGGTGACTCTTTGGAACAAATTCCGCAACCCTGGCAGGCTCTGGCCCCGTTTCCTATGCTGACATCTCTTTGAGGCACGCGTGGAACACGACGCGCCATCGATCCGGGCCTGGTAGTGATCGGACAGCGAGCCACCAAACGCTCGCCGTCCGCCCTTTAGCAGGCTAGAGTATAGAAGTTGGTCGTTTGACACCCTCTCTTGTCGTGTCGGATTACGGTCCCATCGCACGATGAGAGTAAAGGAACAGAGAAAGCACATCTGTTTGCCACAAACACAGGTGGCACAAACTGTTTGTGCACTATGTCCTGCGTACTTGGCCGTACGTCGTTACTGTATAACACACATTTAGTTTGCGAGAAAACAAACAAAGCCTGGCTGCCGGCTCTGGGATCTTGGAATCAGAGAAAAATACGAATTAGAGATGATAAAAATGCAATTACAGTTTCCGAATGGACCGACATCGGCACAAATATAAATACTTTCTGAAGTAGAAGTAGGTAATAAGTTTGATCATCATCTGCCTAGCCTTTTCCCAACTATATTGGGGTCGGCTCCCAGTCAAACCGGATTCAGCTGAATACCAGTGTTTTACGTAGAGCGGCTGCCTACCAGACCTCCACAACCCATTGATTGGGAAACACGGTACTTTTTGGCTAGACTGGTGTCAGATTTTCTAGCTTCTGACAATCCGTATTGACTGCCAAAGATCTACAAATGGCAGCCGGAACCATCAGCTTAACATGCTTTCTCGAGGAACGGAGGAATCTCGATATGTTAAGATGGTCACCCATCCACAGACCGACCTCGGCAAGCGTTGCTTAACCTTGAAGATCGACCCGTGCGGCTGTTATTATTTAGCCACGAGTTTCTCCTCCTCCTCCTCCAGAGTAATAAGTTTTATGCCTAAAAATAATGTTTCCAAAAGAAATTGGTGTGGATGAATACAGCCGATTTAACGTTTAGTGCTGAAGTAATTTATGATTTCGGTGGTATGAGGGGCCATAGAGAAAGTACCTATTGTTCTTTTTTGAGGGTACAGTCGCGGCGGTAAATGTCTTAGAAATATTCTAACTATATCTGAAGAATTACGAGTCCCTTGTTTCTACTTTTATGTTATTAGGTATTATAATAATTCACGCTTTTTTGTATTTATTCTATTAAATTTATTTTAGCTATTTCGTCGGTTTTCTTTGAGAAGTGTGCCCGTGGCATCACAGATCTGTGTTTTTTTTTATCAGAATACCAGCGCTGCGTTTTTTTTCTAAATATCGCAGCATGTGCTGATTTAGAGGGTACGCGGAACAGAGAGTAGGTACAGTCCCGCAAACCTCCATAGAAAAGGGAGAATCCTCCGACCGGACGGTTGTTGTGTCCGGTGGGCCCGATAGTTAATTTTCGACTTGTTGTATATGTTCAAATCGCACGAAAAACTCTGATACTGCGATGCAGTATTTCGTAAGTAGTTCGTCCCTGGCGGGATAGATGGCGTCTTTTTGTTGCCGAACAAATTTTGGTGCATTCGTTTTTCTTGTGGCTGCATTAATACCGATACTCTGATAAAGGGGCGTTTTCGGCCTCGGACAGGTCTTTAATATTGTTAGTTATTTATCACTTAATTTAATTTAATTGTTTGTACTGTACCCACGTTTCACCTTGCGGCTTCGCCCGTGTGGAAAGTGTTATATTATCATTATTATCCCAGAGGATAAGAAGTATCCTATGTTCTAATCATCCGTATCATCCATATTTCATCCGCGCGCTAATTTTCATCAAAACGTTCGTGGTTTGAATGTGGAAACGTAACAGAGGCTGACAGACACACTCTCGCGTTCTTTCCTTGTCTAATTAATATAATAAACTTTGATAGTTTTGTTAGGATCAATGAAAGTTTGTTAATCTTTCATCAAAGTTTTTGGATGAAAGAGTTCCAAACTGGCGACCAATCAGCTGTCACACGAAAACAGGTACTTAAATTGTAGACTCGCCATTTTATTATAATCCACAATTTCTCGGAATGACTTCGTAAGATTATAGACTATCAAATTTTGTTACGTAAAAAAGTATTACAAATGTTCGGTTGACAATTTATCGAGAGTTTACAATATCTCAAGTTATTTTATAATCTTACGGAGTTTGCTTTTTTCCGGTGACAATACATATAAAATTCTTCCGTGACTAACTGACTGAGTGACTGACAGACAACGCACAGCCGAAACTACTGGTCGTGGAAAGCTGAAAGTTGGCATGTAGATTCCTAGGGGAGTGTAGGAGAGTACTGAGAGAGGGTTTCACGAAATTCCTACAGGAACGGTATATGCGTGTAGAAGTATAAATTAGGCGGTTACTTACATAGTATGAAGTTACTCAGTCTCATCTGATTCGGTCTTGGCTATTCCTAAATAAACAGGTTTTTTTGGATATTTTATAGTAATGTTGTTTGTTTTCGGCGAACCGAGACAAAATCAACATGGCCATGGTTTACCGACCATGGCCATGTTGATTTAAATCATCTAGAAATGAATTAAGTACTGCCAGGATTCCAAAGTTCCTTAGCTGCAGGTTTCGAAAGTTCTACCTTGGCAGCCAAGGTAGAACTTTGGCAGCATCTAATAAAAGTAAAAGAATACCTATTTGAATTAGGAATGTAAAAATATGTTTTGTTTTTATATGGGACTCTTGTACCAGCTCTCGTCTAAGGCAGATGGCGAATATATTACGAGTTAATCACAAACATTGTTTTATTTGAATAATTCTTAACCTACTAGCATGAGGGACCGCTAATGCCACAGTACCTACCTAAATCTCGACCCTAATCTCTTCAAAATTAGAGTGAACAGGCTTCTTCTGGGTAAGCTCGCTCCATCGTCGACTTTGTCTCTGTCATCTATGACCTAGACTAGAGTCAAGAGCAAACCCATATTAAATAAAAAAAAAAAATTAAAAAAAAAAAAATTAAAATGTTAATAATTGTAGAAGGTACTTACTTGTATTGTGTTATGTTATACAAATATTAAGATTGATCGATATTTATTTAAAGTAAGGTTTATAGCTTACCCTTCTTCCTGACAAAGTTATATGATACCTCAAATAAAGACTTATAATCTTGCACCATATGGATTTCTTACTTATTGGTAAGCAAAAATTACAGTCCTAAGTACTTTTGCCAGTGCCAGTCCGGCCATAGGTCATAGCTATCAGACATGGCACAGGTTGCCACTCATTGCGCGGTTGCCATAGCACCCAAGCCACAACAAAACACACAAAGCCATTGACCACCCCTTCCACACCACTTTGCGCCAAGGACGCGGGAATTCGCGATTGTACCATAGAGAATTTATTCAATTGAAAATAATATTAATTAGGCTGTTTGGCCTGTTCGCAGTTTTTGACCTTTGCTTGTCAGCTGTCAGGTTTTTTTTTTGATTCTTCGAAGCAATTTGCGTTGATTGGAAATGATTTTACCCTTTTAACATATTATTATGATAATAATGTTAAATACATTGTCTCAAGGTCATTTCTGAAAGAATTACCTATAAAGAAGCTGGCTAAACAACGATTGCCGCACGGGTCGATCATCGAGGTTAAGCAACGCTTGCCAAGGCTGGGCCGTGAATGGGTTACCATCCATTACCTACTGATATTTGAGCATCTTTGACAGTCGTTTCGGGTAGACAGAAGCATTAAAATCTGACACCAATCTTGCCAATGAGAATCGTGTAATTGTGCGTTTTCACCAGAGATGTGCGAGGATGCGTAGCGAGGAATGTGTTTGTTAAGAACCAATAGAATCGCTTCATTTACCTAGCCTCGCTCAGGGCAGCTCCTGTGGAAACAGCGAGGTTTTTGTACGTACGAAACAAAGGACGGATGGGTGCGAGGGATGTGTGCAAGGGATATGTGCTGGGGATGGACGTCTGAAAAGAGCCCGCTACACCGCTCATCTACGCACCGTTTCACAGCGTCGCTAAGACACTGCACTGACCAGCGGCCTAGCACATTTGTGGTAAAACGCTTAAATCGTTTCACAGCTTCATTACATCTACCACGCACATCTGTGGTGGAAACGCACCCTTACCCCTTTTCTGGATAGTGGAGATCAGGTAGGCATCCAGTTACGCGGATGCCGACCACAAAAAAGGATAAGCCAAGGCAGATTGAGGTATCTACACCTCTACCTAACCCTTTCTGGAAATAGACTAATCGTTTGTAATGATCATTAGGGATTGAAATATGTCATATCAGCCGAAAGACATCCACTGCTGGACATAGGCCTCCCCCAACTGGAGGGGGGGGGTTACCATAATCCCATACCGTACCATAATTGCAATGTACAGAGAGTGCTGCTGCCCATTCTCTGGTGAATCCCTTAGTCGCCTCTTACGACACCCACGGGAAGTGATGGGATGGTGCTATCCTCTTACGTCCAACACCATACAGAAATATATACGTATCTATAAGTAAACTAGATGCATGAGCAATTAATTGTATTGGTACGACATTATCATACTTTGTATCTCATTATAAACGGACTGTAAGTTCTTATGAGAAATAATTTTCTTTAAACCGATTAATGCTAGGACCGTTTTTAGGGTTCCGTCTCATTATCGCTACCATAGAACCTTACCATATTACCTACTAAGGTTTCACTGTCCGTCTGTCTGTCTATCTGTCAGCGGGCTGTATTTCATGAAACGTAATAAGTGAACAGTCGAAATTTTCACAGAATGGGTATAGTATTTCTCAGGTGTTCTTTACCAACTAGGTAGTTGCGTCTAGTTGTCTACATATTTACGATCCAATGTCTATTAAGTACGAAGTAATAACAAAAAAACTAAGTACTAAAAATATAAAACGATCAATATCGACCAGAAAAACATTGGATTAGCACCTTCCAACTCATCAAATGAATAGGGCAAAACCACACAAACAAATACACCCCATAATGGAAGGTACAGTAAACAGCAGACTGGTCTTCAGTGGTAACATAACCAGTAAACAATGACCTCGTCTTCTATTGAAACTCCATACAACGATAGGTAAAAATAAGATAGCAGTGTTGAACCTACGCGCAGTCGATTGTACACCTACATTATTTCCCATACATTTGACAGTAACTAATGACTATCGTTTCACGGAAGTAAGTACCATCATATGTAAACAAACGCTAAGGTAAATGACTTAGAAATTACTGGTGGGTTCATGATAGAAAATAACACGACAATAGGTAAAAATATGTGACACCAAAACGCCTTAAAAAGGACACAGACCTTATTGGGGAAGTGTCTTCAGAAAAGTCAACTCAAAACATCGCATTCTCTTACATAACACAATCGAAGTGAAGTCCAAATACAACGCTTCACCTGTTTTAAAATTCTTCTGGTCAACATCGTAAAACACGCAATGAATACTGTTGTAATGTCAAAATGAAAGAATATGAGATCTATCGCATAAATTTGTATATTACGCAATTTTATTGGGCTGCATGCTGGTTCGTGTCGATCTCAAACGGCGCGTTCTGTAATTTCTGCCTATCCCCATGACAAAAAGGCGAGAAAATGTACCAATGATGATGTCACCGGAAAATTGCAAAAGCCGTAATATTGTAAAATATCGCGTGAGATTTTAAACTATTTTTTCTTAATAAGACACGAATATATTGGAAACTATTCAGTAATATGGATGGAATTAATTGTATATGTCACCGGAAAATGGCAAACGCCGTAAGATTGTAAAATATCGCGTGAGATTTTAAACTATTTTTTCTAAATATGAGACGGATATATAACTATTGACTTTGGATGGGATTTATTGTATTCAAAACGATTTTTCGTAATATTTTAAGAATTTATAATCTAATCAAGATTTATTACAATCTAACAGAGTCCGCAATTTTCCGGTGACATATCTATACAAAACGATTTGTTCATAATATATCGAGAAATGATTAATGACGTAAAGCTACCATATTTAGTTCTGAATTCGAACCCCTGATTGGAAAAAAGGAAAAGGTTATCTCGTCGGGTTATATGATTTTCAATAAAGTTCGGAAATTACTACTTAGCCATTCAGATTCTGGTCGATATTCAGTATCGCTAGTACGTACCGACTACGTAGGTATTATTCTTTAATTTCAGCTCATCACTGCACATCCGATATGGTCTAGTGGCTAGGATACCTGGCTCTCACCCAGGAGGCTCGGGTTCGATTCCCGGTATCGGAAAGTTATTTTTGGATTTTGTTAACTAAATAATATACTTAACTTTCATTTTTTACTTTCCAATAAACATGCATAGATTCATTAGATATCGACCGCTGCTTAAGAATCTCCACGCATTGGGTTCCTGAAAAGGGAAGGAGCCGCCGACTAATTCGGCCCAGAACGAGGTGGCTAGATGATTTGTACGGGTACCATGAGGGCTGGTTTGAGACGGTGCGGGAGGAGGATGTCTGGAAGGCCATAGGGGAGCCCTTTGGCCAGAAATGGAACTGGCAATTTACATTGTGTTTGATACATTACATGCATTATTATCAATAATATTATAAATATAGGCTCTAAAAATGAAGATGAACAATTTTTTTTTTTTTTAAACATGATAACTAAAAACAATAACAATACCACCTAGTATTCGAGATTTGAAATCTATTTTTCTTTTAAAAATCGTCTCAAAGAGTATATTTAATATATTATTATGTTTATAAAATATCTATTATAGTATTTGGAATGTTTTTATTTGTAATGTAATCAAAAATTATTTACAATATTTATGTAGGTTTATTTAATTTGGGTTTGCTCTTTACTCTAGTCTAGGTCATAGATGACAGAGACAAAGTCGACGATGGAGCGAGCTTACCCAGAAGAAGCCTGTTCACTCTAATTTTGAAGAGATTTAGGTCGTATGCGTTCGGAAACATAGACGCAGGCAGAGAGTTCCACTCCTTTGCTGTGCGCATTATAAAAGACTTTTGGAAACGTTTAGTGCGAATTGGTGGAATAGCAACAAGGTAGGGATGGTAGCTTGCAGTGCGTCTAGATGTCCGGTGGTAGAAGGGGGCCGGTGGGATGAGGTCGTGGAGTTCCTGGACACTCTCCCCGAAGTACAATCTGTAGAAGACCGACAAGATACTTTAGTTTAAGGCTTCACATACCCTTTTTCTTGTTCTTTCTTACACACTATTGTCTAGGTACATTTCTTTTTCATTAAATTTCTCCTATCGCAGGTCTGCTGGAAGAAATGTCTTTAGAAATGAGCAGTACCTTTGTACTAATAATGATTAAGTATGTTATATCTGGTACATTTTCTCTGTGTGTGCATGATTTGTAATAGTTATTTATGATACTAGTGCGGTAAGTTGGTTGTTACAAACGAGTAGACAAATGTAAGCCCGAGACGAAGTCGAGGGCTTACCATAGTCACGAGTTTGTATAAACCAATTTCCGGGCTTGTGTCATACAACGTTTTTCAACACATTTGCGAGAAAACAGTACAATAGGTAATGAAACAAACTTTGTTTTACGATATCAGTCGGAAAGACGCAACAATCTTTGACATTCGTTTAATGTTCGAAAATAGCGCGAATTTGCGCCACATGCGCGTGGTGAAGATGAGAACTACATCTTTCGTTTCTTTTTTGTTTTTGCATTTTTTGCATATCTTAAGATATATTATGTAGGTACCATATTTTTCACAAAATAAATATTCTATTCTATTCTGTTCTATTCGTCTCATTTTCTCTTTAGGATTTAAGTGAAACAAATGTATTGAGCATAATCCTTCCAAGGAGGTTCGATCATTTAGCTTATTTATTTGTAATTTGAAACTCCTTGGTAGAATTCCCATTTTTTTTTTAATGGAAATTAAAAAAAACCGTAAAGGATACGCACGGCGCTATACAACGACGAGTGCGGTAAAATAGGTACTTAGATGAGAGTACCTATTTTACCGTACTTTCCATTGGATGGTGGGTATTTTTTTACTTTCGAACACTGTATACAGGCTTCGTAAATACGTTTTTTGAGCAAATGTGTTGAAAAATAAATAAATAGCTTTTTTTTTAAATAGAGAATCTGAATATTAATATTACTTAAATAAATTTAGTTCGTCTATGAGTACAAGTTTTTATCTAACAGAAATGCTTTGAGCTTAGCTTTAAAAGAGCTAGTGTATAACAGAATGTATTAAAGAAAGAAATAAAGAAATAAAGCACATACCTACATGAAACACGCACGGTACATAGAAATAACAAAAAGTTATAGGTATGCCAAAAACTATTACTAAGTATGTATTATGCTTAGTTGAAGTCTAGCTTAGTTATAAATCCTTTTCGTGTCAGGTTCAAAGCCATCGAACTTAGATAACTTAGCGCTAAACTTGACATTATTTTAACATGTACCGAAGTACTAGGTAATTTATCACCGGAAACTAACTACTGAAGGAAAAGTGGTTTATTTTTACTGTATTCGAAAATCTTTGATTTAATTTTTAGAACGTGGTTCTGCAGGTTTTGTGACTTTTCCTCGTTTGATTAGGTTAGGTGCGTTGTTGTGTCTTTTTTTTCTGAGTTGGGTTTTTTTGTAAAAAGTTTTTATTTTTAGCTTTTTAGTGGTACCCCACATCTAACAACACCACTGAGAAGTCACAGGAAAGCAAAATACGCAATTTCGTTAACTTGGATGACATATTTTTTCCAGCTATTTTCTAACTTAACTACTGAACCGATTAACGACCAACCCCTCCTTTTGAAATCGGTTCAAATATGACGGTGACAAACACAAAAAACACACACGACCGAATTGAGAATCCCCTCCTTTTTTTGAAGTCGGTTTACAATAAATAGGTATCAATATTTGGCTGCTGCGCTGCGTGTCGCGGGTTCGATCCCCGCACGGTACAAATATTTGTATGGCCTACACAACACTAAAACAATTTGACAATTCGAACCTACTTAGTTCCTGAGATTTGCGCGTTCAACCAAACAAACAAATTAACTCTTCAGCTTTATAACATAAATAATTATATATATTATGTTATTATAGTATAGAAGTACGAATATGAACTATGGTATGGATTATCTGTTATAAAAGTTCAAATTTAAATTTAGAAAAGATTTCTTTTAACAACAACTAGTGATCCCTAAAAGTTTAAGGCAGTTACGAATACATTGACCCTACCGCGGTAAGTGTTAACTTTACGGCATAAGATTTTGAACCCCTGAGGTTAAAGTCCCTGGTGGTTCAACATTGGTCGCCATGGCAATTCGTCGTATTCATATTACGGACAAAAACGTTTATTATTTCAATTTTAAAAGCTTTTAAGCAGGAATTGAAAACTGAAAAATGTTTTTTACTAACATAGTTTCGTTATGGCTAGTAACTACTTTTGCGAATGTCCAAATCCATATCTGTACAAAAATAAAAAAGCTGAAGAGTTTGTTTGTTTGTTTGAACGCGCTAATCTCTGGAACTACCTGTCAGATTTGGAAAATTCTCTTAGTATATAATAGCCACATTCGTGAACAAGGCTAAACGGGAAAAACGGGATATGCGTGTACGAAGCCGCGGGCAAAACCTAGTTAAATTATAAGTTTTTTTTTTAATTTGAGATGGGTTTGCTCTTGACTCTAGTCTAGGTCAGAGATGACCAGGGACAAAAATAAGTAGGTATAGCCAAAATTAATGCTCTAGTAAATATAGTATTTAAAACCTCTAAACAATTAAAAATTAACATAATTTTCGTATGCACTCACACATTTTTTTATTACTTCTAAATTATTTTCGATTATTCTTTTAAAACATTAATTATAATTCGTTATGATGTGTTCAATAAAGAGTAACTAGGTGAGTATTCTATATATTATCTTCCTTTATACTTATGATGTATGTAAGTTTTCCTACCTATAAAATAAACGTTACTTTACGCACAACGAACTATATTTTATCTGGGTAAGTGTCAACATCATGTCATACTAGTAATAATTACTTGTATGACATGATGTTGACACATGACGATAATTATTATCGTCATGTAATAATTATGAGAAAGTATTTCAGTTTGTTGAGTATTGTTTTATTGATTAGCTGTTTATTTTTAGAAAGTGGATTCTTTGAAACACTGTTTTCAGGTAATAACAAAGATAAAATAAAATAAAAATAAGACATATGAGATTTTTTTTTTTTTTTTTTAATAAAGTCGACGGAAGATCTTCTAATTTTGCACATCTGCTTAGTTTATATGCAGGCGCTTGATACACATCCTTAGGTAATACTTCAAAAAGTATTCGTTTATGGCAACCAACAAAATAAAATTAAGGAAAAAAAAAATACAACATAAAAAAGACTGTGCGGGGCAAAATCGTGAAGGCATTAACCAAAACTAATATTTTAATTTTTAATTAAACGAGACCAATGATACAGCTGTACCTACAGGTTGCTTGATTAATATTAGTCAGATAAAAAAAAAATGTCAACCAACACGAAAAGAAGAAGAAACATAAGTCCACAAATTTCAGTAAAAAATGTTGTTTCAAACATCGCTTTGTCGAGGCGATCGATTCGATTCGAGCGTTCGATTCATCGGAATCCGATAGGTTCCAATTCTCCAAATCGATTTGACGGTGACTCCATTACGGTGGTAAAAACTTTGAATACGTTCGTAGAAGTTTGGCTTGTAAAAACATATTATCTATTGTCAATTTGTCATCGAACACATCACGTACAAATGTTTTTTTTTGTAATCCCTACTTTGTAGTCCATTTGGTTCGAATAATTATTGGTTGGTTAAGATTAAAATTATATTTGTGACAATCTAAGAAGTCGGATTTGTCAGCTGATTAGAAAGGGATAGAAGATCGCTTTGCCACTAAGTGCGAAAGAGATTTATTTCATGTCTCTTTCATACTTACTAGTTAAGCAATGTTTTATCCTGCTGTCAAATCCGACTTCTTAGATTGTCACGAATATCACTCGAGAATAAGTATCGTAGAGGCAAGAGTGAGTAATTTCAATCACGTCATTGGTCCTTGATGATTCATATAATGACATAACAAACAAAAATTTTATATATATATATTTTTTTTTGTAGACTAATGAATTAAGTACAAAGCATACTAAACCTAATCAAACTAATTATGTAGGTACAAAATAATAAAGCAGATAAAAAGGGGAAAAGCTCAGTGGGTTTCAAAAAATTAAATAATTAATAATTAGATAAATAATCAATAAATATTATTTACTGTGCTAATAAATAATAAAGAGGTTGTACATATACCTCGATGCGTATATTTTTATATCAGTGAAGCAATCAAGCCAGTCTACCATAAAAAAACGAAGGCTCTTAGGTAACTAACCGCTTAACAATCTTAGACTTGAGACCAATAACCGATCGCCAGTTCCTACCGATTAACAGTGATCTCTATCAGTGCTTTACGACGTCAAATTTGAGGGTCGAAGTAATTTGGGGGTGGCGCTAGTGCGTGACTACAACCCTCACGCGACTTCACACCACCCAACTCTTGGGCTACTAAAATACAAAACGGGTCGAGCCTCGTCGCATTCAGCCAGAGAGGCCGGACGCGAGCGAACGACCGTGTCGCTATTTAAAAAAAAGTTGAATTTCAAATTAGGAACTCCCGCTCTTTTGTCTGTCAAAGCATTCAGTTTGATTCGAATTGTAAATTCTGATTTATTTTGTGGTTTCTGTGTTTATTATTAATTGAATCGATTCAAGATGGAGGGATGCGGGATGAGCTGTATAAAATATCTTCTGGTGGTCTTCAATGGAATATTTCTGGTGAGTTTAATTTTTTTCTTCTCATAACAATGGAGAACGTGCGTTGAAAGCTTGAAAGTTTGTTTCGAACGGAATGAAGAATTCGTTTTTGCGATGACAAAACAGATGTTTCTCGCTTCTATTTCAATGAATGGTTATTTTTGTCACCGGTCGCTTGTACTTTTCGCTCCGGTACAGCTATCAACAACTTAATTTACGAAAGAAAAAATGTCGGACTCAAACTTTTGAAACGAACTTCACAAATCACAACACGGGGGAATAATTATTGATTGTAAAATAGTAAAACTGTTCATCGTGTGAGATTCAAATCTCGGTCACGTTATTTTTAAACGTCAACAAATGATATTTTCGTCTGTAAAATCAAAAGCGGCGTGTTTCAAGGGTAATTCTGGAAGCGTGCGCATCGCTGAAAATGTCAACCATGCGAATCAGAGTTTGTACAATTTAAGTTGTTATTTCAATACTATGATCGTTAATCAAGAGTAATTAACATTTTTGAGGTAATTTCATGAGTTTTTCAAGGATGAATCTGAAATTTGCTATAGTTTAGGGCTGTCTTAACAACTAGTTATTATAAAGGCTAGGATATTTTTTTGAAAATAAAGTAGATTAAAATAGGTGTGTTTCAAAAGTCGTGTTAATTATATTGTTAACGAATGAAATACTGATTCAAAGGACTTGATTAGGGGAAGGTTTAAATGTTAAGCATTTTTTCATAAAAATATAAGGGCCTGGAGATGGATATGTTATAGGCCAGATATTGTTTATCACTATCTCTGTAGGTACCAAAACTAATCAATATTGGTTCAGCTATTTTGGCGCGAAGCTTAACAAACACACTTTCACAATAATAATAATTTTAATAAGTATATCTTATTAAAATTAGAATAGGATAGCTCGTTATCTATCACAACTGCAAAATTGAATAAATATAGAAAAAAATATTCGTAACATGTTTATAAATTATTGCTTCATCAACATTTTCTCACTTATTATGGTTCTTACATAAAAAGATCGAGTGGATACAATCGTTTAAGGCCAATCAAGGCCCACATATAAACTTAAATGGACTGGATCTACCAAACAAGTACTGTCAGAGGTCTGTACAGTATTTCATTTGGATAATGATGAATTTTAATGTATTGTGTAAAGAGTAAAAGGTATAATTTAATTTAAAATTACTCTTAAGGATTGGCTGGTGAATGCTCTAGTTTTTTGTGATAGAATTTAAATGTTAGACGTGCTTGAAATGCGCGAATGCATTAAGTACTGCAAAATATTGTTAAACATGTGAGGATAGGTGAGTATTGCTTTTAAATGCATCGCAAATGCGGCATCTCGGTAGACCAAAATGAAACCTATCTTGTTCGTTTCAAATACAAAATTCTGCTCAAAGATTTGACAATAATAACCTTTTTTAAAGGATGGTAAATCATCAAATGACTCCTTCTACTCTGGGCGGAGCAGAAGGGCGTATCAGACTCTTACTGACCAAAACCCATCCGTGTTCCTCCTAATGCCCTTTGCGTTCCGGGGCCGCGGTGACTCTTACGGCAGTGGCAATAGTTACCTATTATTTAATTTTGGATCAAAACTTATTTTAAAATATGGAGGCGCACAGCAGACCATATCAAATCACAATCAGGCTTATTCAATAAACAAAATGTGACCATAATGATTACCGACTTGAAAATACATTAGCAACTTTTTTATTCAATTTTTCTATAGATAATAAGTAAGTTAGGATTTTTATGAATAAGCTGAACATCTATTAAAACTGCTTAACACTTTTAGTAAGGTAGTTTGACAGCAAATATTTTGACAATATTTTAAACTCAATTGATCACAAAATATCATTAAAAAAACTTACCCATTTCATAAAATTGATTCACTGAACTTTAACTATTAAACTGATTACTACTAAAACAATGTTTATGAACACATGCACGCGTTTTAAACATTTCTTTAAATTATATTATTAAAAAGGTTTTTTATGTAAAAAATTAAAATAGTATTTCACAACATAGCACTATATTTTATAACTATAGTCAACTTGTAACTGAGCATCAACTTTAAACCAATTTGCCTATAAAAGCCAAGTTTGTAACTTATTTCCTTTTCGGTCACGGGTTCAAAACTAAGGTTTTTCCATTTCAATGGCGGTTAAGTATAATTATGTATATTAATTATGTGTAGCGGTTAAGGGTAAACCTGTCCAAACGTCAAAGTACGAGACTTTGACGTAAGAAGATAACTAAATACGAGCAAAAAGGAAAATTTAAGCATTTTTTTTTGTTTAAATATTAATAATTTATTAAAAAAATATATATATTATATATTTCTGTACAACTAACTGTTACTATATTTACACTTAAATAAACAAATTATTATTATTATTTCCCGTGTACATTTTTCCTTTCAGGAATTTGCTGATCACCTATATCCTACTCATACTTTTTGGTAGAAGTTTTTAAAAGAAACAACGTTCAATACAGATAAAACTACAAAAAAAAAAATCTCTAACGTAAAGACTCCCAAAGACTGTTTATGCTGGCTAGCTTTACTAAAGTAATAGTTCCCTTGAGATACCATTTCTTAATTTAGCTTATACGTGGCAAGTAGCTTACAAAATATAATTGATTATTATTATTATTTATTGAAAATGAATAACTCTTCTACACGTCAATTTTTTTTTGTCAAAGTAATCAGGATGAGGCCAGTATTTCCTAGTTGACCCTGAAAAAAAAAAACATCGTAACAAAGTGTTATAACGTTAACTCTGACTTTGTGTCAGAGTTAACGTTATAACATTTTAAAAAAATGGTGGACTTTATGGTCCCCGTATACAAGACATCAATATACATTATAATATCTTCCCAAAAAAGCTGCTGGCCTGAAAAATGAAATTGGACTTGGATTTTGTTTTTTTTTGTTTCATTTTTATCAATTTCTACATTTATGTGGCCGAATATAAATAGCTTCTTCCTTATTTATCATCATGGTGTCATAAATACTTGAATCCTAGAATATATAATACGCAAGCCTTTATTAATACCTAAGTTTTATATTAGTCAACCTACCATTTGTTCTTGAAGGTAAATGATGACCTTTCTGAGTCATCAGTTCGTCACCGATGACTACCATAAAATATCTTGATTTTTCTATTTCAAATGGTTAATGGTTTACCTTTACATCATATAATAGTTATTTCCTTTGTTGAGTACCTTCCCGTTTTAAGTATATGTGTATGTCCAGATAGAGCTATAGTTGGCTATTTTTTATGCAGATAAGACGGCAGTAGATTCTTCATGTTAACGCTTTTCCGTTCTCAACTCCTACAATGACGTCTTAAAACTTATTACGGTGTGGGAGGGAGACGGAGCTATACAAAACGCAACGGAAATATGATAGATTTTCTGGCTTCTGACTATCGGTATAATGGCCGTCAAAGAATTTCAAATGACAGCCGGGATCAACGACTTAAGGCCTACGCACACGGGGACGGAATGGCAAAGAATTTTGGCAACGGTCAGGACACACTAGCGGCTTAGATACTGTAGCATTACGGCGGCCTACCAGTGTATTCTTGATCGAGGCCTACCAAGACATCTCACGGCGTGTCGCGGTATGCCGCCGCGGGATCCCTTAGCACGCTCTCGAATGCCGTGTCAATAAATGCCAATGTTTTAAATTGATGTCGTATTCCTACTATAGTATGCGCCAGATAAATGTGGAATAAAGTATATTGACCTTTCCCTAATAACTGTTCATAGGTACCTGAACAATTAAATATGAATCGTTTTTCATTATTAGACAATGTTAAGGATCACGAGAGATGATGATTCGGGACAGCTTTGTGTCATTAATTCCGTTTTTCAAATTAAAAATGTCAATAATTGTGGGTGGGTCAATGACCGTTATTCCACGATTATCTGGCGCCTACTATACTTAGTTGAGTTTGAAAGTCCCTTGGTGAAAAAAAAAAATCCTCTGCCATTCCGTCCCGGTGTGCTCTTAACGTGCTTCTCTAGGCACGGAGCGGTGGTGTCACGGTTATTTAATGGATGGTGTTTCATCCACGACCAACTTCGGCAGCATCGCTTTACCTTGAAGATCGATCCGTGTGGCTGTTATAATTTATTATGTTATGGTTTTATTGCTCGTTGTAATAAAACCATAAGAAAATAAATGTCATTGTAGTCGAAATAATACTAAATCCTAATTACATTTCGGAAGCAAGGACCACTTACAAACAATTTCGGGCTTAGAAGCGACTGGTTATACACTCCGAAGTCACTCGACCGGACAGACAGACATTTGAATCAGTCATGCATTCACGAGCCGCTCGAAGTTACCCAAAGGATATAATAAATTACCATTACACTATCTTCACGAGCAGGGAAGCTTTTTTGTTTAAAGATAAAAGAGTTGAAAATAAATAAAAAACATTGTTACTCAAGTGTAACAGTAGGTTTCTAGAATCATCAAATAAGTTGTAAACGCTTTGTTGTCTTAGGCTCGACTTCGGATGCGAAGAGTCGACGAAGCTCAGCATCAAATAGTTCAGATTCTTGCAAGCCAAATGTGGTGGCCATTTTTGTGTTACCAAAGAGCTTCGGACGTCTTCGGAACACTAAAGTCATCTGCCTAAGTCCTAGCAACGATGATGAGCTATTCGTCTTGGCTCACCAAACCTAGCCGGTTAACCTTTCACCGGTTTCAACCTAGGTGGAGTGAGCATGAAGTGAACTGTCATTCCATCTTATTTGTATGGATTGACAGCTCACTTCATGTTCACTTCACCAGCGCGACTGCATTAGTCCAAGCAACTGCGCAAACAAGCACTCCAAGGTAGTTACTACAGCGCACGACTGCGATGCCAAATCGTGGTAGCTTGGGTGAAGGTAAAGGCGACAGCATCAGGACTATTTCGTCGAATCGCTACAAAAAGTCGTCGCGGGCAATCTACATAAAATATATTTTTTTTACTATCATAAACAATCATCTCTTTAAAATATAGAAAAAGATAGATTAAAGTGCAGTTTCAGTATGGTAAGAGGCCGAGGTTTAGAGCTGCTGTAGCCCATACACGTGATTGCTTTATTTAAACAGCTCCTTGGGGTCTTCTTTGCACTCCAAAAAGTTCAACAACAAAAGAACATCTAAAGTCATTAGAAGTAATAAATGATAAAATCGAAGTTGTAAATGCAATGTGTAAAGTCACGCTAGGACTTAATTATCTGTAGGTTTAATATTTCGGTTTAATATGTCGTTTAGCTATGGCTAACTGGGTGATATCGATTTTCCATTATTATTTGTTTGTTTTCCTGTCTATTTGTAGTTGTTTTTCCGCAGTGGTAGGAGGTAGATTGTGACAACTTAAGGAAGGAGAATCAGACCGCTTATACAACGTGTAACAGAATAAACGCTTTACAATGGGCCCAAACCCGAAAACGCGAAAAAAATCAGCTGTTCAGTACATTTTGTCAAGTTACGCGCACAGCATTCACAAGCACAGATTTCAGAGTTGGTCCCATTGTAGGAGTTATTCATAATGATGAGTGTAATGACCCCTTAAGAGGTATTGCTACACATTGTATAGAGAAGCCCGAAGAAGAGCTCGAGGCAAAATAATAAAAACCGCACAGGTCGAACTTCGCGGTTGAGCTTCGTTTGGATGGGTGACCATCCATTACATACCGTGTCTCCTCCGTACTTTAGAAACGTTAAGCCATTGGTCCCGGCTGCCATTTGAACATCTTTGACAATCGTGACGGGTAGTCAGAAACCAGATAATCAGACACCAGTCCTGCTATGGGGTACCGTATTACGGTAGTGTTACGTGTGAATTCGCCCCATTGGAATCAGAGACAAGAAAAAATGGATTCTGAAGTGTTGTAGTGTACATAATATTTTGTCGAGTTGTGCCTCACTTGAATGCTATTAAACTGTCTGCTTTGATGACTGTTACAATCATTAATTTGTTATTTGTCCTTTGACACGTTACATCCGTGACAGGTGTCGGATGACAAAGTGGTGTCACTTTGAGATCAATATTGGAGTTTAAACTTTTAGCATTAAGTTGACACACTTGATATTCAACCATTTAATTGAACACATAAAAAAGGAATTAAAATTCTACGCCATCCGTTTTTTTTTTTGTTTTTTTATTAGAGATGAGTTTGCTCTTGACTCTAGTCTAGGTCATAGCTGACAGAGACAAAGTTACGATGGAGCGAGCTTACCCAGAAGAAGCCAGTTCACTCTAATTTTGAAGAGATTACGGTAAAGTGTTGTATGCGTTCGGAAACACAGACGCAGGCAGAGAGTTTCACTCCTTTGCTGTGCGCATTATAAAAGACGTTTGGAAACGTTTAGTGCGAATTGGTGGAATAGCAACAAGGTAGGGATGGTAACTTGCAGTGCGTCTGGATGTCCGATGGTAGAAAGAAGGGGCCGGTGGGATGAGGTCGTGGAGTTGGAAACCTGCACTGATCCTTTTGTAGCTCTAGACGAAGTACCATTCTATAAGGGAATGCGATTGACGAAATGCCAACATTTAAGGGATTGATCACGTCACATTTCGACAGCGTTTGTCAATCCCCACCCATTTTAGACGTTTTAACAGTCGCCTTTGTCACGCTTTTTTTTTTAAGGATGGGAAGTCATCAAATGACTTCTTCCGCTCTACGTGGGAAGGTACTCCTGGACACTCCAGGTACAAAAAGTACCATATGTTTGTCTCCAAGGTACAATCCATCAATTTATAACAAATTCATCAAAATTGGTTTATCGGTTTAGGAGTGAAAACGTACCTTATAAACACACAAAGTTATAATATTATTTTCGCATTTATAAATGTTAGTGGGTATGGAAAAGGATACTTATAGTAGGTAAGAGTACTTGACTCACACTTAAGCCATTTTCTAAGTAATTATTGGTAAATCAAACATGCTTAATTTAAATAATTAGCCCACGCTGGTCTATACCTAGGTAAATAAATATATATAGTCCTCCTGACCGATTTCGGCCATGGCGGCCACTCTCAACCGAGACTAGCCATCTTCGCAGGGCATATTATAGTGCACAAGTGTGTGTGCAAACACAGGTGCACTCTCTCTTCCAACACTCTCATATTCCGATGGGACGGCAACCCGACACGACCGGAGGGAGATCTAGCGCAGGACCAACGGCTTAACATGCTTTCCGAGGCACGGGGGTGTCACACCACCAACTTCCAAAGTCCGGGCTGTCACTGAGAAATTCCTATTGGAAAAGCCCAATGACACTTTCCCAGGTCGGGCAAAAAGGTCAATAAATAGACAGATCCCTAAACTTTATTCATGAATTCTGAGAGCTATATGTAATATGAGGATATCCTTGGCTCCAGGTCTCTGGCAGACAAGGTAGCCCTTTGGAAGCGTCTGGCGAAAAGTAAAAGAGAATTTGAAATAGGAATATAAAAATATATTTTGTTTTTTATTTGGGAATCGGGTGCCAACGTTCATTGAAGGCTGACGTAAAATATATTATGAAAGTTTAAATCTAGAATATAGTTTCATTTTATAATAATATCACAAGTAGCACAAGCGTCCGCTGGTGTTACAGTAACTACACAACAAGGAACAAATTTTTTGTTGTGTGGTTACAGCTATGAACTATCAATTTAGCTTTTCTAGCTATAATATTTTTTAATAATTTAAAAATAATTTTATTCAAATAAAATCGTCTACAAAAGTGTACATTTCGGTCATTTAGTCAACAGTAATAATATTTTTCACACAATTATAGTGCCTAAAGATAAACTAAAACTAAGATATTTTTATTAAACGTGCAATTAACGGTGGTTCGGAATTGCAATGTTAGATAGCGACCCGCTCGATCTAGGTTACTTTAAACCTATGTTTCAGGCCACCACTTTACGATCCAATTACATTGGGACAATACAATGTAAAGCTATGTTAGTGAACTGAAGATACTTGGAAGAATCCATCGTATTCGTTACACATATATAAGTTGTCGATAGTTTGCAATGCTCCTCAAGGCTTTGGGCTCTTTTATGAAGCTTTTACCCGCGGTTCTGCTCCCGTGCCCACAACTTTGTATATCTTAAAATATATATTTCTTGTGTTCGTGTGTATGTCACTGAACTCCACCTAAACGGCTGGACCAAGGTTCAAGGGGATTCGAGAATGGTTTAGATTCACAATTGGACCCGGTAGGTGGCGCTGCAATCGATTTCTATAATTTTTCGTCAGACACAAAGCAAACAGGACAACGTCTGTCGGGACCGCTAGTTATATTATGTATTTATTTATTATGATTTCCAGATTAAATTTTTTTAAGGCATCCAGCGATAGTTTTACGGACTCCCTACATATCTTTTCTCCGTCGTTCTCAAATTAATCTAAATATGGTCTATCAAAAATCACTTTTAGCGGTAGAACCTTCCATTACGCCTTATGATATTATTGTTTAAGCTTCTTCATTTGTTTTGGTGTAAGTACCATAGAGAGTATTCTATTCTCTCTATCAGTCGAAGAATTTTCGTAATTGCCTCAGTATCTACTTCTAGAGAATACCTAACATAATATATCAACCAAAAATATCCGTCCGTATAGTTATAATCACACTTCACACTAATATTAGAAAAGTTAAAGTTTGTGATTGTGTGTGTATGCTTGTTACTTCTTCACGCGTAAACGGTTGGACCAATTTAGATGAAATTTGGTATAGAGATTGTTTGAGTCTCGGGAAAGGACATAGGATAGTTTTTATCGCGGGAGTAAGTTCCCTTGGGATAATTTTCGACATTAACGCGGGTGGAGCCACGGGCCGTAGCTAGTAATATTATAAAACAATACTCCATCTTTAACAAAGTGATCATTCCTTGTTTTTTTTTTTCTTAAAAGTAGATTCCAATTTCTACAATCACACATTAATTTATTTCCACTCCAACTTTTAATTCCACACTACGAACTTAACAGGGGCGGATCCAAGATTGCCGTTTGGGGGGGCTTGACCCCGTTGAGGATGGGGTTTAGCAAGTTATCATCTGCCTAGCCTTTTCCCAACTATATTGGGGTTGGCTTCCAGTCAAACCGGATTCAGCTGGATGCCAGTATTTTACGTGGAGCGGCTGCCTACCAGACCTCCACAACCCATTAAATAGGTAACACGGTACTCCTTGGCAAGACTGGTGTCAGATTCTAGTGTTGTCTGGTGTCAAGTAAACAATAAAAAAGCAATATAACGTTTTATTTTATTAAACGCATAACAAAGCTCCTTAAATTCCTTAATCACTTTGTTAGGTTATGTACAATCAAAAAAATCTGAGTTTTTTATGAGGGGGGACCTGGGCCCCTTAGCCTCTCCCGGATCCGCCAATGCAATTTATATTAATTATCATAAAAGCTCACAGCCAAACCGCCACATTTCAAAGTTCGGAAGTAATTGAAATTGATTAACTAACTCGTGCCTCTAACACTTTCCCATTTTGTAGTTCAATTTTGACTAATTGATAGAACGTTTCAATTATTTTGTATCAATTATAATTAATTCCTTAACATTGTAAACCGGCAGTAGGTACCTAACTTTACGATTCAATGTCCTCATCGATTAAGTTCGGATCGACGATTACGATTTTCGGTGACATTTAGACACGAAAATTCGCATTCATTTCTCACAATAATTCGTTACTAAATTGTATGTTTACGTACTTAGTTTTTCTAGTAAGTATGTTGAAAAACGTCGTTTGAAACACGTGGGCATTCGTTATAGCAGTCTCTCGCCACTAGTTTGATCCAGCCCGTCCCTAGCTGTCCTCCCCCCAGCGACGCCCTAAGCCGAGGCACGTATACCACAGGGGGTGCCCTTAGCGTGTAGCTTAGTTTGTAAGTTTTTTTTATAAGCCCTGGCTGGAGGCTTTAATATTATATTAAGGCCACCACAGGCAAGCCCGGTAAGCAGTCGACAACCATAAGGTTGTCGACTACTTACCGGGCTTGCCTGTGCGAGACGCCACTCACAAAAAAAAAAGTCTCTCGCCTTCGGCTCAGTCGTCTCCGCCTCGGCTGCAATGACAAAGTTTTCCCACTTGCATGAAAAAAATCACTATTATAACCGGACAAGCTAATATTTCTGCAGATAAATTTTACAGACTCGTAAACAAACAAATAAATAAGCAGTACTATCACGTTATTTAATTAGATTCTTACTCACCTATTATATACCTAGGTAAATGAAGCCTTCGTGACCTAAGCGATGCATCTACAGACATGAAATAAACACTGCAATTATATACAAGAACAAAACGTGACGAGTCTTAGATTTTCCCATGACATTGCTATGTTGAACGAGCGAGGAAAACAATGTTATACTTTATCTTGATAACTAACTTTATCGTGTTACCCAGTAACTGGGTTGTGAAGGTCAGGTAGGCCACAACCGACTTTCAAATAACAAAAACACTACCTTACACTACATATCGGTGTTTTTTATTGTTTCTTCGTTTTTAACACCGACTTCCGAAAGTAAAGTTATTCTATACTTTGTAGTGTTTTTTTTTTGTTATTTGGAAGTCGGTTGTATTTTTTTGCCAATTGATTTTTTATTTTTCATTTTTTAGTGGTACTTTTAATTTTTCGGTAGAAAGTGAAAAATCGCTCTCTCTCTCTCCCCCTGAACTCTTTTAGACCTGGATATTTAGCGTATGCATACCAAGTTTCATTAAAATCAGTTTATTTATTTCCAAGAATAAGGACTTCAAAGTTTGTATGAAACGCCTTGAGGAGTAAACGCTCTTAAGCAGTATGGTTGATATAAATATGAACTCAGCGATAGTGAAGGTTTTTACAAAGAAATACATACTTACCTATATTTATAAATAACTGATTTTTTTTTATTTTTTTTTTATTTAATATGGGTTTGCTCTTGACTCTAGTCTAGGTCATAGATGACAGAGACAAAGTCGACGATGGAGCGAGCTTACCCAGAAGAAGATTGATTGTCTGTTTGTTACGCTTTCATGTTTAAACCGCTGAATTTTGATATAAGTAAAGATAAATTAGAACTTGGAAGAGGACATACGATACTTTTTATGCCGGGAGTACGTTTCCTTGGATATAAGCCTCCCGACAACACTCTTTAGGCTTTGGCTCTATGGAACACTTTTAAAAATATCCCTTCTGATTCTGCAATGATGCCAATTAATTACTCCACCTGAGAGAGCAATACTTTTACAGTGACAAGATAAATATATACAACGTGTAACAGAATAGACGCAATAACTCTTAAGGGGTCATTGTACTCATCATTATGAACAACTTTTACTATGGGGCCAAACACGAAATCGCGAAAATAAAAATTCTGTTACACGTTGTATACATTATAATAGGGTATGCCGCAAGATGTCCACTCACATCATATCAAAACAATCCAACAACCAATTTAGCTACTCTTGAACCGAAATGAAAACATTCCTAAAAATAATAATAATATATATTAATATTAATATTATAAAAATATTTTGTCAGCCCTGACCCGTTAGATCACCATTGCGTAGTCCACGAGACTTATTACATAATGGCTTATTTATTCATCCGCTCACTATAAGCGCCTCCACGCATCTGTGTGACTCATTAAAAGATGAACCAAGTACATGTAGGTATAAACATCAAAACATATAACTCTTCCGTTACTGAGTGACTGACAGACAACACACAGCCGAAACTACTGGTCGTAGATAGCTAAAATTTTGCATGTAGGTTCCTTGGGGAGTGTAGGGGAGCACTAAGGATTTCCCGAAATTCCTACGGGGACGGAAAAAAACTGGAATATGCGAATACGAAGTAGCGGGCTTGAGTAGGTACTCCAGAAACTTCAACGCTCCGTTAAAGGATAGACTTTAACGGGGAGTTTTTGAAAATTAATCAAAACATTTTATTATATAATTAATTAGTCAGCCATTTTTGCTGCTAATTATTTATGCACAACTGCTGGGCCCTTTCACCCCGGAGGGCAACCCCCTCCGGGGTGAAAGGGCCCAACAGTTGTGATTATGAGATATTATTATTATGAAAAAATCGTTAGATCCACTTCAATTATAACATTTTTAAATAGTTCATACCATTTTCCAAGTAAATTGAAGCAAGCAATAATAAATAATTAAAATGAATCACCGAAATGTATGTATGTACGCGTATAACTTCAGAATGACTGCACTCAATTTAATCATTCTTTTTTGTTGTATTCGTTATTGTCAGAACAATTTTTTTTAAAGAAAAATTACGCTACGACCTTTAGAAGCCGATCAAAAATCCGAAAACGGCGGATGAAACAGCGGGGCACAGCAAGTAATTATATAAAAGTGAAACTGACTGACTGACATTTCAATGCACAACCGAAACTACTGGAACATATAATTTTGCACAAGGCTTCCTTTTGAAGGGATTTTTGGAAATTCAACCTTTAAGGGAAAAAGGGAGAAAAGTCTTCGGTCTTCTACAGATTGTACTTTGGGGAGAGTGTCCAGGAACTCCACCACCTCATCCTACCGGCCCCCTAACCTTCTACCATCGGACATCTAGTCGCACTGCAAGTTACCATCCCTACCTTATTGCTATTCCACCAATTCGCACTAAACGTTTCCAAACGTCTTTCATAATGCGCACAGCAAAGGAGTGGAACTATCTGCCTGCGTCCGTGTTTCCGAACGCATACAATAATCTCTTCAAAATTAGAGTGAACAGGCTTCTTTTGGGTAAGCTCGCTCCATCGTCGACTTTGTTTCTGTCATCTATGACCTAGACTAGAATCAAGAGCAAACTCATATTAATAAAATAAAAAAAGTTTTGCTACTAAATCTGCGCAGACGAAGTCGCGGTCGAGGTGCAGGTTTCTAATATAAGTTGGCATCGCATTCCATGGGTTTCCGGACTAACAGAGATCTAGTTTCACTGGCTGTTTTTTTTTGGCTTGAGATGTCGTCAGTGTACAACACTGCTAAGACAAGATATGTATGCGTCCTTTTGATCGAAAAAACAAAACTTTTGTCTCTGGCAGGCTCGTACGCAGTTAGATAGATAAACAAGTTTCGTTCCGAATCGTAAACGATGAAACTTTTTATGGTTTTACGTTTTTGCCATGTGTTGGTGATATAATACCAACCGTAATATTATCTGTAAGACTATAGGTAACTGGACTTGGTCGTTTGTTTATTTATTTATAATAAGCACACCAAAAGCACTGTCACTTATAATTCAAATAAAATTACAATCAAAATCGGCATTTCAGTAACCATGCAAATGACAGGTATGCATGACATTGAACATAATGAATATTAGAGACAAAAGGAAAAACTAAAAACTGCGTCCAGTATACCTAAATCCTGAACACTACAAAAACAAAACAACAGCTATTAAGACGTACATTGTTCGCACTGTTTGAAGAGGGAACGTCTGTATGAAGCAAAACTTATAGAGAAAACTTCGATAGGGCAATCCGTCAAATTGGACCTAACATTATACAACCTTGCCATACGTGTTAGGGGGCTATTAAAGGTGGTATTTAAGGTAGATATAGGCAATTGAAAAATGCGAAAGGGTAAAAGATAAAGGGATTTCCAAAATTTTAACCATAAAACCAAACCTAAAACCAAATGAGTCAAATGTAACAATGTTCAGTTACTGGCCAATATAAACAGAAGCACATTGTCTAGTTTAAAAAAAAAACAATTTGCGTTTTAAAGACCAACGCGAAGAACATTAGTCAAATTAAAACAAAGCTCGCGACGTGATTTGTAGTTGTTTAAACGGTTCAGTACACACACATCAGGATTTTGGTTATGTTAACTCACAAGGGAGCATTGTTTGGAATATTAATGAAACACACGGTTCAGTTAGTCAGCCATGGCCATGAATGAATACGATAGTTAAAGATGTTAGTTGACCAAAACGACGAATCAAAACGGTTTATTATGGATGTTACACTAATAGAAATAATAACGTTTTGTTTTCATCTCGCTACTTCAACTTAGGCTTATTCTACACAGGATCTGTGTAGCCGGCACTCAGAGATAGCATAGCTTTCTATCAATGTAAGAATTTCTGTAGCTATAAAGACATGTGGCGCAAGACGAAAGATGGATCCATGAACTGCGGAGAGACACCACACAAACACTGAAGATCGGAGCCTGTCTTTATTGCGGTCGACCTGAGTGGGGAGGTAATTTAGAGTTTTCTACATCGGCCACAGTATAGCATGCTCAGGTGGAAGGCTTTCCGAAGGCTTCATGAAATAGTCAGAAGTATATTATTGGTATCTTAATCTGGTTCTTGTCGGGGTTCCAAGTTTGCTTCTTCCATCCATCTCTATCAGTCGAATACTGAGCAGATTAAGTATTCATCTATCCCTTGACATACTCTTTTTAAATTACGTGTCTACACGAAAAAGGTGTTGCTATTCCTACTAGTTCTTATAATTAAACTTTCTGGTAATCATTTTGTTTCAGGTGGAAAATTCCAGTTCTCCATACTCGGAAAATTTTCAATGATTCACCTGAATATATAATTTGTTGTACAAATGTCATTATAATTATTTCCGTGACCGGGTCATTGGATTCCTGGCATTAATGTTGTATGGAACTATATGTTTATCACTCGGGGTGGTTTGACCTGTGCTCCGGTCATCAATTATGTAGGCTCCATCAATCAATACTCGTTAATGCATTTCTACTTAGGCTGAGTGATTTCTTATTCATCAGATGCTTGGCTGATAGAAAAGCTACTTGGAACTTTTATTTCAGGACAGTTGTTTTCGATTGCTTATCTAGATTATTCTCGATTAATTATCGCTGGTCGATCGATAAAAAACTAATAAATTTTATTGACATTAATAATTATGAGAACATACAGCAAGCAACATCTACAACAACAAAAAAAACTATTTATTGTAGATGTTGTTCAGCTCGATAGCTTCAGTGGAAGTGGGTGAAATATTGATTGCAAGATTCCAGGACATACATACAAGTGAAGAAAATAAAAACTTTAAAAAAACTACAACATTTTGTTGTATTTCTGGGTTTTCCTGCCTGAATTTTCATAAATCTAATTTATCATCAATTGAAACATTGGTATTTTGTAAATTAATAGTGTGACTGTCTTGTCTTAAAATGAGTTCAATAATCATATCAACAATTTGTAGGTTTACCATAAACGTTTACTTAAATTGCCATTAAAATTATTTATGTACCTAAACATGAATGCGGCTACTATTAAGCTAGAAGGTGTATTTTTAAATCGACACTACAACCGGGTCGAGGAACTGGGTCGCGCCCGAGAAGTACCAAAGGCACTGGTCGATATCATTTGACTACACTATCGTGGAAAATAGTGAAGCACTCTGTAAATTATTACTTGACTGGTGTGGTCATTGACACAAGAGCCTCTAAACAAATTGAAAATCAGCGATTAAGGATTGACCAAATTAATGAGATTGATTTGCTTGACTGAAATATCACGCGACAGTTCCTCACATTTTGAAAATCGTTATCTTTAGAGTAGGTAAGTGCTATTTTGGATCAATGGACATAAATGATAATGTTAGTATGGACATGCCCCGGAATTCCCGGGAATATTTTTCTGAATGTCGATGTATTAAATGAAATTAAATTGTTTAAGATATCATGATTGAGTATGCGCGACGACATCATCAAACTACTCTTTCCGGCACAAGCTGGTGCTGCGCGTTGCTGTTTGCCATATTACTTACTGGTCCCGGGATTCATAAGGCAAATCAATGTTAAGATAACGATCACTAAGTCCCGCGAATAGCACTACCTGTGCCGATCACTGGTCATCATTGATAGAATTTTACTTTGTCTTGAAAACCCTGAGGGTATTGCCAACCCTGAGACTGACATTATGTACTGAATAGCTGTTTTTTTTTCGCGATTTTGGATTTGGTCCCATAGTTAAAGTTGTTCGTAAGGATAAGTACCTACAATGCGCTCGTATTGCGTTTATTCTGTTACACGTTGTATAATAATATAGGCCCATTCTTTCAATTTCAGTTGATTGAAATAAGCGATAATGAGAAAACTAAAGGAGTGATGAACATGATTCCAATGAGAAAATAAATTATTCTTATAAAATATAATTATTAATTAAATATAAACTTCTTGAAGGCCTATTCTCGTACTTAAATAACGTTAAATTTCAAGTTGCAATATCATCTCAGTGACAATCATTGTCAAAATGTATATTTGACTTTCAAAATTGCCTTTTAATGGTCTAGTTGAAATAAATGAATTGACTTTGACTTTCACTTTGATTAGTGCTGTTTTTGACAGTTTGCGACGGCGATGTCAAAGTCAAAGTCAATTCATTAATTTCAATTAGATCATAAACAGGCACTTTGAACGTCAAAAGTTACAGTTAGAAAAAAAACTGTGTGACTAGTTGTAGGCCCTTAATAAACGAGAATTGCCCTTCTTTCGATTATTTTTTGAAAATAAAATCAAGAAGAATTTTCAGTGTCAGAGAAGCTATTCCACAAAGTTTACTGACATAATGTGTCCAATCCGAAATGATTAAATATCATCCGAACTAATTTGTTTTGTTATTCAAGTAGGTAGGTACATCATTGCGGATTCACACTCGTTGCATTCGGATTTCCAAGTGGAATAACACCACAGTTTAACGATCAGCTCGCGAAGTGGACTTCAAAATAGAATAATGATTCTGATGTCATGCGATGGTATCACACTACTGCAACAATTAGACCAATTTACTCAAATACCATGCGGCAGATGGTCAACAGATTTTCAAGAGCACACTTAATTTCAAGGTTTACTGCGTTACTATTAGAGACACATGATTGTTAATAGTTGTAGTACATCTGTTGCGTATATCTATGATGTTAGACCATCATAGATATACGCAACAGATGTAGGTACTAATTTACTTTGAGGTGATAAATTGTATTTTTATTTAACGTTAGTCCTACACGTCATTTTTAGGGTTCCGTACCCAAAGGCTAAAACGGGACCCTATTACTAAGACTCCGCTGTCCTCCCGTCTGACTGTCTGTCCGTCCGTCACCAGGCTGTATCTCATGAACCGTGATAGTTAGACAGTTGAAATTTTCACAGATTCTGTATGTCTGTTGCCACTATAACAACAAATAATTAAAAAACAGAATAAAATAAATATTTAAGGGGGTATAAATCAGATACAACAAACGTGATTTTTTTTGCTCGTTTTTGCTCGATATTGCAACAGGTATATTCACTTTTAAAATAAATAATTAAATTAAAATGAAACAAATATTTAAGAGAGCCCCCTTAAATATTTGTTTCATTTTAATTTAATTATTTATTTTTATTTAACAGACATGATATTTTTGCCTTTTTTATAGATAATGGTACGGAACCCTTCGTGCGCGAGTCCGACTCGCACTTGGCCGGTTTTTTTGGTCAGTTTAACTAGAAGAGGCTAGTGTTTCTCTTATAAAGGCCGTATTATTGTTTGTGTTAGATATGCAGACCATCTAGGTTAATGTCTGAGGTGGTATTTTTAAGCAGAAGAGAACTGTTTTGGTCTACACAGGTTTGAGTGGACCTGTCCAGACAGTGCAAGCATTTGTCAGTTATCATCTAGCTCAACTAGTTATGGTGTGCAAGCACTCCGTT
The DNA here is from genome assembly GCA_002192655.3 of Mamestra configurata. Lineage (NCBI taxonomy): Eukaryota > Metazoa > Arthropoda > Insecta > Lepidoptera > Noctuidae > Mamestra > Mamestra configurata. The sequence continues at coordinate 304,731 of NDFZ01005240.1, forward strand.
TGAAAATGTATGCTCCTCATCTAACTTCTCAATAAGGGAAGTCATTACCATCCTTTACACCGAAACAGCAATGGAACTATTTCTATAGTTTTTAATTCATCTTTAACCTTTCTGGTTTGAGATGTCCCAACTTCAACGATACCTAATTGTAATTTTACAATCAGTTGTTATGACATCGCGATCCTCACGAAACAAATAAGTATTGGCAATTGTTTTAACGTCTACTTATAAATATTGATTAACTTTCCCCTTATTATTTACGACTACATTGTCAATCAAGACTCGTGTTTTTTACCTGTCCTCATTACCATTGTATGTATGAACGAAAACTTGTCTCGTCTGAGTTGGATCGACAACAAGTCTGTGTTTATATCGATTTCCCTGTCCCATTTTATTCATTTCTTAATTTAAACGTTATTGTATTGAAATCCAATTTTAACGTATATCTGTATTGATTGATAACTGATATCAATGGTCAAGAGACCCATTAACTTCAATGTTGGAACACAGATTCACAGTGCTATGATTGATATTGAGTGCGTTCCTTGCGTCCTTCAAATGGTATGTTCTGGAGCTAATTTGTAACGGTTTTGACTCCAGTAATCCCAATCAAACACAACAAACTCTAGAACATCCCATTGGAAGAAACACACTCAATTACCAATCACCCGATATATTCACTGTTCATAGCTCTGGGTCAATGGCATGTATCTATGACATAGTAACACATCGTTAAAGATCTGTTGAAGTTGTACAATTATAAAAACATGGACGTAAACTCTTAGAGATATACTCTTCAAATTACCATTTGCCAAAATGATGTAACAGCTACATACGACGGCAGATATTACGGAATTGGTGACGACATCCAGCGGAAGCCGGTTTTAGCAGTACTGTCATAAAGACATAACTGTGTCGTAAAAGAAGCTATCGTGTCACCGAGCTGTCTTCATCTTTATGGTTGTCGCACCTGTTATCCTATTGTCTTGTTCACGCTATACTTGCATTATTGATTTGTCTATTAAAATGTGTTGTACTATCAATCGACTATTCATTTCGTAAGTGACAAGGGCTTTTAGGATTTAGACAAAGTGACATCGGCAATAGTCATTGTTTAAAATGTTTGAGATTGACCATATGACATTTCGGTAGTGCATGTTAATGCCACACCATCTGCCTAGCCTTTTCCCAATTATATTGGGGTCGGCTTCCAGTCAAATCGGATTCAGCTGAATACCAGTATTTTATGTGGAGCGGCTGCCTACGAGACCTCCACAACCCATTAACTGGCTAACACGGTACTCCTTGGTAAGACTGGTGTCAGATTTTCTGGCTTCTGACTATCCGTAACGCTCGCCAAAGATATACAAATGACAGCCGGGACCAACGACTTAACGTGGTTTCCGAGGCACGGAGGAGGTTTGGTATGTTAAGATGGTCACTCATCCACAGATCAACCTCGGCAAGCGTTGCTTAACTTGAGATCGACCCGTGCCGATGTAATTATTTAGGCACGAGCTCCTAATGCCACACCACTTTAATGGCAGTTTTAAATTTTTAGGCTATGTATAGTTTATGTGTTTTGGGTTCCTTACTATCTCAGTCCATCATCCTTGAAATAAAGAAAGAAAAACTTTTGAATAAAAGTCCTTTTCTCAACTTCCAACCTAACCAGATACAGCTGAGTTTCCATATTTTTCATTACCAGTAACTGAGTGACACGATAGTTCACGATACCCTCTGGTAAGACTGAAATCAGATTTTCTGGCTTCTACAAAATACAGCAGTATGGAACAGATGGTTATCCAACCGCCAACCCATCTCGCCAAGCGTTGCTTCACCTTGTTCATCGTCCCGTGCGGCTGTTATAACTTAACCACGAGGACATAACCAATCTAAATCATCAATTTAAAAATTCTTTTAATGTTCTTAAATACTTCCTTATTGACACCGTGGATTAAACTCATCTTTAATTTTTCCTCATGTGCATATTAAGTAGATTTAGTTCCAATTGTGGATGACCAACAAGTAAATATAAATAGTATGGCTACATATGTACGACGCGCCCGTTGACATTGAACGAAATAACCATAGTGGAACAATACCTTGACGCCATGGAAATGCAATGACGTCATGGCTGCAACATGCCTTATTGAAAAGGCATTCATTCATTCATTCACACAGTGATGTTCGTTGAATCATTGAAAGTTATAAGTAATAACATTTAGACTGTTGTGATATCTGAGCCTTCCTTGTTTTGGAATACTACTGAGGGCCTAGCATGAATGTTTTTGACGTATAGTAACGTAACGTAAAATTATACCATAACTATAATACTCGTTTCAAACAAAAAAAATATTTGAATTGGATACTATATTCATATTTTTGTATGACAAAAATTGTGTAGCTATGTCGCATAAAATCAAACCAAAATACTATGGGGTTGTAGTTTTTCATTCAAAATTCACTTATAACCTGTAACCTGTAACGTTACTACACGTCAAAACATTCATGCTATGCCCTCAGCTTAGACTGTTATTGTAGAACTAAATGAAATTCGCAGACTCATAGGTTCAGGTTGGGGTATATCAAGCAAAATTCTAAATCTGTATGTACATTCGAACACGTATTCATAATTATATTTGGTATTCGTTTGTAAGAATATAAATAAATTGTAAATTATTTCAAAAACTCACACCAGGACAACAAATTTACAAAGTTTGTTTATTAATCTAGTTGTTTATTGACTAAAATGCATAAAATAAACAAACGTGACGGACAGGAAATGTGCCGATTCGAGCCGAGATTTGCGGCTGAATTATTTTCACAAGGTCGAATTCAATGTGGACAATAACAACCGTGCAATGGCGATTTCTATAGGGAACGAGCTGCAAATTGTAGCGTATTTCTATATGTTATATATAGATCATTAGTAATCATGGAAACAGAATGACCAATGTAATACATTGCTCATTCTGTCACATTCTGCATTCTACAAACAATGTTTAAACTTTAAAAAGACAGCAAAGCTTAAACAGATGGGCTAATATTTTCAGTCTTATATTTTTGAAAAATTTCCTTTGTTAATTTGAACTTTTCTGAACTGTGTGAATTATCGAAACGTCGAAAGTTCTTGTCCTCAAGGGATTCACAAAACATATTCACTATTATCACTACTTTTGTGTATATGTCACCGGGAAATAGCAAACTCCGTAAGATTATAAAATATCTTGAGAGATTTTAAACTCTCGATAAATTGTCATTGTGTTGTGTTTTAGGTTCTTAAGAAAGAAAATTTAGAAAAAAATATACATCCGGGCGAAACCGAGGCGTTAGTGGCCCGCCTTCTTGAAATATTTTTTATTATTAAGTTTTATTGTTCATGATGACGATATATTAGCCATTAACATCTGTCTAGAAAAAAAATCTGTTATAAATAAAGTAAATAAATTAGAAAAAAAACAATACACACTTAAATATATTACACTACTGTATTTAAAAAGTTAATTAACAAGAAATAACCATGACCAACCAGCAAAGTTTCAACACTTTTGACATGATATCGTCTATTCTACGTGCAGTTTATGGCCCATTTCCTTGACCGCCCGTTCTTACAACAGGCGTAGGGCGGCATGACCCATTTTTATGGCCTGTATATCAAACTGACACGAAAAAACATTCAAAGCTTGCAATGTTTGAGATTTATGAGAAGATTGTAATCGGGTTCCGTTCCTCCTTGATTGTCTTTAAATATAAATATTGTGGGCCCTCTGTTTCTAGCTTTATTATGTAGATACTAGTTGCCGCCCGCGACTCCGCCCGCGTGATTGTCGAAAATTATCCCAAGGAAACATATTCCCGGGATAAAAAGTATCTTATGTGTTATTCCAGACTATTATCTACCACTGTGCCAAATTTGATCAAAATCCATTCAGAAGTTTTTGCGTGAAAGAGTAACAAACATCCATCCATCCATCCATACTTACAAACTTTCGCGTTTATAATATTAGTAGGATTATAAAGCCATGTATCAACTATCTGTCTGAAATCTGAGGATTTATATTTGGATTTTATTTATTCTTAATGCAACATGGCATTTTCAATTTTATTGAATTCATCCACCTACTAGCGCATCGTTTTTTATTATGACATCTGTGAATATATTAATTACTAGCGGATGTCACGCGGTTTCACCCGCGTAGTTCCCGTTCCCGTGGGAGTACGGGGATAAAATATAGCCTATGTTACTTGCTGATAATATAGCTATCCATTGCTGAAAGAATTTTTCAAATCGGTCCAGTAGTTTAGGTATAAGTTTATTCGTTATATACAAAAATACAAATCTTTCCTCTTCATAATATTAGTATATATATAGACAACTGGGTAGATAAACCTTTTGAACAAAGCTTTGATTTGAAGTATTGTTGACTTGTTAAAGTCATTTAACAAGCAGAACTACTTGAAACTCAAGTATCACTGAAGATACAACACTCGGGGGCTCGTCAACAAATAATTTATCGTTTATCAAGTAAACAAAACATATCACATTACCACACGTACGTAAGAAATCACGTAGACCGACGATAATAAGACAAATCAACATCAACCCATTGACACTATAAATCACTGTGTAAGTCGTGTGATCGTGGGCGTTGCCAAATAGTAATCGGATATTGCTACTAATTGACAACACCCACCTGGAATTAGACGGCCCACGGAGTTTAGAAATCACCGTAAATCAAACTGTTCATTTAATTTAATTTGCTAAAACATGGACGATATATGTAAGTGAGCAAAATCGCTTTCGGGGATAATGAACAATTAACAAGGAAGAATTAACAACGTGTTATCAACAATATTTGGAAGTTGGATCACGTACTAAAAATTTGACGAAAGTCGAAAGTTCAATGAGAACGATATATTACAAACTCATCACAATAATTCGTTCTTTTGGAACCAATTTCAGGATGACAGGTAGATCCGAGAAAATGCCATTCCATCAGCAAGCGCGATTTTCAAAATACCGCAGGGCTTATTGTGGCATTTTGACAATCGCGTCAATTGATCACGTGACATTTCGACAGCGTTTGATAACCCTAATATAATGACAATGTCCAGAGCCCATGTTGGCCCATCAAGGTACGAGCCAGACCTTGTCGCCCATCTTTGTCTTTTGCTGTCTACAAAACGAGTATGTAATCCAAAATCGTCTATATCCAAAGTAACCAACCCCTTTTCTTTCCCCAGATCTTCGGCATCGTGATCATAGCAGCAGCATGCGTGGACATGGGGATGATCAAGGGGTTCGCTGGCATGGAACCGACTGGCCACGAGACGGATGCCCTGCTGATCGCTATTGGAGTCCTCATCATCATCATCGCTGCTTTCGGCTGCTTCGGAGCCTGGAAGGAGAGTCCTAAGCTGTTGTATATTGTGAGTAGCCATATCTCCATTGACATTTTATTGTTAACAGCCACTTCATGTAATCCGAGCAAATTGTATTTTTATTATTGCTACGTTGTTCTGATTAATTTCGTTGCGGGATCCAAAACGGTGTTACCGTTTCTCCTGGACTGGTGGGAATAGCGTTGCGAGCTTGCTCCGTGAGGTCTTGTTATCCCTCACACCAGGACTTTTTCTTATGACATTCTAAATGTTAGTAACTTCTGCTTTCTGTACCTATTTTATATAAGCCAAACAATAATTTAGATATTCATCGGGTTCGCTTAGAGTAAGTAGTATCTACAGTTTTTATATTTCTTTCTTCTTTTTTGGGAAAACTGTGTTTATGTAAATTTTGACGTTTAAAGATAATTTTTTATTCATGTGCTAGTTAGAAAACAGGACAGCTCGAACTGATAAACACAAATAGCAGTCGCGAAGACCTTAAAGATTAAACTACAGCGTATATTATAATAGACAACATGGTTGACGATATTTATTTTAACCTTGAAACAAATAATATGAGCGAATCACCAATAGACGCGTTAATTGACCAATAGAGTGTGACGAAAAATTGGTCACCACAGCGTGTCTACTCTGATTATATCCAAAGTTTTTATACTAGTATGTTTTACTATGTGTCCCTGCTAAAAATAGGTTCGGTTAGTAGTATTATTGTGATCATGAAGCTAAAAATTTTATTTTGTAATACAATTGGGTTTTTATCCCGCGCATTTGCCCTCGTGGTCTTTAACATCTAGCCAATGGCACCTGGCCCAAATTTGGTTTTCAATCGCTGGAATCATTTTCGCAATCAAAACCGGACTTCCAGTAATGACCTATCTACAAACACAAATTTAAAATTTTTATAATATGACTTTGTAATGAACACAGGAGTAAGGCCCAATTTATTAGGTACTTCATAATTCCAAAATGAGAAACGTCTAAACTTCAAACATCACAAGTCACGAAATTACGGTGATTTAATTAAACTTTTTCGTTACTAGGTTAAACTGCAGCTTTATACTCTGACCCACCTACTCACTCGTGACTTTCGTCTATATTTCAATATTGACCCAAAAACATAATTGGTCATGGGCAGGCCCCACTATGGTAATGCTGTAGGCCGCCTGATGCACTGTGTTGTCAGTAAATGTCCTATTGTTTTGTTGGCAGCGTATTATTTTGATAATGAGGTAGATAAAGATTACGACACGAATGAAGCTAGTCTGATGGTAGTGGCTTTAAATGGCAAGTTTATTAAAGAAGCAAACAATGGTTGCCGTCCAGCTTAAATGATGATGATGATTATAATAAAGATGGAGCGTTTCTTAAGTGATAAAATTAGTTTGTAAGCCTGGCTAGGGGCCTTAAATTCATTTGAGGCCACCACAGGATAGTCCGGTTAAGCAGTAACCAGCCTTAGTGTGCTGAACTGCGAGTGGTCATCGTCAAAAAAACGATAGATTATTCCATAAATACTTAACTAAATATATACACAAAAAAAAAAACTCCTAACTAAATTAACCCTAAAACATGGCGTCAAAAAATTCATCCGCATCGCTGTCGACTGGAAGTGTACCCAAAAGACTGGCGGCATTGCCACGTTGTATGGCAATACTTATTCTTTGACCAAGGTAAAAGCCAGCCCTTGGAGCGTTTCTTAATTCAGTCTTTTAAGCCAATTTAATATTCTGAACACTCAAATTACAACAACCGAACCAAACAGTTCAAAACGACTAAGTCTAGAGAGCTGTGGAATATAGGTTTATTTAATAATGAAACCACCTTTGATATTTATCAAAGAAAGAAAAAAAGAAGAGAGAAATAAATATTTGTAAATTTCGGGGACGGGGAACATTGTATTAGAGTCTGTTTTTTGAAGCCGACATTTACGCGTACAAAGTCATCAGCTAGTTATTCTCTAATAGCTAAATATTCTCTTCTTCATTCCTAGTTCGTTGGCTGCCTGATCATCATCATTCTCCTGGAGCTGTCCGTTGGCATCGCTGCTGCCGCCTTACGTCCTCAGATTGAGGGACAACTGAAGTCCCAGCTCCGGGCCTCCTTCATCAAGAACAAGTCCACCAAGGAGGAGGATTCTACCTACAGGGAGTTCTGGGACCGCATTCAGACCAGCGTAAGTGATTTTCTAATTATAGCATTTAAGGGTTCCGTACCTCATAAGGTAAAAAAGGAACCCTTATAAGATCACTCTCTTGTCCGTCTGTCCGTCTGTCTATCCGTGTGTCACCACTGATTATCTCAAGAACGGGTGGACCTAGCAAGTTGAAATTTATACCAGATACTGAGGTCTATAGTCTCTATAAGGTGAATAAAAAGCAAGGTCTTACAGCACAAATAAAGAAAAAAGTTGAAAATTATAGTTGACGCCTGCCACCAATAAAAATGATACCAATTTTACTATGGCGGTATAATGGGTACCTAGGTATGCGTACCTACGGAACCCTCGGCGCACGAGTTCGACTCGCAATTGTTTTATACGAAACCAGTATTCGAAACTGTAGATATGTACATAAATATATTATCTTACAGTTAAGTTTCCACAATTTTGTAAGTCTTATAAGGCATGTAAATATTAATTAGGCTAGCGTTTTAGGCTATTTCCGTGAGCGTCAGACTCCTAAACTCTAATATTGCTCTCAAGAGTAGAGGAGAGACATTTTCATAAATATAAATAAAAACACACACGTATATTACTATAAACTGTGGCGGAGAGTATCGACTCTCCGATTATTAAAAGTTTTGTGAGAAGGACAATCACTAAACATGAGTTTGTTTTGGGATGTCCCTTTCACAATATTATTTATGCTGTCTTCATCACAACTCAATTTTAACTACTGACACTGGTAATAAGTTATAATATTGTTTACTAACACACTGGATCATTGTTGTCCAAAAAATAAATTAGTATTATTCATCCATAGCCTAATTAGTTTTTGCGTATGTACGATATATCTGCCATGTTAAAACCTCTTATGAAACTGGAACGAGCTTGACCCCTACGGATAATATATTAGCAATTCTTAAATTCACGAGACAATGCTCTTCATAGAGTGAGAGTGTGAGAAACATGAGCTTTAAATCTATAGTATAACTCGAATCTTTCGTGAACGATGTGATGAACCAACAAGGAAATACTTCAACAATTGCATCATCATCATCTGCCTAGCCTTTTCCCAACTATATTGGGGTGGGCTTCCAGTCAAACCGGATTCAGCTGAATACCAGTATTTTACGTGGAGCGGCTGCCTACCAGACCTCCACTACCCATTAACTGAGTAACACGGTACTCCTTGGCAAGACTGGTGTCAGATTTTCTGGCTTCTGACTATCCGTAACGACTGCCAAAGATCTACAAATGACAGCCGGGACCAACGGCTTAACGTGCTTTCCGAGGCACGGAGGAGTCTCGGTATGTTAAGATGGTCACCCATCCACAGACCAACCTCGGCAAGCGTTGCTTAACCTT
>NDFZ01005240.1:313679-334319 GCA_002192655.3 Mamestra configurata
ACCCATTAACTGGGTAACACGGTACTCCTTGGCAAGACTGGTGTCAGATTTTCTGGCTTCTGACTATCCGTAACGACTGCCAAAGATCTACAAATGACAGCCGGGACCAACGGCTTAACGTGCTTTCCGAGGCACGGAGAAGTTCCGGTATGTTAATATGGTCACCCATCTACAGACCAACCTCGGCAAGCGTTGCTTAACCTTGAAGATCACCCGTGCGGCTATTATTATTTAGCCACGAGCTCCAACAATACAAATGACCACAATTAAAAAGTAAATTCAATCGACTGCGGGGAAATACAAAGGGCAACTGTCTTGGAGCGGCAAAGAAGGGGCGTAGCTTGTAGAAGCAACAGGCTTGCAAGACTTTTCGAGGCCTACTGCCGGGGGTTTTACACCAGCCAACTGTGGTACCAGTACCTATACCAAAAGAGCATACAACTCATTTCATGTACAGTACAACCACGCATTTCGGGCCATGTTTAACCTGTAATGGCGGTGTAGCGCGTCTGGTATGTTAAACCAGTCTCTCTCTCTCACTCTTCAGGACGAGAGACGAAAAGAGAATTGTTAAACTGTAAAAATAATATTGTAACTATGTCCTGTATTCCGCATAATTTTCGTAACTAGAACTGAATTGTTCAATCTGAACATTGACGATGATGTAATCAAGTAGTAATAATGACGAATTAATTTAATTAAAGATAAATTAGCGACATTATGTGTACGTATGCACAATTTACTTAATAATTATCCGTAAAACTACGAACGTATTCATTTAATTTATACATATTTATAATTTTACAATAACTAAGTACGTAATACTTAATGCTTATATATGACATGTAGTCACTATTGGTGAAATGTATGTATATGTACAATGCCTGAATTATTTATTTATTATACATTTAAACTTTCGGAAAGAATTTCTCTAAATAATATTGAAACCGCATTAAAATCTGTTGCGTAGTTTAAAAGATCTAAGCATACAGAGGGACAGATGGCGGGAAGCGAATTTGTTTTATACTTTGTAGAGAAGATTGATAGCAGATTAAAAACAAAGAAAAAATATCTTTCGTAACCTCTGATCCATTATCTTCCAGTTGGAATGCTGCGGCATCACCGGCCCTGACAATTACGTAGCTTCGGAACCCCGCATCAATCCTTCCTTCAGCTGTTGCCCCAACGATGGAACCGACCGCTCCGCCGAGATCAAACGCTCCGACTGCCTCTCGTCTGAGAAGTACTTCAAGGAGGGATGTGAAGACAAGGTTCTTGGAACTGTGCACAGTGCTGGCTTGACCGTCATTGTTTGCGGGATTCTCTTCTGCTTCTTGGAGGTTAGTATCCTTAGTCATTATTTGAGAGTGATTGAGAAGTATTTCAGGCGTTGAGTTATCTCTTCGATCATTATTAGCGTATGCTCCGATTCCTCTCTTTGGAAAATTATTTTTCTTGTTCACATCTTAATCTGACTGTCTTTGTAAAACATAGGGCGGGATCGCTTTGAGTAATTCTTTGTGAAAAGCGTATATTCATGAAGTTGGAATATGCCAGTGATTAGTCTTAGGTATCACATGCCCCGATTGTCTGTCTACTGAGAAATACTTCAAGGAGGGATGTGAAGACAAGGTTCTTGGAACTGTGCACAGTGCTGGCTTGACCGTCATTGTTTGCGGGATTCTCTTCTGCTTCTTGGAGGTTAGTATCCTTAGTAATTGTTTGGGAGAGATTAAGAAGAATTTCAGGAGTTGAGTTGAGTTGAATATGGTATGCTCCGATTCCTCTCTTTGGAAAATATTTTTTCTTGTCCGCATCTTAATCCGCATATGAATTTATATAATCTTAATCTTCTTATTAAAATTCTCTTAATCCGCATATTTATGTCTGATCTGTCTGTCTTTGTGAGATTAAGAAGAATATCAGGAGTTGGGACATGCCCATGATCACTCTTATCAGACGCTCCGACTTAAGGCCCTTGAGACTGACAGTAGTGTTAGATTGACTATAATTGCTTGTGGGATTTTTTTCTGCTTTTTGGAGATTAGTATCATTTAGTCCGTCTTTGTAAAAGGGCATGATCTCTTTGAGTCATTCTTTGGGAAAAGGATTTATTCATGAAGTTGGGATACGTCTATGATTAGTCTTATCACATGCCCTGATTCTGAGCACTTCCTTTTTGGCTTGGCCGTCTTTATTTGTGGGATTCTCAATTCTGTTAAGCTTTTTGGTGGTTACTAATATCTATTAGTCAACCAACTAAGCCTGTCGTGGTGTACTGCTGGGAGTAAGCCCCTGCCAAGCTGCGCCACGATACCCGATCCTTCGGCATTTTCATCCAAGTCTAGTGTAGTAGTAAGTGTAGTGTGTTTGTTTTCGTGGATTAATAGAAGTTGGTAAAGAAGGAGTTGGGTTCTGTATGCGCTGCTGAGTTTGGCGCACACAACTTGGGTTATAGGTAGAAATGAGTCACTGATAGCAAAGAATATTCTGTTTAGCATACTAACAAGTAACTAATGCTACATACATATGTGTATGTGGTGAGTACAGCTGAATATGAATGCTGAACGTGTACTGGTGTTACAGTATGATTTGAGTAAAGCGATGGAAAAGTGCCGATGTTGTGGATGCGTGTATGCCCTGGACGATACATGACTCGTACAGGTTCCATCAATGATCAGCTCTTAATGAGTGTGATAGGGAAGGATTGAGGGCTTTCTGGGATATGCCCGTGATGTGTCTTGAGTATAGACTCCAAAACAACGAACAATTGATCGAGGACCAGCAGCCCTACTATGACGCGCTAATGCCATCCAATTCCGATGATGTAAACGGGATAGTGCTATTCGCTATGTATAGCTCCGTCACTCTCTCAGAGCGGAATCATGAACGTTTTAAGACTTCATAGTAGGGCCCCAGTATAACGTGTAAACCATACATGGTGTGCAATTATTCGAAAGGTTTGGTCCTGTTATAACGATAAAAAAACAAGGCAAGTAAAGAAAACGAGCACTGATTAAACCAGAAATTCTTCTGCAATATATGTACATATAGTGAACTAATTAAGCAAAAATAAAATTACTTGTAACTTTTGTTCCTTCAAAGCTTGACAATTTAATACCACATTCAAGTTATTATCAAAACGTCAACCCTACCATAACTTCTTGCTGAAAAAAATCCTGAAATTATGCGAAGCTTGACATAAAATAATTTGTTTAAAGCCTTGGAGTGTGGCTTTATATACGCCTTACAAAGTACCTTTGCATGTTCGACCAACATTTGCGTGGCGTGGATTTGTATTAATTGCACGGCCAATCTAAGTCACTAGATTATCACTTGTTAACTCACTAGGTTATCACGCCTGAAAGTTTACGTGATAATGGGTTAATTTAGAAGTTCTTTGTTCGTGGTGTTTAGATTAATTTGGTAGCTTTGGACTTGGAAGGTGCTGTTGTCGAATAGGGGACCATTTATTTTAAAACAAACGCAATAACGAAATATGTTTGGATTCTCGAACCACGTCTCTCGTATTGTCTCGTATATCTACACTAATTTAATAAAGCTGAAGAGTATATTTGTTTGTTTCAACTCGCTAATCTCTGGAACAACCAGTTGGATTTGGAAAGTTACTTTTGTATGCTATATATTTATATGCATAGCCATGGGCGTGCAGTAGGCTACAGTAAGGGTAGGCCAGCCCATACATAACGCAAAAAAAAGAACTCACCACATTATTCAGGGTTGAAATCACGATAGGTACTGACGATGCGAATTTTCGTCCACTTTGAAAATGGACGAAAATTTTTTTTTGGGCATTATGTCTGGGAAGGCCTACCCTTACTGTAGCCTACTGCACGCGCATGTAGCCACACATTCATGAGGAAGGCTACAAGCTACGGGGACGAGAAAAAAATGGGACATGTGCGTACGAAGTCGTGGGCAAAAGCTAGTACATATGAGCATTATGAATGAAAAGATCTGTATACTCAGAGGGTCAATTCCTGTATTTGTAAGAAACGTCCGCAGTCGCATCGCAGTCAGAAATATTTCTAATCATCTTCACTTAGCAAGTTTTTGGATTGATTGACAAAGAGACGATACTGCGAATTTAATTCAAAAGCTTTTTAACTACAAGAATGTGATGTTTTTTGTCTCATTGGTTGGAAGCATATACCCGAGGTATAATTTTGTAATTTTAAGTAGCCTTTGGAACACGCTACTTTTGTCTACTCGAGGCACACAATCCTCAAAAAACTATTCTTCAAAAAATTTTCATGGACAGTGCTATCTGACCGACTTAGCTTCTATCTTGCATGCCAACAGTCCTAACATGAGTTCGCAACCCCTAGTACAGCCCTTCTGACGTCACACTGGTCACGCCATACCAGAATTTAATACCACAATCTTACATCTCCGACCTAGGTCGAAGGTTTAACCGGCCTTTCTTTATTGAACAGAACGCTAATCTAGATGACCTCGTTACATGCCTAGGTATCGTAAAACTATGTTTTAAAGGGTCATAAGATCTGGTTTGCTGATTTCAGGGTATTTTTTGGGGTAATAGAAAATAGTTTTGGGGTAAGGCAATTATGTTAGTAATAAAGTAAAATTCTCTAAGCAATTTTATTGGTACCTCGTATACGATGATGACTCATGTCTCAAGTAAAATAATGGTGAATCTATTTAAAAGAAAGCTTCAGTTTTACGCTTTTCTGGGCTAACATAAAGATGACGAAAAGATTGTACACTGCAAAATCTGTCACAATATTATAAATACAAAAGTAACTCGATGTGTCCGTTTGTATTATTTTTATGTCTAAACGGCTGAAACAATTTTTGTATACAAAACTTTGGACCAAGAAGATTGGACCTTAAAGAGAAACATAGGCTTAATTTCCGCACGCGGACCGCTAGGTCCAGTACCCTAGCGGTAAATTAAGCCTATGTGGCCTACCAGGGTGGCAGCATTATTTAAAAGAGTTACCGTGGCCTTGGAACGCTTCCACTTTCACTCCTCAGCGTACGTGGACGAAGCCGCTGGCAGAAACCAGTCCAAAATAAAAACAAAATAACATGTACCTATTTATCTAGTTATTCTCTGTCTATTTCAGGTCGCAGGCATCGTGCTAGCTCTATGGTTAGCACACTCCATAAAAACCCAGGGCAAAAGCCGGGAGACCGCTTAAATCTACACCATAGACACATCACAGCTACAGAGTATAATTTCATATGCAATGCACAATAATTGTAAGTTAATGTAAGTTAACGTTACCTTATTTATTTAAGTAGATTTTAATGAAGTCAGAATATCAATTCTTGAAGATGACGTCAATTATAAAGTACCGGTACAATGGGGTGAATAGAAACCAAAATTTGATCCTAAAAATCAATCTTCTATATGAATTATAATTATTAAAAAAATGGAGTCCTTACATGCAAGCAGTATTTCAATAACGTGAAAATACCATTCAAAATATAAACAGCATTTTCTTCTATTCACCCCTGTGTTTCTATTCACCCCATTTTACTAACATATGGCGGGATATTGTGCAGCCATCGGGTTCTATGCACACAAATTCTGTTATTCTGTGTTCTGTTATTCATATATCAATATTCTGAAGCCATAACATAGCCAAGGTACAGCTCTCTATTAATTTAAACACTATATTTTATTTTGAAAGTAAAAATATAAAATTACTTCGTGGAAACCGCCATTATGTAGGTACCTAGTGTAGATGTTAGTTATTTATTGAAACCAAAGCTGTAATAGTAATTAACATATCCATGAAACTTTTCATTCACAAAAATTTTCATGAATTGAGGTATCAATGCCATCTATCTAAAAAAAGGTGACTATTTTGTAATATTGGCTCCCCTAAAAATTTCATAATTTCGTTTAGTAACGGTTTTACTTTAAAGGTGCGATATTACAATTATTAAAGTTCGGAAAATGTATGACATTATAACATAAATCTATCTAAATTAAATAGAAAAAAATGTTAGATAACTGTAGAGAAGTTCTTAATTAATAAGAACGAACAATTAAAAAAATATTGAATGGCTCAAGAATAATGCTAAGAGATTTTTTTATGCAAAATTGTGGTTTGAATAAAGCATTTATTTAAATTATATAGGTACATGTCACAGAGCCACTAGTGGTACAAAACAAGAAAAAAAGTATTAAATACGTATTTTACTTTAAAAACTATCGATGTCTTTAAAATTAAGCATAATTAGGCTTATTCATAAAAACAGTTCTAACCATATGTTTGGTTTAAATTGAAATAAGAATAATTTAAATAATTTGAAAAAAAAAAACAAACTTCTCCTTTTAAAAATTGGAATTAAGAATATGGTTAAAAAGTTTTTATAAATAGGGCTGAAATATAAATTTTATCACCTGTCTGTAAGTATTGAAAATGCTTTACCTACTAGTCATTAATTTATTAACAGTATTTAATAAGTGCTATTGTGAATATTTATCCCACCATACTTTTTAATTCATTAGAAAAATTGATAAAACTCATTCCTTGAAAGTTAAAAAAAAAAATAGATGTTAAGTTTTTATTTTTTTAAATACGTTCCTTAGAGATCGAATTTAGCTACTGAACTTGTATAATAATAACTATTTTCCGAGTTTTACAACAATTTAAGAAAGTAAGTAGCTAGTTACTTACTTTCTCCGAATGGACAGTAGAGTCACTTTATTAATTGAATACTATTATTTTACTGAACTGTTAATGTTGACGTTCAAAAGTGCCATTTAATGGCCTAATTGAAATAAACGTTTTGACTTTTCATTTATTGAGCAGAAAAGATTAGCCTAAAGAAGTTACATCAGTGTTGTTTACCTGACACAACAACCGTCTGGTCGGAGGATCCTACCATTTCAATGGAGGATTGCAAGACTTTAAATTCTGCTCCGCATTCCCTCGCGGAGGACCGTGTTGCCCTCAGCATCCAGTTTGTCCTTCAAACTACGAAAAATCCTGTATCTTGAAGAACAGTTTTCTTAACATGGATGGACACAATTTCTACTAGTAGTAAAATTCTGCCTACCTATACAACATGTAACAGAATGAACGCAATACCTCTTAAGGGGTCATTATAGTCATCATTATGAACAACTTTTACTATGGGACCAAAACTGAAATCGCCAAAAAAAATCGACAAAATGTACTGAACAGCTGATTTTTTTTTTCGCGATTTCGGTATCGGTTCCATAGTAAAAGTTGTTCATAATGATGAGTTCAATACCCCTTAAGAGGTATTGTGTTTTATTCTGTTACACGTTGTATAAAAAGGATGATTGTGTTCTTTGAATGTTTCTTGTTGTCAGTCATACAGCTTTGATAGTCGGTACGAAGAGGCCCGAAAGTCGGACTTCTAACCAAGGGATATCGTGTTCCCAGCTGCTCTACTGGATTGTGGTATTCAGCTATATCCTTGGTGTAGAAGCTGGCCCTAACATTTTTGGTTAAAAAAACGATGAAAACGAGAATATTTGTGAGCAAAAAAATTATATAATTGATATAAAATAAAATCACTCTTAAAAATCTTCAAATGCAAGTTCAGTAGCTGTTTTAATAAAATGGCAATATTATTATTACTTATTATAAAGTCTATTAGTGTTAAATAAATGTTGAAATAGATTTTCTTAAAATAAAGCATCTGTGTTCCATAATTTATGTTGTTTCATTTTGCAGAAATTTTCTTTCCGTTCAAACATGTTTTTCTATGTAATCTTAACTCACTCGATTTATTAGGCGAACAATATGTGGTACATATTATTAGGTACACCTAAGAAAGTTTATCTGGTTCTTAGGATGCCAACGCTATAATACAAACCAGAGATGAAACTGAAACACTTCATGTGCTTCAATGTGTAACCAACAACATGGCTTGGCATGGCATGTCGATTAAAATATAAATTTTACTATTTTAATCGACATGCATTGTTCATTTATGAATTATTTTATAATTTAATAGCTGCCGCCCGCGTGAATGTCGAAAATTAACATACATACTCCTGGGATAAAAAGTGTAAAGACTGTAATCTACATCTGTGCCGAATTTCGTCAAGATCCGTTCAGCCGTTCTGACGTGATTGAGTAACAAACATCCATACATCCAAACTTTCACATTTATTATATTAGTAAGTATAGATGAACACACAGAGAAACAGGAGCAGATTTAATGTGATGTGCCTTATTTGTTCTACTACTATTATTGGTACAGACGCCAGCACATCAAGCTACAACAATCTGTCAAATTTCTTTAATAGATTTTCAACTTTATCGCTAAAGAATTAGGTTTATGGTTGATTGGGAAAACTTTTGACAGTTTCGCGTAAATTGATGTGCTGGTGTCTGTTTGTACAGACACCAGCACATCAATTTTAGCCTATCGCAATCCACAGCTGAAAATAGGCCCAGCCCAAACTGTGTGAAACCACTACTAAAAAGTAACGAAGCAAAATTAGTCCGTAACAAAAATTCATACAGCGCCATCTATACCGCCAACGACGAACTACTAAACAAAATCCTGCATCACAGTTTTCCGTGCGATTTGAACATCTACAATAGCCTGAATATCAACTATTGGGCAATTGCCCACCAGACACAACAACCGTCTGGTCGGCTCCCTTTTCAATGGATATTTGCGGAACTTTACATCCTGTCCCGCATCAGGACCGAGTCGTCCTCAACATCCAGTCTGTCCAAGCCATATTAATTTATGAGGTCGTCAGTCCACTGGTTGGCGTAAGCTACGCTTACCGATGTGCGATCTCCACTCTAGTGGTAGGACTCGTCTGCTCCACTGGCTATCGGTCTTCACTGCCACTCCGGCTTACTACCTGCAGTCTTTGTGACTAAGACCAGCCTCACACATACAATTTTCAAATCGTTGAAACTGTTTAGTTGAGTTGTGTGCTTGTGACGATTGCATGACGACTGAACAGTTTAGTCGACGAGATTGCGCATACAGTATTTCTAAAACAACGTTATTTTCTGTACAACACTGACTCGCGGACTGACTGCTTAGTCAATACATTGAGCCGTCGGTCGATAGTTGTTCGACTGATTATTTTAAAAGCGATCGATGTGGTCTTTTTCTGTCGTAGATAATTGATCTAGTTGATGGTATGCGAATCTCCATTAATTCTCATAATTATAATTAAACAGTTGTTCGATTAAAAATTGTATATACAATGCGTCTGGCCTTAGGTACTTTTTGACACTGATAACTGTCTGATTCAGTCGGTTTACAGTGTATTATAAAACAGCACCAGACTTCTTAGAATGTTAGAAGGGACCAGTAGTCTCCCTCTAGTCTGTGGGTACGTGAACTGGTGCGATCACACCAGTCTTAAACATTACTTGAAAGAGGTAGAAAAAGTTCAAACTTATATTTCCAACAGAGTCAAGGAACGTAGGTAAGTATTTAAATGAAAATGCTCGTTGCAGTGATAAACATTTTATTAACAACACATTTGACAAACACTGTAAACACATTAATTTCCAAAGTTTCCAATATACAAACATGTAAAATTTCGCACACATAATGCCAAATACAAAAAGGTTAAAACATCACATGACGATCACATTGAGTGCTTAAATATTAGCGTCTTAGCAACTACGTTTTAGCATTATTAACTAGATGTGTGTTTTTCGTTGGATGTCTTATTTGTAAAACAAACATGGAGCAGAAACCTCACTTCAACCACAAACTTTTGCCGTCGTTAAAGAACGTCTTGATCTTTCCAAGACACACCCACGAATCGGCAGATTTTCGATTAGGTACCTGCATCAAAAGCTGCGTCTTGTTGATCGAGATAATTATTTTAGTTATTTTCATTACGGCATCTCATACGGGCATGTGCGACGTTCTTTGTGACGTCATTAAGCCGTAACAAGTAGGGCGTGCGCGGCGGCGAGCGCAGAGGGTCTGAGCGTGAGCCCACTTGGAGCCTACGTTGGTGCAGATCTTGGTGGTAGTCGGGAATACTCCAGCGAGGCCCTGGAAGACTGACGTGGAGAAGGGTTTCGCGTGTATTAGTAGTTGCTCGCGAGTCAGTCGATCCTAAGCTCAAGAAGAAATTGTATGTCAATGTGGCGTGTTTTTTCTCACATAAATAACGCCCTTTGAGCGAATGGGAATCCAGTTCCTATCGTTCCCTCGTTTTCCGCCATATTTTTCCAAACAGACTCAAAAGAAAAACACTTATAAATATAAAGACTAATATGTATATGAATGAAAACTACTTTCCAATCTTTCAAGCCGGAGCTAACTATTCCCCGTTATTTTGTATTAAATGGTGACAATATCTTCAAAAGTATTTGGTAAGTGCTCAACAAAATAGATATATTAAGAGAAAAAGTAAAAATTAATAAAGGATCACTTAAGACAAAATTTAAAAAAACATTATACAGGATTGCCAACAGAACTAAATACATTATATAAAATTAAACCATAACAATATAATATAAAAGTGGTAAGTATGTATCAAACGTAAAAGTTTAGCGAGTTTAGAATAAAGTAACACCTCTGTATTATAATTTCATTAATTTAAAACAATACCTCATTAAATAATTTTAATATATAACAAATATTGGTATTCAGCTGAATCCGGCTTGACTGGAAGCCGAGCCCAATATAGTTGGGAAAAGGCTAGAAATATGGTGATGAAGAAGTACTGGATAAGGCACAATAAGGTATTTTTCTTCTAATTTGCCCCAGAGTAATTTACTTGCACACGACCGGCCAAATTAGGTTCTAATTTACTTAAATATTACTTTGTAAGTATTAAAATACAATAAAGACTATAGAGGTGATCAAAATATTCGTGTGGTATCTATAAATACCTAACCTAGCTTAATGATAAAATGTATTATCTATGTAATTAATCCTATTCTTAATTGTAAACTCTGCTAAGTACCTATAATACAACGTCCAACAGAATAAACGCAAAACCTGAAAAGGGGTCATTGTACTCATCATTATAAATAACTTTCACTATGGGTCCAACCCTCAAATCGCGAGAAAAAATTCATTGTGCAGTATATTTTGTCAAATTATTATTATAATATAATAGCCTCTTTATTTCCACAATGTATGACTTATAAATTTCATAGGATTATTATTATATTATATGTGCATGCATAAATTCACAAAATATTATAATTCATATCATGATTATTAAGCGCACAATAAATAATAATTTTTAATTCAATTTTCAAATCAATTAACAAAATTCATTAATTTACTTCAATATGGACCCCTCAACAAGTGAAGGCCTTCTCCATTTTGCCCCACGTCTGTCTGCCTTGGCTTTTGTGCTTTTAATTTTGTCGAATTATGGGGCATATTTGTTTTCGCGTTTTCTGGTTTGGCCCCATAGTAAAGATGAGATTAATTTAAGTCTCTCCCAGCGTTGGTGAAACCGGGCAAAAATCTTACAATATTTTTGCGTTATTAAAATTAGAATACACCTATAGTAATACGAAAAAATATATTTCTAGATAATACTAAAATACTTAGGTCGCTATAGTGCGCAAACGCTTAATGCTACGGACACTTTCATAGGTCCTTCTCCTTATATCTAGTCGCTATCTTAGAACTACCACGCCCTACCCCTCCGAGGGCAAAGGTTACCCTAAACGCGAAATAATAGGCAGAAAATAAATTTAAATAGGAAAGGAATTAAAAATAGAGCCATTTAAAAATATTATACAGGATGTATATTTACAACAATTGGCAAGACCAAAATGAAAAAAAAATACAAATTAAAAAAAATATATATATATATTATTTCACATAGACTTTCATGGGCATTTCTAAAATGTCAAATGCTAGTGCACGGTTCCAATTGTCGTTTCCTATGGAAAAGCACCGCTAAGAAAACCCACGGTAACACTTTTAAAAATATGACAGATTGAAAAAAAATCCATGTACCTAACAGTTTTACCAGGTTCGAGAGAACCAAAAAATTAATCGAAATAAAAATGAATTTAGAAGTCTACGTATCAAATTTTATTAAAATCGGTTTATTAAATGACAAGAATATTTTTTAGACCTTGAATTAAATACCGTGGGTAATGGGAGTAGGTAAACGCTTGAGTTAAACAGACATGATGATAATTATATAAAATTTTCCATTAAGGAAAATGTGCCAAGTGACGCAAATGCAAGATAGCGTCAGAATTTCAGCTTCTCGGATAAGTACCTATTTCATTAATTAATTTATGATATTATTATTAATTTAAATGTTATACATACTATTCTATTATAAAAAAATATATGGATATCTGAAATAATTGAATTGAATTGATTTGAATTAATTGAGGTATTTAAACTTTCTGTACACACAGGGGAACTTAATGCAACAAGGTATTCCATACCAGTCAACGTGGGTTGAGTAATCGGACTCTGTGGTAGGTGTACAACAAACAAATAATTTAATAAAATATTCATTGGTCACACAAAAGTAATCATTTTTAGATTACTTGTAATATTTTGGACAATGATCTGCAGTTGTGTTTAGTTTTATTCCTGTTTTCCTACTAGTTCACACTATTAAAAGTAAATTCAACAGAAAATGAAACAATGAATTTAAAACTTGCTCGAGTTGTAATATACAGCCTGTATCGACCAAAAATAAAAGGTCATTGTCTTATATTTAATTAGAATACTTTCCAACTATCGATGTCCCGTAATTTCCATATCTTATTAATGCAGCAGATATGCAGCTGACATTATTCAATATCTTATCAATATACCTATTTATTAATTTCTAATATACTTATTTAATACTTAACTATTTACCTAAATTACTAACAAGGTTGTCACGGACGAACTTACAAAAATAGTACAGGATGTTTTCAAAAAGTATACCTTTTATGCGTTCTTGGAAACACTCTGTAGGTACTTAAATTATTTCTTATGATTAATCTAAAGTTATTTAAGGCAAATGAATTAAGAAAAGGCTTGAAAACACGCAAAGCAACTACTGTGTAATTGACATCATGGCCATTTATAATAAATAACCCACTTCTGTAGGAAAATCTATCTTACTTTAACTCAAACCTAACCCTTAAGTACTACGTGAGTTTTTAACTCTTATAAAAGTAATTAATTAACATAAACCTTAAACCTCAACTACAAAGCAATAACATCGCAAGAAAATTGTAAGCTGAAATAAATTCATAAAAGAAGAAACGCATATTTACCGCTACAGGTAATTCAATTAAATTGATTATTTAAAACTTATTTTCACGGTACTGAAATAACAATATAGTGTATCCAACGAAAACCGTCCTATTTCCATTCCAATTTTAAAAAAATATGTAAAAACAAAATTGCAAATTACTTTATTTTACTCTTAATAAGTTTTAAAGCGTTGAACAAACAAACTGTAAACGTACAACCTGTATCCATGAATTCAGTACGTGATCCAGTACTGCCATTTTATTATTTATTTTAGTTTTTCTATTTCTGATATTTAAAAAGTAGGAAATGAGAATGCATTTTTAAACAGGATGTAACGGAAAGGGAAAGTCATAGTCAATTCCCAAGTTGAATTTAACCACCAAATTTTATCAGCCTGTATATGCTTGTCTGTGCTCTGTATAAATTCAAAAAAGAAGAAACTCATATTTACTGGTACAGGTAATTCAATTAAACTGATTATTTAAAACTTATTTTCACGCTACTGAAATAAAAATACAGAGTATCCAACGAAAACCTATTGTCATTCCAATTTTCAAAGAATATAAAAAAAAAAAAATTGCAAATTACGTTACTCTTAGTAGATTTTATAGTGTGGAACGGACAAACCCAATCTGTGTCTATGAATTTGTTTGTTTTTCGGTATTGAATAAGAAGGAAATGAAAATGCATTTTTAAACAGGATCTAACGGAAACATAAAGTCATATTTTATAAACTACTTCTGTCTATGTGAATGAACAGCTTTCATCCCAAAAACCCCAAAATGAAAAAAAAAAAACCAAATTGAATTTTACCACCAAATTTTCTTAGCTGTCTGTGTTCTGTATGTAAGCAAGCAATAACTTAGCAAAACTTAACGTCTACAATAAAGCACACTAAAGTTCCTCTTCATACAGGGAATCCACTAATGCGCTATCATGTTTATTGTACCCTTACATCATTTGCCTTTATTATAATTTACATTAAATTCTTTATAATACACGATTATAACTCTAAAGTGTACAGCGTGCCATTATTATCGTCTTCTTGGAACGGTCCACCAGTTAATTTTTCAAAACATTCAAGCCAAAATAATCCTTTATGTTGAACTGTTATTCAGTGATTGAAGTTATTCCTTATTACGATATACCAACAAAATTTATTATATTTGAAAAAAGATGAATAATGCTTCCTTTTTTGCCGAAAGACATCCACTGCTGGAATTGGGATTTTTCCCCCGAATATCCACATTAGCTGGTCTTATAATTTCCTCACCCAGCTGATTTCCGGGGCCTTCACCCATGATCGAATGTCTAACATTAAATACTAGCTTTTGACACTTTACAGGGCTTTGTCCCTTATATATATGTCACCGGAACATTGCAAACGCCGTAAATAGTAAAATATCGCGTGAAACTGCCAACTACTTTTTCTTAACAAGATACGGATATACATATTGGAAACTATTAAATTTTAATGGGATTTACGATTTTTTCATAATATATCGAGAAATTATAATCTAATAAATATTTATTACAATCTTACGGAGTCTGCAATTTTCCGGTGACATATCTAACACATTTTGTTTAACTAACCAAAAAATACTATATACTTTGTTACTAAACTGTAAGATATATTTTTTAATCGCTGAAAGGTTGGCAACCTTAACATAATATTTTGTCTATTACTTAGGTAGATTAAAAAACATGTTATAAGACGATAAAAATGCCACAGTGTATGTTTAAACTAAGAGCAGTTTTAAAACTGCTGTATCCTATCTAAAACCTAGATATTAATTTCACTCACTTGTCACCTCCAGTGGACATAAAAAGTCTTAGGAGAAAAAAATATAAATAAAACTGAGACCTATTTCATTCTACACTTACGTAAGTCGTTATGGCTCTTTTAATTTTTTACGATTTTTTAGAATAATACGCAGTTATTTTTCTAAATTATTTAACTTATATTTTTAATTACGTACCTATATTATTTTTACGTAATACCTATTAACAATACGTCAATTAACGGTTTTGATTTTTATTTTGGCTTTAGAATTTTGCATGTTTTTCTTTTGAAGAAAGAAAAAAGAGACAACCTCGTTCAATTTTTTTTTCCGATTAATTAAAAACTTTTCTTCGTTAATTTACCTACTGTCATTATATTTATGTTATCCTATTCAAGGCACAGTTATTTTCAAGTAAATACTTTTACCTTTAAATCCAATCGTGACGATTAAAATTAATGCGTGCGTTTAATATACGTTCAAACTGAATAGTAAACAAGGCGAAAATAAACAGAGCTTAATTTTAAAACTAGAAATCATTGGACCCAAACCGGCTTATTGATAGCCACAGCTGATTTTTCACTACTTTTATTATCACAGATTTTAGCTACATTGACTCAAAATACCCCAGAGATCACAAAATTACTCTTCGTGAAAAAGTTGAACAAAAATATAACAAACATTTCGAAAAGATTTTAAAAAAAATAATTAAGGTGTGCCTTACTTATTATATTACTTCTATTTCATAGAGAGAAATTACAGTTTTGAAGTTTTGAGCTATTTATATTTAATATTCCTGATTAATTTCAGTTATTTTAAATGTCAACATGGTTCAATATTTGCAGAAATCCAAAAGCCTGTTTGGTATAGCTTTCTCTTCAAAAGTATAGTTTCAGTTAACGACATAATTAAATCTAGCTTAAATAGTAAAATCTACTTACAAACTAACTTAAAATTTTAATTACAAGGCTAATTAAAATTAAATAATTGTTTAAGTGAGGGGCTTTTTGACTAATTTACATTATTATTCTTACGCTAAGTAAATGCTACTTAATTTAGATACGTTTAAGATATTAAAATTAAATGATCATTAATCAACTTAAACTTTCACAGTCCATTGGTGGAAAAACTTCCTTCAAGTTGCAACCCTAAACTTACTAGCCCCCTCCCAAGTTTGTGAGTCTTACTTAAAAAAATAATACTGAATCTATCACCATATATATTAAAGCAAGAACTATAATACTGATTTAATTAAATCATTTCAATTCTAAAGTGGTAACCTTAATGACTAATATGCCGTGGCGATGATATGTGCGTCTAAGCCTCTAGTTGCAGGGTGCTACGACTCTCGTATTAAGACTCAAAATGAGCCTGTAAATTCGCCTGAAGCTTCCGACGGTCCGATCTCACCGTCCGAGTCATCAAAAGCACCAACACGATGCAAAGAATCTGCAAGGTAAGATGTATTTATTATTACTGTCGTTTATAACCAACAAAATTCGTAAAAAATCCAAATTACCTCTACCAAAGTAAAAATGATGCCTGTTGATAAGAAAATGTTTCCTTTGAAAGCTTTCTTGATGCGGAGAGCTTCCTCGCAGCCGCGCATATAGTACGTCCGGTCGGATAAACAGCTGGTGTGCAAGTGGCGTCGTGCGCCTCCATCGCGGAGGGGATGTGCGCGGGCGCAGCAGGAAGCGGGGATATCGCGGTGGATGATGGCGTAGTCTTGGGGGCCGTCGACGCCACAGCATTGATTCTGAACGAAAAAAAAACCAAGGTTTTAAACGAAGGAGTCTAGTTTTACTGCAGATTCTTTAACAGAACTCAGAATTTTCTAGTCAGTATATCGCTGACGCCGATGACCCCGTCAAACTAAATTTATGACCGCATGCATAACCCGACAAAATATAGGCTATTCGCGGTTCTATGATTGTTCCCGCAGTAAAAGTTGTTCATATTCATGACTAGAGAAAAGTAACCAAATATAGAATACCATTTTGTTTTATGGATATTAAAAAAACTCATCACAAATCAGAAGCGTCTGATTGAAATCCTAATCAGTCATCTATTTGTAAGTCAGTAATTGATATTCTCATGTTAAATATGTTAATTAACAAAGTAACATCTCCATTTTTATCAAAGTTAGAAAAGCTGCTCGCTCCATCGTCGACTTTGTCTCTGTCATTTATGACCTAGACTAGAGTCAAGAGCAAATCCATATTAAATTAAAAAAAAAAAAAAAAGTTAGAAATGAGGAACCGAATATGGAATAGGGTACCAGAAATGAAATATGGGCATGAGATTCCGAAAATTATGGTCAATAATAATATAGTTGGGAAAAAAGGCTAGGCAGATGTTGATGAATATAAATTACTTGTCTTTCAAAATAACAAACTTAGAATATGTCGAACTCTGAACCATCGAAATCGTTATTTGCCTAGAGCCCACACAGTCAGCACTTGATTTAAGTTTCCCTCGCAAAATGTAGTTTTTGGCAAAACATACATTCAGCATCTTCGGAGTCTAGAGATTCTCGCTCCATTTAATTAATCAGGTTCACAGTCAGTACCAAGCTGGATAGCATCCCCTCTTCAGAGTATTATCTTCAAATTTCAAACTTGATCGATATTTGGATTTTCGCACCGGTTCCATCAGGTGCTCATATTTTGCAAACTACAATTACATCAATAGCAAGATTTTCCTAATTATAAAAACAAATATTTAAACGACTTGATTTATAGTGTAACACATGGAAATGGAAGACTTGTGTTTTTTCCATACTCATTAAAGTTATTCGGTGGAGACAAGTAAAACACGCCTGACACAAGTAAGGCTGCAACGGTGGTGGGAGTACGGTAGCAAGATGTGCTACTGAAATAGAAGATGGTCATGTATTCCGTGTGTTCGCCATCCTTGATCTAGGGGGATAGAGAATAGGGTGGTAATTTTGGCATTTTTCATTATTGACCTGATATTGCAATGGTCGACGATGAAGCACGCTTGCCTAGAAGTAACCTGTTCACTGTTGACTTAAAGACTCAGGTTGTAACTATCAGGATTCCGACGGGGATTCCTCTCGTAAGCGGAATACACAATGAAAGTATTCCTAAAACGTTTTGTGCGTATGGGTGGGATGTCCATCATGTATCAGGGGTGCATCGCCGACATGAAGTTATTTAGAGGTCAAGTAAAATTCTGTCAGCGGTAGCGTGGCGAAAGCGATTGTCAAATCGTCATAAACTTATGGGAGTCAGTATATCGCTTGTGTTTCGACATTCATATTCGTTGATAGAATCGTGTGTCTCGGCTTCCGGTTGCCAAACTCACCTCGTACTGCAGATCATCCCAGGTCTGGTATGTGGTGGTATCTTCCTCGATGGTGGTGTTCTTGTAGAACTGCACGCGCAGCTCGCTGCTGCCCCCAATCCAGGCGCTGAGCACTGCCGCACCCACTCCCACCACCAGCTCCACAGCCACCAGGAATATGAAGAAGCCTGCATGCTGAAAACGAATTTTTTTTTAGAAAAAAATCTTTGTCAAAAATATGTTTTTTTTTTTTTTTTAATGGTATAAATGATTGAAAATGTCCTTTTGCACCATTATCATACAGGCTGAAACTAAAATTGAAACTGCATCATATAGTTTTTTTTTTTGAGAATTAAAAAAGTATTGTATTCTTATTAACGACACTTGCGGATGGTGTAATAATACAGGTTGTTTTTTTTTTTCAAAATCAACCGGTTCGATTCCTGGATAGGAATACCGATTTTTCAAAAATCCATCGATGCATTTTTTTGTTTTTATTAAAATCGGGGTCGCGACTCCTTTCAGTGTTTTTCGCTAATCCTCACTGTTGCTGATTTAGCCATCCAAGCACACTTTTAAAATTCATTCTGAATATATGACCACGCACTTCTGAAACATCCTGTATGATAAGAATGAAAAAGGACAATTTCAATCTTTTATACCATTAAAATATTTTTTGCAAATGTTTCTTCAATGTATTTTAGATACAGAATCACCCTTAAATAATGTCCACGTCCATCTGAAACATCCTATATAAACTATAAGTACGAGACTCGTATATCTACGTAACACAGCAGCACGGACAGGTACACTCTGAAGTACAGTAAGTAGTACATCGCATGATGCAAGTTATTAATTTTTATCTATTTATATTTAAAAAAATAAACCCCTCTTTCTCCTGGTCACGCTATAATTTGAGAACTGCTTGACCGATTTGGCTAATTCTTTTTTGTTTTGTTCGCCAGATTACAGGGAAGGTTTAAAAACAAAAAAAGGGTAGGTAGGTAGGAGGTAGGGTAAGGTAGGTAGGTATGTATGCATGTAGGTAGGTAGGGTACGTACGTAGGTAGGTAGGGTACGTACGTAGGTAGGTAGGGTACGTACGTAGGTAGGTAGGGTACGTACGTAGGTAGGATAGGTACGTAGGTAGGGTAGGTACGTAGGTAGGGTAGGTACGTAGGTAGGGTAGGTACGTAGGTAGGGTAGGTACGTAGGTAGGGTAGGTACGTAGGTAGGGTAGGTACGTAGGTAGGGTAGGTACGTAGGTAGGGTAGGTACGTAGGTAGGGTAGGTACGTAGGTAGGGTAGGTACGTAGGTAGGGTAGGTACGTAGGTAGGGTAGGTACGTAGGTAGGGTAGGTACGTAGGTAGGGTAGGTACGTAGGTAGGGTAGGTACGTAGGTAGGGTAGGTACGTAGGTAGGGTAGGTACGTAGGTAGGGTAGGTACGTAGGTAGGGTAGGTACGTAGGTAGGGTAGGTACGTAGGTAGGGTAGGTACGTAGGTAGGGTAGGTACGTAGGTAGGGTAGGTACGTAGGTAGGGTAGGTACGTAGGTAGGGTAGGTACGTAGGTAGGGTAGGTACGTAGGTAGGGTAGGTACGTAGGTAGGGTAGGTACGTAGGTAGGGTAGGTACGTAGGTAGGGTAGGTACGTAGGTAGGGTAGGTACGTAGGTAGGGCAGGTAGGAAAGTAAGGTAGGTAGAGTAGGGTAGGTAGAGTAGGGTAGGCAGAGTAGGGTAGGTAGAGTAGGGTAGGCAGAGTAGGGTAGGTAGAGTAGGGTATGCAGAGTAGGGTAGGTAGAGTAGGGGGTTCACCCTTGTTTGATAGAACAACGTTTGATATAATATTACATAATGTTCATTTGATGTAATGTTCAGACGGTATAACCATGTATTTAACACTTAACCAAACCTTAAAATATTCTATGCATGGTCGAGGGTGGGCTCCTACTTCTGGGTGGTTTATAAAAAAAAATAACCACGAAGGGGATGGCGGGGTCGTGTGAGCGAGCGAAGCGAGCGAATAGACCCCGCCATCCCCTTCTAACCTAACCTATCCGAGTCGGGGTGCCCTAAAGTCCAGATTGCATCCAGTTTCTCCTGGTAACAATAGTTGAGGGTGGCAGGTGTATAGGGTATAAAGTATAAAATTAGTGCATTTGAAAATTCGGCGAAATGAAATTAGTTCAAATGAAATTAGTTCAAATAAATAATTACGCTAAATAAAAATTTACCAATGAATTATTCGGTCAAATGAATAATTCTTCGAAATGACTTTATTGCAACTAAAATTCGATTTAGTAATATTATATCAAACGTTGTTCTATCAAACAAGGGTGAA
>NDFZ01005240.1:334568-362240 GCA_002192655.3 Mamestra configurata
AACACCTCACTCCCCTCGCCGACGCGAGGTGGCCCGCAGAGGCGGGCCGGCACCAGCCGGGGATTGCGGAAGTCGCATACGTTCCCGCGATCCCCGGCGTAGGTGGAAGATGGAACAACGGGGTGGTTTTAGTCAGTAAGAGTCTGACAGACCCCTCCACCCGCCCCAGGGTGGAGGATTTCCATGAGGATTTCCCCCCGAGATCAAAAAAAAAAAAAGGGTAGGTACCGGTTGACGGGAGGTGACGGGAACGAAACCACGGGCACAGCTTATTTATTCAATAAACCCCGAATCCTATTTTTAGCAATAGCATAATAAGCGATCTTTTGTCGTCTAACCAAAGATGTCCAAGCCAAAAAAACTGATTAAAGTGATTTTATTTTGACCTAAAATAATATTTTTTTCGGTAAACTAGAATGGGTAAAATACAACTCCAAAATGGGTTGGTACTTGACGTGGTCACGTACGCCTGCGCATCAGAATTATGAGATAAACAAAAACATGGATGTGTTTATGCATTGGGTAACCAACATTTTTAGTGTATTTTCGTTCTTTTTGTTTATTTTGGTGGTCTGAATGATTTCTAAAAGTCTAAAATCATAACACTAGATATAAGGAAAGTTACTAACACTATGGATTTCTGTTATCCGATTTTTGAAATAAACAAAAATAATAAATTAAAAAATAATATAATATTTAAATAATATCTTTTTTTAAATGTGTGTTTTTTGAAGAAATATTTAAAAATCTAAATTAGTATGTAAATGAATAAAGAGAAAAATAATAATAATACGGTGACGAACAAACTATTGGAAAATTCATTGTGAAGGAAGGTACGGTTGACATATGACGGGCATGTCACCGGCCCGGGGAATCCATCCGCCACATTATTTTCGGTTGTTCTAGTCTGGCTAACGGAGACTATTTGCACAGGCACATCCTTGTAGCCAGAATTATCCACCGGCAACTTGCTCTTAAATACAATCTTGTGGAATCGGAAGTACCGTACTATAGGTATGTGCCCGACCCAGTTCTCGAAAATGGCAATTGCACGTTGTATTGGGATCGGTCTATCATCACTGACAGGACTATTATTGCCAATAAGCCTGACATAGTGGTGATAGACCGACTAGAGCGTCGCGCAATGATTGTTGATATAGCAGTCCCTCATGACGAGAACCTCGTGAAGACTGAGAAAGATAAACAAACGAAGTATCTTGACTTGGGCTCGCGAGGTTGTTAACATGTAGGATGTGAACACAGCAGTCATTGTACCGATAGTCGTGACGGCCAATGGCATAATTGCCTAGAGCCTCGACCAACATCTGAAGAGGCTCTCGTTGGGCAGCTGGATCAAGGGTTTAATCCAGAAAGCAGTACTCCTGGACACGGCGCGCATAGTTAGGAGGTTCCTCTCCCAGGGGCCCTGACCGCCGGTAGCTTGGACCTTGTTCCCGATACCGGTGGGCTTCTATTTTTAAATATTTTTTTTAAATATTGTTTATGGAAATATTAAAAAATGTAACTAATATGTCATTTAAAATAAATAAATGAAAATAATAATAAAATTCAAGAAGCTGAACTTAAGAGTATGGACTTGTCTAAACAATGCCAGATAAATTTGTCACACTCACCCGATTATTATATGTACCATAAGTTTGTAATTAATCATTCAAGATTATAAACTATCTAAATAGCTATTGTCAACACATCATTTGAAATCCCATCCCATTTCGATTGTTTACAATTTATCCTTGTCTTATCGAGATGACGGAGAAGGGGCTCGTGGCTAAAGAATATCAGCCGCACGGGTCGATCAAGGTTTAGCAACGCTTGCCAAGTTGGTCTATGGATGGGTGACCATCTTAACATACCGAAATTCCTCCGTGCCTCGGAAAGCACGTTAAGCCGTTGATCCCGGCTGTCATTTGTAGATCTTTGGCAGTCATTAAGGATTGCCAGAAGCCAGTAAATCTGACTCCAGTCTTGTCAAGGAGTACCGTGTTACCGAGTTAATGGGTTGTGGAGGTCTGGCAGGCAGCCGCTCCACGTAAAATACTGGTATTCAGCTGAATTCGGTTTGACTGGAGGCCGAACCCAAAATAGTTGGCAAAAAAGCTAGGCCGATGATTATCGAGAAGACAACGACAGCCTTCTTACGCGGTTTATTTATAAAATTACGTTATATATTTATAAACATTTTGGGCAATAACATAGTGACATGGATATACAATGAACATACGGCATGTGAAGTCTCGTCGCTAGTAAAATAAGTTATACAGGGTAAATTTTTCAAGTGGGCGTGATGGTGAAATCCGAAAGTGATGTGGAATAGTGACAAATACTCAAAGGAGACCCCAATTTTTGGGAAAGTTAAACTGCATTATCGTATATTTGAAAAATTAATATTCCTAGCCATAGTCAGATTAACATGTAATATGTATAGCAAATTTCAACAGTCTAGTGCTAAGCGTCTCTGAGGTAAACCGCAGACAGACAGACAGACGGACATGGCGAAACTATAAAGGTTCCTTGTTGACTACGGAATCCTTAAAAGGGCTAATAGGCCACAAAATACTTTTTAATTTTCCTTTCGTTACCTACCTACTAAAAAGCTAAAAATAAATCAGGATTTTTTTTGAATAATTTTATAAATAATGCACCAACAGTCAAACAATACTACTAGTCGCACTTTGTGGTACGTGGACTAGAGATTTTAATATCCTCTCTTTTATCGGTGGTTGAATTTCGGATTAGTCCGGCCAGCCGACCAGCTAGTGGGGCAAAGTGGACTCGTCACATTTTTGGAATCTATTTGCCCCACTCACTGAGCTCAGTAGGGCAGAATACACTCGCATGAAGTCTTAGTATATTTTGCCCCACAGGCCACAGGGATGGCACTGGAATTAAGTGTTAAATTCAGTATCTGATATACAGTAAAAAAACAATGGCCACGAATACGAAGAAAAGCTTATCAAAATCCCAACCGCAAAAAAAAAAACGAGTACAAAGCTTCAAACAAATCACTTTTCAAGCAATCTGATGCAGTTAGTGACATCAAATCTGTGATTAAACTAAAAAAGTAAAACACCCTGTGTCACATACATTTGAACTTGAGAACCGCCAGATTTTTTGTAATTTTCTATCTTTTACAGTTCAGTAGCAACATACGGTGGCAAACATATTTTAGTTTATGGTACCCCACCCTAAACAAGTATCCCCTTATTGTACATATATTGTCAGGAGGATATCCTTGGCTCCAGGTCTCTTGCAGACAAGTAGCCCTTTGGAAGCGTCTGGCGAAACTTAAAAGAGAATTAGAAATATAAAAATATGTTTTGTTTTTATATGGGACTCCGGTACCAACGTTCATTGAAGGCAAATGCCAAATATATTATGAAGTTTAAACCTAGTTTTATTTATAATAATATCAATAAGTAGCACTAGCGTGAGTCCGCTAGTGTTACAATAAGTATATAGTCCTCCTGACCGATTTCGGCCATGACGGCCACTCTCAACCGAGACTAGCCATCGGCGCGGGACACAAACACTGACACATATACACACACATATTCCGATGGGACGGCTACCCGACACGACAGGAGAGAGATCTGGCGCAGGACCAACAGCTTAACGTGCTTTCCGAGGCACGGGGGTGTACCAACCAACCTTATATACTTAATACCACCAACTTCCAAACTCCGGGCTGTCACTGAGAAATTCCTATTAGAAAAGCCCAATGACACTTTTTGCCCGACCTGGGAATCGAACCCAGGACTCCACGCTCGGCAGCCGCGCTTGCGACCGCGAGACCAACGAATCAGTTT
This sequence comes from Mamestra configurata, assembly GCA_002192655.3. Taxonomy (NCBI): domain Eukaryota; kingdom Metazoa; phylum Arthropoda; class Insecta; order Lepidoptera; family Noctuidae; genus Mamestra; species Mamestra configurata. The sequence goes on from NDFZ01005240.1 coordinate 338,396, forward strand.
TGCAGTATTGTATATACCCAGGTATTAAAAAATGGTACTTCATATCGACATAGATAAAAATCTAAATAAAGGAGACTATAGTACATGTATAACATATTTTAAATGGCCTTGGAAAGAAACTCATAAAACGAAATACGTGTATCATGTGTAAGAAAAGAACCAATCCCAATATGTCTTCCATGTAGTCATTGAAACTGACGAAAAAAGTACCCATTTATGATATTCCACACAAAGTATTTCCGGTGCCAGAAGTGTAATTTTGCTGTATTTGAGCATAACACAGATAATTACTGCGATGTTTGTGCTTAATAACCAGAGGTCGGAGTTAGGTAGAGTTACTTGCATCGAAATGTTGGTATTAATATGGATCTTCCCAGGTCTTCTAATAGACAATCCCGTGTTGCCAACAATATTACAAATAAATAATAACAATTTTTGTTTTGTTCTCACAAGCTATGTTGTGCGAACCAAAAATGTAAAATATTATCTACATCGCGCGTGTGCTCATTGGAATTTTGCAACTTCGGACATCCGATGTCGTTGATGTAAATTTTGGCAACGTTGCGCGTGCAGTGGTTTAAATTGTGTAAAAGTAAATATCTTTTTTTTTTATTAAATCACGGGATTTTTCTGCTCTTTAAAATTAATCTCGGGATTTGAGGCATATCCACTTTATTCCTTCGCTGTATAAAATCAGTGTAAGTACATAAATAACTCTACCTAATTCCGACCTCTGTTAATCACCATTGGGAAAAGAATGTTGATGATTTGTGATGTTAAATACCTATGTTGATGAAATGTGAACTACTTATTATTTAATTTATTATTTTTCTCTATATTCCTACTTATATAAATACAAATACGTCCCGTAAATTTCACGACGTTTGAAGCAATTTAGAGGTTTCAGTAACTATTTTGCATTATAACGGTTATAATAACCACTCTGTTTGGTCGTACCTCCAACTAAAACTTACTAGCCTCCCCCACGGGAACTACTGAGTTGTTCGAGATAAAATATAGCCATTGTGTTATTTCGGGAAATAAGAAATCTCCATTTCAAGATTTATCCAAATCCGTCCAGCCGTTTCGGCGTGAAGAGGTCACAAACATACACTCACACAAACTTTCGCAATTATAGTTACTTCTTCGTCAAGCGTTATTAAAAAGATTTTTAAATTACGATTATATTCTTGCACACTATAAAAAAATTCTAAAAGTCCAATGTCTTTCTTACACTAAAAATCTCTATTTATCACGCGCAATCTTCAAAATTCAGAATCTGTGAATGCAGTTCTGAACAAAAACTCTATTGTTGCTCGTTTTCTAAATAATAATTTTCATTTTATAACTTCCTCGGTCAAGTTGTAATAGGTTTTTTTGTTAATAGCAAAAGACCGTTTCAACATTAAACCTTGCTTTATAATTCGCGAATATTTTGTTTGAGCAAAATCGCTATTTTTCTGTCAACCATCCACAGTGCAACAAAAACTCGCAAGTGCAGTAAGTGTTATTTATTTATTTTTAATTTCATAAATGAACACTACAATATTATTCCCGATTCCATTTCTCAAACTTCGCAATACCCCCGATTCATTCATATCAGTCATTCGTCAAATTGCGCGCGCTTTTCAAAGTTGCTGAAAACAAAAAAGGGTGCCATTTACCACATAGAGGAGCCGGATGCTCTCCCTCAAGGCTCCGATGCAGCCCAAGACCGCTGTCACCACCAGCGCGATTCCCAAGGTCAGGAGAAACGACAGCACCCCCCGAGACACGGCTGACTCCTGCTCTGGATGCGACTTCTTGTCCCTCATGTTGATCACGCATATTGCCATCAGGATCAGCCCGAACAACTGGTGGAGAACACATTGATATTATTATATTTAATTAATACACAACAAACATATTTTTAAATGTCTGTATAAACACTTAAGTGTTAAATTTAAATTAAAAAAAACTGTTAAATAACTGTGAAAAAAATAATTTCATAGAAGCTTTTTCGAGTGATGAAATAATAAATATTTCAGCAACATGAAAATATTTTACAAGAACTGTTACAACCGACTTTCTATACTCTATCCGTTTAGGTAGTTAACTAAAGGTAAACAATCTTGATGTAACTTTTTACTTAAAAACTCAGTTTAAAAATAAAATGCAAGTAAAAACCAAAGTAAATACAACAGTAACGAATACTAAATCATTTGAACCATAAGTTTGAAAAGTAGTTTATTTGGTTAATATGAATTTGTGTAAAAAGACACATCACCGTAAATTTTAAGGTGTTACCTTAAAATTTCTGATATTTTAATAGTGAGGACATCAGAAAACTAAACGCGCCGTTTTTAAATATCAAATGCAGAATAAGAAAGTAACGGTCAACCAAAAATTCAAAACACTGTCTTTAAAACCGCGCCACCGAAAAAATTACGACGGCATTAAAGAAAATAAACGAAAAATACACCGAAAAATTACAGCCAAAAAACGCAAAATAAAATTACGAATATAAGAAATACTTATAGAAAAACTTACAAGACAAAAAATATTAAAGAGAGTGATGAAAAACTTCATACAGCGAACGCGTCTCGACTTCATGGCGTTGTTGAAGCCGACTTCTATCTGTATGTCTTCAATGCTCGGGGTGGACATGAGAAATGAAGGCTTAGAGGGCTATAATATCGATCAATGCATTTGACGACCTATACCGGTGATTACTGGGAGCTCAGTGACGAGCGGAGCGGTCGGAAAGCTTCATTAATGATGCATGGACAAGGTTTTTCCAGAAGGGTGTTGTATTGGTAGGTAGTTTCTTTTCTAGCTAGCAATTAGTTTCTTTGAAATTAAGACGTTTGTTGTTTTGGAAGCCGATCGGAAACCAATTTGAAGTTTGTTTTAAAGATTTTCTTTGATCATATCTTAACACCATCATGTTTTCTTATTCTATATTTTCTGTTACTTATATTATGTATATTTTAAGGGCTGGCTTTTACCTTGGTCAACGAATAAGCATTGCCATACAACGTGGCAATGCCGTCAGTCTTTTGGGTACACTTCCAGTCGACAGCGATGCGGATGAATTTTTTGACGCCATTTTTTAGGGTTAATTTAGTTAGGAGTTTTTATTTTTATTTCTAGTGTATATAGTTAGTTAAGTATTTATGGAATAAAATTATTAAATGGTTTGTTACATAATAAAATGTTTTCTAACGAGACTACCCAATACCGTTCGTAACAGCGATGGTGCGCAAGAGTACAAGGAGGGCTGACCCCAAATAAATTGGGACAAAAGCCAGGAGGAAGATTTTTTTTTAAATCTGATCTCAGTGTTCTTATTTGAGTTGATTCTATCATGTTTTATTTAATAAATATATGTGTGAAATCAAAAGCTCTCAGTTTCTTTTTTTATAAAAAGCTTATTTTATAAGTTCCCATTTCTTAATTCTTCGTCTTTGTCTTTCACATAGATTTACGATTTGACAGTTTGGACTTCAGAAGTTCGTCTCTAAACTTTTCAATATCCGCTCCGCTAACCGCTCCGCTTATGCCAACGTCGCATTATTTAGAATGTGGGAACCCATGTGTCCACTTACCCACACTTCAGGGTCCATCTTCAGCGCCAGTCTTTGTTTCTATACCACCTTACTCATACAATGGCCTTCCTTCTTATTCAATTACGATAAAGACTAGATTCCTTTAATTCAACTATCGCTCTACATTTGCTAGTTGATTCTTTGTTATATTAAACAAAGTAATTTTGAACTTCTTTCTGTTAGCGGTAGGGTTCAAATTCTTTTGTTTTGAATATTATATTTTTAGTTTTGCGATATACCGTCCTATAGTTAATTGACTTGACATATCGAGCGGCCCCTGCGAATATACTTTAATGCACATTTGAAATGGGTCAGTTAATTACTACATGAAGACTTGGGTGTGCGTGATTGGCCGCCTATTTCTGCTTCGATCAATAATATAAAATCACAAGGTAGCGCCGGTTGTCTTCAGTTAATTACAGACTAGAATATTCAAAAGCTAGGCAAATGCAGCTTTCTCTTTGTTAGGGGTTTCTACTTCCAAACGTAGCTTTTCTTTGTTCTTTTCCATTAATATTTAATGTCTTGCAACAGTGTACGTATTGTTGAGGTAAATAAGCAGAAAGATAACTATCAAAAGTATCATTTTTAAGACTAATAATTTTGTGATACGCAGCTTCATCGAAAAACAAAACATAAAATTGTAAGAGTGATCACTCAGGATCACAGTGATGAAAAATCAGCGGCAACGTCAATTTCAAGGGCAAATAAAAAAAAACAACTCATGTTTATAGTACCGCATAAAAAAAGAATAAGTATATATTTCAGGCATAACCCATAATTATCACATAATACAATTTAAAATCACACATTAAATTAATACAATAGAATTAGATATGGCATGTCAAATTAAACCAGCTCACAAATACACACATTGATTAAATCACAATTATAACAGTATGTCGAAAAACGTGGTATGAGATGTCAAAGTTTTGAGATAAATTAAATTATAATATGAAAAAGAAAACAAGAAATCTTTTTTCAATGTGGCACGGTATTACATACAAATCCAGTTCTGAGTCTAGGAAATTAATAAACTGATTTTTTGGGACTTTAAACTGATTTTCACTGACACACACATCACCCACACAAGGAATTTACTGATTCGTCTTTCATTTCTCTTTATTTGTCTGCATGCATGTTATTGTTACTGGGATTATGTACCTAATTATAAAATGTACCACGTCTTGCGCCATATAGGACCTCCATATTTATATTGTATAATCGGGATCGGTCCTGTCTCTCCTAAGCTCAGGTTGCTTTGTAGCCTATTTAGGAGTACAGTGCTTCACCCGCTTACTAGATTCTTGTTTTACTCATATATGTGCCTATTATATCCATTTGTGTAATCTGGTCCTTGTAAACAATAAATAAATTGTATTATTTTATTATTATTATTATTTTAATGATACACATACCCAAGATCCTAAAGAGATTAAAAGAGTTAGTTGAGAAAACGTTTTTTAATTATTTTTAGGAGTCCATACCCGAAGGGATATTTTAACAACGGATATTTTAACACCGACTTCTGGAATTTAAGTTATTTTATGTTTGTGTTTTTTATTTGGAAGTTGGTTTTATTTTTTTGTAATAGTTATTTATGATACTAGTGCGGTAAGTTGGTTTTTACAAATGAGTAGACGAATGTAAGCCCGAGACAAAGTTGAGAGCTTACCATAGTCACGAGTTTGTATAAACCAATTTCCGCACGTGTGTCATACAACGTTGTCACCACATTTGCCAGAAAACAGTACATTATTGATAATGAAACAAAGTTTTAGTTTATACATATCATAATGTTTTTTGACAGAATGCGACTGAGATCCGAATGCGAAGGTTGTTTAAAAATTATTATTATTATTTATTTAATTAATTAATCGAAGTGGCCCTTTGTTGCCATTGTGTGTAACAATAAAATGTATTTAACTAATTTGATGACTTATTGGGGTTAATTTCAACACTTTCAACGTTGTTGCTTAAAAATAAAACTGGCTGTTTAAATGTTTTAAAGAGACAGCCTGATAATATCGACACCTGCCATGATATAATGACTGTCATTATGATTTGTCAGTGGTCTTTAATAACCATAAATATTCTGCATATTTATCGAAGTCATTATTTACCCAAGAACCTAATTGCTTTAGAACGTTTGTTTCCATACATTGCTATGATCGACTCCGAATTTCACATATTTTATTGTAAATCATTTGCAAAGCAATAATCAATCCTAGACCTAGATACTTTTTTAAACTGTTAGAAATTCAAACTGCAATTCGACATAAAAACAATCTACCTATAGATAATAAATACGTCAACACAAAGGTGTTTTTTTTTTAATTTTTCGTCTTTCTTGATGTGAATTGTGCTAATTTGAAAATAGAAGATAAGAACCTTTTTAAAACCATATCCAACTCATCAATTGGCCCAAAACTCCATGTCGCCTATTCACTGAGTGTGTACTTCTGTTGCCGCTTTTACAACAAATAATAAGAAACGTGATTTCTTCGGTTTTTGGCACGGAGCCAGTCGTGTGCGAGTCCGATTCGCACTTGACCAAGCTTTTTCTCCCCTATACATTTTTTGGAAAAAATGTCAAAAACCATTCCCTCCTCACCTTCTGGATAACAAAGTACCAAACCGTAAACACAACAAAAGACGGCAAAAATAAATAGAACGGCCATCGGTGCATATTCAATTCTGTAATTGCATATAATTAGCTCGGACCCGTGTGCCCGTACAGCTGCACGCCATGCTTCAGCTGGCGGGTACCCACGCTACCCACGGCGAGGCCGATACCCACCTCTAATCAATAGAACGTTCAATTTTAAATGACCACCCCTTTCCCCCACACTCTTAGACGACAATCAACGTCCATTAACTTAGTTTGTTGCTTTGGAGTTGCTTGGCTTCGCTCACGTTAAAGTAGCCTATTACTGTCTCCAGGTTATCATCTCTCTCTGTACCAAAATTCATCAAAATCTGTTGGGCGGTTTAGACGTAAAAGCGTAACAAACAAACAAAGTCACTTTCGGGTTTATTATATGATATGATGATGACGCTGTTTTATTAGGTACCTAGATCCGACTTCCGTAATCCGATTTATCTCCGTCATCCGTGATTCTCCAATTCGGTAGAAATATTGACGGATCGAAGTAGCCGTAGTACTGTTTGTATGAACGCTTTCGCATTACCTCGGATTCAAATCGGACATATCCACGCGGCTCGACAGCGTGGCTTGGATTTGGACCAGAGATCGGATAAACTCGGACTGAATTCGTGTTTTTTAAATCCGTATTTTCACGGATTCCGATCGGATGCAGTGCGTAACCGCTCTTAATCGGATTCAAGTTTGGTAACAAAAATGACAGTTGTCTTCTTCCTTAAGTCTGTTTATCTCATTATAGGTACATCCCCCTTGTAATTGTATCACATTAAAAAAATGCAGTTTAAAAGAAACTAACTGACGACTTTGAGTACGGTACATCATAAAAAGTAGGATTGAGTAAGTAGTTACACTGAATTAAAAGCTAATTTATAATTCAAATAGTTCAGTCGGTCCGGAATTAGAACGACTCATGTCTGTCTCGGTAACAGACGTGCACGTTACAGGGTGCATCCATTATGCAGGCCATCGAACAAAATTGGAAAGTAGCACCCTAATATTATATGCTGGGTCTGACTACGCCTGTCGGTTTCCACGTAAATACTACGTGGAAACCGACAGGCGTATTCAGACGGTTTTCGGCACGTCGTTAAATGGCCTTAAACTTATCACTTTGTTAATTTGATTCTAAACTGTTATTTCTGTATTTGGTGTCCAATATGTCAAGGTATATTCTCCAGAGTGTAATTTTTTTCGATAACGTTTTTGGGCTCAATTTTTGGTAACTTAAAAATACTTTTATTATAATTTATAAGTTATCGTCACTTTCAGAAACCAGAGCTTATGTACATCATCACAAGTCACGGGTTTTTCCCACAGGGGTGAGCAAAAAATATAGAACACTTGCTACATGACATTATCTTTTTACAACATATTATAATGTCTTTTGTTTGTCCTTTTTTTATTGTTACATCTTATTATAATATTATACCTGAAATGTGCCTCTGATTGAGCAGAATAAACAATTTTTCTTGTTCGATTTTGAAATCTTTTAAAAGACACATAAAACACAAAATCAAGTATCAATCAAAATAATACTCCATTTTAAGTAAGAAACGTTTAATTTAATAGTCGTGTCATTATCCGACACATGCCGCTGTATAGCTACACCCCCGGTAATGCAGTACTCCATAAATATTTTAGCATATGAGATCGATATTTCTTTGTCACAACTTGCAACTTGCAAACTAGGACGGCGATGGCGACGGGCCGCCTCATCATCGTATAAATAACTAATCGAAGGAAAATGTTCTTGCTACGTTAAAGTGTAGCTTTTCTTAAATAACTCTTATGGAACATTAAACCCGACGAAAAATAGTTCATAAACTAAATTCGAGACATCAAAAAAAAACATTTTTTTTAAGAATTTCAACCATATAAAAAAAGAATTATCAAAATCCATTTATAATTGACGGAATGATCGCTTTGCAAAAAAAAAAACAGACAAATTGAGAACCTCCTCCTGAAGTCGGTTAAAAATGGGCACGGACTCAAATCATGTAACTTCTTTTTTTTTTAAGGATGGTAAATCATCAAATGACTTCTTCCACTCTGGGTGGAGCGGGAGGGCGTGTCAGACTCTTTCTGACTAAACCCATTCGTGTTCCTCCTAAAGGCCTTTGCGTTCCAGGGCCGCGGTGACTCCTTTGAACAAATTACGCAATCCTGGCAGGCTCTGGCCCTATTGCCCCATCTCCTATGCTGACATCTCTTTGAGGTGCGCGTGGAACACAACGCGCCATCGACCCGGGCCTGGTTGTGACAGGACAGCGAGCAACCAAACTCTCGCCGTCCGGACCGAAATCATGTAACTTACTAACTGCAATAAAAGTAACACAATTCTGACTCATAATTTTATCTGCGCTTAATGTTTGTTGTTCTGTATGGTGTCGGACGTAAAAGAATAACACCATCCCATCACTTCCCGTGGGTGTCGTAAGAGGCAACTAAGGGACTCACCAGAAAATGGGCTGCAGCATTCTCTGTGCATTGCAATAGCTACACTGCGATCACCCGCCTGCCAAGCGTGGTGATTATCCTGCCAGGGTTGCGGAATTTGTTCGAAAGAGTCACCGCGGCCCTGGAACGCAAAGGGCTTTAGAAGGAACACGGATGGGTTTTAGTCAGTAAGAGTCTGACACGCCCTTCCATTCCACCCGGAGCGGAAAAAGTCATTTACTGATTTCCTAACCCTAAAAAAAAAAAAGCGTGGTGATTATGGCAAAACCCTTCCCCCTTGGGGGAAGGAAAGCTTATGTTAGTTGAGGTTCCTCCCATTACTCCCGTCATACAATCCCCTTTTCGTACCATTTCATTCATCGCCTAATCAATCCGTCTTTCCTTTGACCTTCCTCTCCATGCATAAACCTTTATGTTCATCACTCTTCTAGTCAAAAGCCTTGGATCTATTCTCATCACTGGTCCATACCAAGACAAACGATTCCCTTTCAACTTTTCTGTCAAAGAGGCCAATTTCTAATTTGTAATATACTAGTGGCCCACCCCAGCTTTGTCCAAATGTATTTTTTTTCCAAATTTCTTTCCCTCGCTCTGACAATTACAACCGACCACTATAAAAAAATAATTATTTAAATCGTTCAAGTCGTTCTCAAGTTATGCGCGTTCATACATTTCGGCGATTCATTTTTATTTAAGTATATAGAAGATAAAAGATTGATAGAAGGTAGATAAAAAATTAAAAAATAAATTATAATTTATTGATAATTTTATTAATAATACATTTAGTTGACATTATTTACTTGAACTTCACTTTGTATTGTATAGATTTAGACTTACTACTAAAAAAAATATATATATTTGTACACCAATTTCATTGGTAAGACATGGAGCTCGACTAAAATGTATACATAAGACCTTTATTGTAATAAAGATTGATTGATTGATTGATTGAGATTTCCTCCTTTCGTTAATCCACATACCCAAGTCAACATTCTCGTCATGTAACCAAAAGGGTCAGTCTCCTTCATTGCTCAACATTGTGAAACCATATAGTACCTACGACAGCTGACATACTTGCATAAATGTATATTTTTCCTATATCTTGAGATACATCAATGGGATCCCAAGTTGTTCCTGTGACCTATCATTTCTTCCATTCTGAGTTGAATTTCTTGTCTCCGTTTACTTCGCCACCCCTTGAAAAAGCAAATACGAAGTACCAACCGGAAATCTATGTAGTTGCACGGGTTGTAGTACTTAACTCCGTACACTGATTTGTCGTAAAGGTTTGAAAGTTCAGTAAAGTATAGAGAAACACTTTCCACTAAAATGCAATAGTTAAGTTTATTAAGTTATGAATTAGTTACAGTACTAGAGTGGAAGGCGATTATTTCTCTAAGTTGTTGATAGCTACACAGTTATGAGTTCACTATATTTTAATTCATTAGTCATATTATTTTATAATGCGAAATTATGACGCATAGCATTAGGCTAGAGTAGGTTACAGAGTAAAAGAAAAATGTACGGCGATGAGACCGTACAGTAGGTATGCTAAAAACTTATTTCTATCCGTTGTGGGAATATGCAGGTGGCGTATTAACTATACTCTATCCGTTTAGGTAGTTAACTAAAGGTAAACAATCTTGATGTAACTTTTTACTTAAAAACTCAGTTTAAAAATAAAATGCAAGTAAAAACCAAAGTAAATACAACAGTAACGAATACTAAATCAATTGAACCATAAGTTTGAAAAGTAGTTTATTTGTTTAATATGAATTTGTGTAAAAAGACACATCAAGATTGTTTACCTTTAGTTAACTACCTAAACGGATAGAGTATAGCTATTAATACTTTGTCAGCGATGCCTTCTTTATCGATCGTATGAGTGTCGCAGTAACCCAACTGTGTAAAGTACTCATGATAACTTAACTTTAGACGTGGAAAATATTATTGAACAACTCAACTACTGCGAATAGGTTTTGGTGGCCAAATTTAGATGTTGATGTTCCAAGAATAACTAAATACTACAATAAATTTTGAAATGACAGAAATACCGTTCAGGTTATCTTGTTGCAATAAGGTAAGGGTAATTTTGGTGTTTCAAGAATAACTAAAAACTACAATAAATGTGAAAATGACAGAAATACCGTTAAGGTTATCTAGTTGCAATGAGGTAAGGGTAAATCCAATGAATAAATCGCCATGTTTTCCTTAATATGCCCTGAGAATATAACTTGTCTCGTAGCGGGAAAGTGGCCAGTCATATTCAAGCTCCCGTCGAGTTCCCGTCGCTTCAAAATGTCGACCACGACTTGTGTCTTCGTCATTCTTCTCATCAGCATGATCGCCCCGTCATTACAAGAATCGTGTGACGGCTATGATTTTGGTACTAGTAACAACTGCTACGGACAATGCCACTTTGCTTGTGTCAGAGGATACGCAAACGGTTGTTCAATGAACCTGTGTTACTCTCGTGTCGGAGGAACGTGCCACGGGTCTGTGTGTTACTGTGACGGGGTAGCGACAAAATGTGGAGCGAATAGCGACTGGAATTAGTCTAAAGGACGATAGTCCTTGACTGAAAAGTAGCTGTAATGGATATAGAGTGCTATAACACAAGGAAATACTTTGCTGCCATCTTTAATTGTCTCTTCTGTGAACTGTGCTTTTGTGTGTTGTATTTTTTTCACGAAAATGTTTATAAACATTTTATATATAAATAGGTTGTGTTTAGTGTGTAAGCTAGTCATAAACTTATTATTTTAGTATATTGGGGTCATTATTATGTCCTTCGGACGCGGCTCGATTGTGTGCTAACAAGTTCATATTAATAAATAATATAATTAGTATTATCCAAGTACTAAACATCTGCCTAACCGATTGGAGACACGACGAATGTTTATTAAATGTTTATATTAAAATTAATCAGTGACAAAATTCGACTAACACTTTGGTTTTTTTAATCATTCACATTTTTAGCAACATATTAAGTTCTAATCGGAACAAAAGTCATATTCTTTTCACTACTAGGTATATGAACTGCCTGAATGCAGATAACGAATCATTTTATGTAAATTTAGATGAAATGTAAAAATAGAAGTTAATCGATTTTTACCTGTACTTAACTTAATGCATCAAGTAGGTACCTAGGTACGTCGTCTACCAAACAATCAAGGTTAAAAATTTAAATAAACAAAATCAAAAATTTATAAATAGTTTTATTACTCAAACAAGGAAAAACATAAAACACCTATGATTTCGTTTGTGACTTGGCATTGTGTAGATCATAATATTTAGGTATTCGAGACCTAAAACTTAAATAAATATTAAGTACAAAAAGTAATACCTAGTGCACTCCCATTTTCCATAACTTCCCTTAAATCACTTCCAGTCTTACCAAGAATTGCTGTGTTGCCCAGTTAATGGGTTGTGGAGCTCAGATAGGCAATCGCTCCACGTAAAATATTAGTATTCAGCTGAATCTGGTTTGACTGGAAGCCACACTCAATACAACGTACAACAGAATATACGCACTAGCTGAAAAGGGGTAATTGTAGCTGTTCAGTAGATTTTGTCAAATAGGGTATTTGACTAAAATAATCTAATTGGTCCGTCAGATAGATTTCCAAAAAATATTGGACATGTATTTTTTCTATTATCACGCAAAAAAAAATTAAGACGAAACAATGCGTCGAAAATTCGTGTGACGCCACTTACCAGTACACTTTTTACTGAAAAGTGACTTTACAAGCCCCCACTCCTCTCTTTGATGCGTTTTATCTTCGTATTTTTTTATTGATTTGATCAAATAAAAAATAAGTATCCAATATTTTTCGATAATCTAACTGACTGACTACATAGAATCATATTATGCACACATAACATTACATTTGCATTATGCATATGGAGCAATCGACTTTTTCGCGATTTCAGTATTGGTCCCATAGTAAAAGCTCTCCATAATGATGAGTACAATGACCCCTTTTCAAGCGTTGCCTTTATTCTGTTACACGTTGTATATGTAACTGGGAAAAGGCTAGGTAGATAGAGACTACCTTAAATCACTATACATGTTTATTGTATTTAAGTACCAAATAATACCTATTAACTTAGTCAAAAACATCACTTGAGCACAAATAAACTTAAGATTTTAGTAACAATTGAAATGGGTATCATATAAAAAGAGATAAATTAAGTACTGACGCCAGCACATCAAGCTACACCAATCTGTCAAATTTCTATAATAGTTTTTCAACTTTATCGCTAAAGTATTAGGTTCAAGATTGATTGGGAAAATTTGACAGTTTCGGGTAGCTTAATGTGCTGGCGTGCAACGAAACATTCAAAATTTTAAAATTAGAAATATAATTCTAATCGAATTTAATTCAAAAGAACCGCTATTAGAGAATACATTGAAATTGCTACTAATAAAATATTACTGGTAGGGGTTGACGCTGAATTTCCCTCAGAAGGGGATTCCACCCTGCAATAGAAATAAAACGGTAAATTAAAAATTACCCTATTAGAATACAACAGGTTTATTCACGGACAATAAGCACATCATTACTTTATAAATTGGTACCGATCAGTGGATTTTAAATTCAACTTCTCTGTAGAATGATAATAGAATATGCTTATCGGTGCTTAAAATAAACATCTAGTTTTTTTTTTAAGAATAAAACAGAATAAAGCGACCCAGTAAAAGTTTATATAGAAGCTAATGAGATAATGATATGATAAGGGTATTAGATAAGAAAAAAATAAAGAATGAAGACCTTTTTTAAGGATGGGAAATCATCAAATGACTTCTTCGAGCAGAAGGGGTGTGAGACTCTTACTGACTAAAACCCATCCGTGTTCCTCTTAATGCCTTTTGCGTTCCAGGGCCGCGGTGACTCTTTCGAACAAATTCCGCAATTGATGTAGACCTACGTATTTATTTATCCATAGCAGGAAAATTACAAGTTTTATAGTTGTTTTTGCATAGTTTATACAACATGGGAAAACACACGGAAAAAAAGGCTAGCTAAACTTAGATAGTTAAAGATTGAAATACGACTTCTAAAACTAGAACCAACATTGAAGAACACCGGATGAAGGAAAAACGAAAAAATGATATTTGGGACTCGCACAGAACAAATAACAAAATAAAATTAAGTGAAAAGGCAATGATGCTCAATCAAAATAAATTTTGTAAGTTAAATACGTTATAAGCAAAGAAATTAAATTTATACTACCAATTAAATCTCTTTGGTTTTAAGTAAGCAAATGCATTCACTTCTCGATATTCAAAACATTACCCTGAGAGTCGTCTAGATTTCATGATTTTTGGAAAAATATACAAAAGAGTCTCAACACTCCAGTGTTGAGAGTCTTTTGTATATTTGGATTATTTTTTATATTTTTTTTATATTGACATTATGATGGGGCTGTCATTGCTTGGAGGATTGAGGCTGATGTGTCAACTGCGAACGTATATTTTTCTACATAGTTATTTTTGTTTCAAATTTTAATTAAATTAATACGTTAATAACCATAATCATTTTCATTTCCTTAGTTAGTGTTACAGTCCACTTCGCTCACCAATAGCGGATATTGAATGATATTTTATGTACAAACTCTTTTTCTTGTTTTCTTATTTTTGTCACAATGGTATGTTTTATCTCTAACCTTAAGTATGATGTGATGCACTTTGTATCATCTTCCACCATTTTGCCCAAAGCAAGTAGAGATTTAAGTCCTAGCCGAAATTTAGATAGATAGATATTACAATTATTTGGCATAAGATCAGAAAACACAACACACAAAAGCACACTAACATAAATCATAATAGTAAAAATGCAAATAAGAAAACCTTTAACAAAACGAATAAGACAGAATTTATGGCAATCTGTGAGTGCCAAACAACTTACGACATAAAAAATATTTGACATGAAAAAAAAATCCATTGTGCGGTGTGTGTGTCTCATGTAGCACATACTACTATTCTATACTATTACTACTATTCTATGTCGTTACTGAAATGTAGGGAAATCACAAGAATAAAATAATACTAAACAAGCAATTATTCAAGACCAGCTTCTGCTATGGCTTGGCCCTCATGAAAGTCGATAATTATCCCAAGAGAAAATAATCCCAGGATAAATAGTAACCTGTTTCCAGAACATGTGCACCATGTGTCAAAATTCATCCACATTCCAGAAGTGGTAACAAAGAGACAGATTGAGTTACTTTCACATTTATACTATTAGAACGGATGATTGCGAGGATCAGCCCTTTTGAAGTAAGTAGTACAGCAATATTCGCAGCAGTAAGCCGATTTGTTCCTGCATATCCTAGATATGGTGCAAATCTATCAGTAACAAAGATTGCCAAAAAGTCAAAATTTTAAATATTGGAATGCGCTATAGATATGTCACGTAGTCAACGCCAAACATTTTTGACTGTAGAGAATTGCTATCGCTAAAAAAAACACTTTTTTGTAAAGTTGGCACACACGGGCTATTGCGCCATTCAACAAGATTAAGGATGTTGAGTCCCTTCTGATCATTCACGTATCTGAATAGAAATAAGAAAATCTATACCATCTAGAAATTGTGACGAGAGAATAAGTTTTTAAACTCCTATTTCAAATTGTGTTATTATATTTTCTAATATTTCTTACATGTCAACCATAAGCCATAAGAACTAATAACTAATAACGAATAATGTTGTAATTGACGGAGTGCACTAATCTAAAATATAATGTTTGAGAAAATAAAAAATACTGTGTCTATCTACATCTTTTGTTGGAGGTCCTTAATAAATAAATAAGTTAGGTACAACCCACTAGTTACGAGTACGTAATACTGTATTGCAAATTTCAATTGCTCTAAGTGATAAATTGCA
This sequence comes from Mamestra configurata, assembly GCA_002192655.3. NCBI lineage: Eukaryota > Metazoa > Arthropoda > Insecta > Lepidoptera > Noctuidae > Mamestra > Mamestra configurata. Next base: position 353,993 of record NDFZ01005240.1, read on the forward strand.
TCCATACTTAGAACTACAATCATACAAAGCAAAAGTGGACCATCCTACATTGATTCAATCAGTTTGACCTCAGAGCACTTATATTAGATAACGTCTGGAGTCTGAAATTCTGGACGTCTCTTCGTCTATTTTGTTTCAAGTAAACTCATTGAATGCAAGTCAAACAATTCAACATTTAACAATAAATTATATTATGAAAATCTTCATCAATATTGATCATCAGTATCATCTTTATCAGATTTTCTATTCCCTCCAAAGTGGTACCTATTTTTGCGCTTTTCATTCCGTCTTGCCTACCAATGCCTTTGCTTTAGTTTTTCCTACTGTAGCCAAATTAATATAGGTACTTGAAAATTTACGCGACTGATTCTTTATCCTCGATATTATTAAACTTTTACCATGCCAACTTGACAAGGCACGACAGTCTAACGAAATCAAATATTAATAGAAAAAATGATTAAATTAAAAAATATGTATCTTTGATCGAAATATTTATGATCACAGTTCACAAACTGGAATAGTAATCAACCGATATTGTTGTCAGGTTTTTCTTGAGATGAGGTTTAAATACAGGGAGATGTATCCTACATCTCACGATATTTAATACGATTTTTACGTACTACCATTCAAGGTTTTACATTCAAGTTAGGTGCAAAAGCAATACATGAATTATCGACAATAAGGCACAAAAATGTGTAACCCGCATAATAATGATGTATGTGAATGTAAAGGGAAAATCCGTGCCAACAGATAAAATCAACATGATATCCAACCAAGCGTCATATTTCCAGTTTTTGAAGTGTTTAATTCTGTTTCCGACAACATGACCTCATACGGGTTGAGAAATTCCTACAATAAAAACAACATTTATAAAGAAAATTTATTTAATTTGGCAGTACAGGAAGAGAACATGGCGGATACCATAGTCAATGCCACAACACAAGAACATATAAAAGTAGAAAACGAAGGTCTTATCCTAATTAACAATGTCTACTGAGATTCTTAACAAGAACTGATTTAAGTTCATCCTACGAAATACTTTGTACGTAATAATACCACTAGGTATAATTAAAGTTAGTTTAGCACGAAGAAGAGCATAAAGGACACAGGTGTAAGCAGGTTAATATTGTATTATTTTGGGTTGTGCTCCATTCGTAAGAAACGAAATCTCATAGCCTGTTAGTAACATGAATGTGATAGGATTAGTCCACAGAAACATATGTACAATCGAAACAATGTAGCCCAAGAAATAGTGACGTAAGGACCAACTCTAAAACACAACTTTCAGGTGATAAAACCGATGAAAGTAGCGCTGTTTAAAGCTAAGATGTTGAGACTGATATTAAGGATCAAGTGGTTAAAATCTGCGTGTCTCTTCCAGCCATTATTTCTCGAGAACATGGTAGACATATCTTGAAAAAGGCTCCCTACAGGATTCCGATGACTCCGCAGGCTACACGTCCTCCTGCGTTTCCTGTCTTCTTGGAGTCGGGGTGGTCAGTCCTGCCGAAGTCGTCCTTGCCTGCGTGGAGGACCAGGCCCCTTCCGAGGATGTTGTGCTTGCCGTTCAGCTTGATCATGCGGTCCACGAAGTCGATCTTAGTGGTTTTAGTGTCATCGAACTTCACGTTGCCGAGGTCACCGACGTGGCGGATCTCGTCATCGGGATGGCCGTGGTCGTGCTGGAGAAAAAAGGTTTGACATTAGTGGGCCAAAGAATCGCTGGCGTGACGATTTGGACTCGGTCCTGACGGATTCGCCGTAGAAGGCAACATACAAATTAAGTTGGAAAACTACGGCGTAGACCTTTGCCCAGCACTGGCACATATAGGTTAATTTAAAATCGGCTAATTAAATAAAAAAGATAATAGTGGATAATTTGTGGCGGAGAATGCAAGTGGGCGCCGAAATGTGAAACATTGAAAATAAAGGCAAATATTTATTGTTGTATTACAGGGCAGACTTCCTTAAGACGTCCTTCATACTGCTATAATGTATCCAGATAATAATTCGAAGCCTTTAGGACAACTAGCTAGCACCAGGTATTTATTTGTTTATCCTCACTTTGGAACGCCTTGCAACAGTTGTACCAGTGGGGCACAAGTGGGGTATGCAATTATTGATAAGCGTCATGGAGTATAGACGCAGATGACGCTCAACAACCCAATTTTACTTTAAAAACTGAATAACCGAGTTCTATATTACTTTGGTAGAAAGAATCATCATCATAATCAACATCATCCACAGCCTGACTTCGCCCACTGCTGAGCATACGCGTCTCTTTTCTTGTGCCAATCCCCACATTCTTGTGCCAGACTCATCCTCCCAGCGGTTCTACTCGTGATGGCCACAATGCCATCTGACCCAGAGAGCTGGACGAAAGAATCCCTCAAATCCACTACAACAGAAGTACAGAACACTTACTCCGTTAGGGTTGAAGTGACCGCCGGTGGAACCGCATCCCTTAGTAATGTCTCCGGTCTCATGGATGTGGAAGCCGTAATCGCCAGCGGGCATGCCGGTCACGGTACCGGTGACGCGGATCTGACCGTCGCCTTGACGGGTGAAGGTAACGCTACCAGTGACGCCGTCGCCTTCGAGCTTGACGATGGCTTGCTTCACTACCTGAAACAGAAGAAAGCATTGGTGAGTAAAACGTAAGATTAATGCCTTAAAATCGTAAGATGCAGCAGACCATGAAGAAAATGGATGGATGGATGATTGGATGTCTTTCTAAGGAATTGACGCAGAAACAAGTATAGCGGAAAGAATGGAGAGTGTTTATTATAATACTGTAGCTGCTATAGTATAGGAATTCATTTAGTAACCAAGTGAAATGATGATGAAATTTTATTTTTGTTAAATGTTTTAGCACAGATATATTAGCGGCAATAATAGCAGATACAATAGTAAAACAATGGCGTCACACCTGATTAAGCCCGCTCGGCCATCGAGAGGATAGTAGAACACTAAAGACTTAATAAGATGTGTAAAAGGCAACTTTACACATATTCAGCGTTTTTAAAACCATAAAAATTATAACTAAGGTAGATCACTAAAGCGCGAAAATATTTGGACTTGTACCTACCTACTAATTTACCTGGAAGATTTTTTATACGAAGTTTCTTAAGAAGATGAATTGAAAGAAATACTTACTTGTTCTTCATCAGTGGGTGCGGCAGACGCCAACGCCACGGCCGCAGCCACAAACAGCAAAGTCTTCAACATCTTCAAATTAGTTATCTGAAAAATAGAACAAATACTTTTTGAGCAAACTTTTATCCTCAAAATCTAAAAAATAACACAAAAAATCTGAGCAGGTAAATTGTTTTCAAATATAAATGATCAATTCTGATTTTTACAACATAATTGAGAACTTTTACATTTTGCACAACATTATTTCTTTACATTTATCCTCTTCACTACAGTAGGCGCCAGATAAATGTTGAATAAAGTATATTGACCTTTCCCTAATAACTGTTCATAGGTACCTGAACAATTAAATATGAATCGTTTTTCATTATTAGACAATGTTAAGGATCACGAGAGATGATGATTCGGGACAGCTTTGTGTCATTAATTCCGTTTTTCAAATTAAAAATGTCAATAATTGTAGGTGGGTCAATGACCGTTATTCCACGATTATCTGGCGTCTACTATAGGTAAGCAAGCTAGTGAAAAAATGGCGTTTATTTTTGAGTTTTCCTCAATAGCATACTTACATAACATTTTCAAAAAATTTAAATTTTTTTTTTTTTTTTTTTTTTTTTTTTTTTATATTACGCAAATATAATTATGGCACGGTTTGTGACTATTGTTACTAAGGTCTCTGTGACAACGGCCACAGGGAGCACAGTCACGGACAAGATTACTTATATAAATGATCTCAAACACAATCGTAGATTCTACAAGTACTGCTAAAGTTTTTATCATAGCTCGTGACAATCTGACAAAGGTTGGAAGCAAAAAGTTTCCTAACAATCCTACAATACGAGGTAGAATAGAAAAACTTGATGATTAATCACAATTGAGATTGTGCGCACTAAGAATTTATTTTTATGAACTAGGCTAAAGAATAATAAACAATATTGATTCGGCCACGGCAATTTAATAATCTAATAAAAATATTCTATTCATAACTTGTAATAATATGAAAACGTTGATGTTCTTATACCATGAAGTCCTTCCAATGACCATAAAAAACAATTTACACGGTATTTGGGTACCAATTCTAATGAGTACCTAAACAGCTGATGTTACTTTTTTTAAATTATTGAATAAGATAAAATACTGGTCAAACGCGTGCCTATGCGTTCGACCACTGCCAGGGTTACGGAATTCATTCGAAAGAGTCACCGCGGCCCTGGAACGCAAAGGGCTTTAGGAGGAACACGGATGGGTTTTAGTTAGTAAGAGTCTGACACTCACTTCCGCTCCGCCCAGAGCAGAAGGAGTCATTAGATGATTTCCCACCCACAAAAAAAATGCCTTCGACGACTATCGCTCTTGATGGTAAGCGATAATGTGGTCGAAGACAGAGCAAGCTTGCCAAAAAGTTTTGTAGTTATTACTAGTAATATTCCCTCGCGACTTAAATTTTGCGTTATACATTCTAGAACTTGTTTATATTCATGCACACTTAACAAAAAGTCAAAGAAAGAAAGACTGGTAGCTAAATCGCAAGATTTCGCTTTATCGCTATTTAATGTGCAAGGAGAGTTTTTAATATCAATACAGGGATTTTCAAACCCTTCGATTAGTTATGTAACATTTCGAAATGAATCATCATCAGCAATACTTTCGATACAGTTTAATCTCGTAACTGGTTCAATATTGGTGTAACAATATATGTATAGTAATGTAAATATCCCTGCCCACAGTGCACACAATAAATAAAAACAATCTTGGGTATGAACAAACAGTCAATCATGTTTGACAAGTTATCAGTTCGTAACTAAACGTAGTTACACTCAGCGGTCTATGAACCCATGAACATTGCAACATATTTTGAAACTCTTAAACCAGTAAACAACAAGTACTCAGACATCAATCTCTATTTGAATTCCTACTGGTAGATTTGATTTGAGTAACTACATCGGTATCCATTCTAATCGGATGCTGATAAATTGTTAAAATGTCACCATGGAAAATTACATCACACGTTGGAGTGCCCTAATGCCCATAGCACCACCTAACCACTAAGAATTAATGACAAATGAAAACACGATTTGACAGTAACTGTCAAATCGTGTTGTCATTCATTCTTAGTTCGGGTTTGGAACTAATCGTAAGTCCGTAGGTGATACGGAGTAGAATACGCCTGAAACTATGGACTTCAGGCTTAGAGAGTAGCCCCCTGGAACGCAAAGATCATTTCGAGGAACACGGTTGGGTTTTAGTCAGTAAAGAGAAATCATTTGATGATTTCCCAAAAGGGGGAAACGCAGCGTAAGTCCTAAGTGATATCTCAAATTGGGATGCTTTATGATTAGAGATTGATTAATCTTATTCTAGAACACTCTTAATCTCCGGAATGTGCCTACTTGAAGATCAATTCACAACGGCTTTATCTGATCACGACTACATCGCATATTTGTAAGATAAAAATATTGAAGATATTTTATCATTTCACGTATCTAGAGATCATGATCGAATGTTTCAATAACCGTTGAGATAAAAGTTCTAATACACGTATTTTAAGTAGGTACATAAGTACTCAGGTGCCCATAGAGTTTTATTTCCACAGTTATTGCTTTTATATTTTACGCTTGATAGGGGTAAATGGGCTTGTATCCATGATTCCATTCTAAAAGGAGGTGGCGAGACGACCTGGAAGCCTACTGCAAGGATTTGTTCGAGATGGTTCGGGAAATAGAAAAATTTGTGGAGATGTTTGCCCAGCATTGGGACAATATAGGCTGAATACAACAAAAAAGGAGAATGGAAAAATAACTAGTTTTGGGCCTACACCAACTAACGGACTGGCAGAAGGTGATTGTTATCCTAATTCTAACTTAACATTGTAAATTCAAAATGGAGTTTAGTAACGCTTTTACGCCTTAATTGCTGCACACCACCTGAAGACGGTTATAGGCCACTTCTTTTGCGAAACTTGGACGAAAGTGAAGCCGGGAGCAAATGTTATAGTGATTATATTTAAAAACCAACAACTAAGTATTAAAATTGCACTAACAGATTAATTACAAAGATTACCAAGAGCTGTTTTGTTGACAAACAACATTATAGCCCCAGCGTGTCTCAAGCGCCCGCGCCGCATCGTTACCCCCACCCGAGCCCTTGATCAACACAAATACGCCTGCGCAGAAGCCGGTTTCAACTTTATTTACTTTGTATTCAAACACTGGTTAAAATAAACTTCGACAATTTGTTGAACACAACAGATATTTGATTAATTGTGTTGAAAACTCAAACATGTTAAATTTACCTGTCAATAATAAGGGTAGGTAATTATTTCCAGAACATTCTTATTTTTCTACGCAGAATCACAATAACTAAAGTTATCGAGAAGTCACGTACTAACAGATATTTGCATCGTTACAATAACAATCAAAATAAATCAAAACAATCAAAAAAGCTGATGATATGGCAGAAGTATTATTTATTATTGCAGAGGCAAGTAAGTTTATAAACAAGCGACTTACCTGGGCGAAGAGACGCGGTGAATGGATCAACTGGCTGGGTGCAGCGGAATATAGTGTTGAGACACATTCATACTGGATATATACTCTACTTGCTCAGTCACTAGGGCAGGGAAATGAGCCGAAGATCCACTTAGAACCGTCTTCGTTTATGCTCCAACTCAAAGTAGCTTTGTCCTGTTGCGAAATTTGTTCGAAAGAGTCACAGCGGCGAATGCTTACTGAAAGGGCTTTAGAAGGAACGCGGATGGGTTTTGGTCAAAAAGAGTCTGACACGCCCTTCCGCTCCATCCAGAGCCGAAGAAGTCGTTTGATGATTTCCCATCCATAAAAAAGTGACTTTAATTCTCTTATTTTTCATTTCTCATTTCTTTTTAATAAACTAGTTTTCTATAATAGATTCTGGTATTGAGATCTAAAATATTTTATCTAAACTCAAAAATTGCGATTTCATTACTACGTATTCTTTTGTATTACAACGTATAATAGAGGAATCATCAATCATTAATTAAATACTGATTAGTCTTTAAATAGCCAACGTAAAACAATAAACAAAATATTGAAAAAACGTTTTCAATCTTTAATACGCGATTAAGCCATTTAAGGATTAACTTAATTCATTTAAAAGCTGCGGTACCATGGACATACAGAAAGCAACATAGAAACAACCCACTTTTATTCGAAACGAGGAATACATCAAGTAATTTTTCCTGTTTGTCAAAATAATGTGCAAGGGAATTTCCATCATATCTTTAAGCAATACGACCTAAACTTCTGCTGTTCACCTGTATCGTGAGCTACAGGAAAATAGTTTAGAAGTCGAAGAGAAGAACCAGTATATATATATTTTTTTTATTTTTTTCGTTATTAAATTTTTGGTTAACAAAACAGCAGGTCAAACATTTCATTCAGTCTTGAAGATGAGGATAAAAGTTCAACGATATTTTTAAAAGTTATTATAAAACTGTTAGGTATGTCCTAACAATTTTACTTTTTTTTTGAGTATCACTATGGGAAAAACGGCAAAGAAAAATGCTACCAAATATTCCTGAGCTGAATTTTTTTAGATGGGAAGTCATTAAATGACTCCTGGGCGGGATTCTTACTGACTAAAACCCACCTTTGTTCCTTCAAATGCCTTTTGCGTTCCAGAGACACGGCCCCACGTGACGTGGCCCCTGAGATGCATACAGCATATTTTCACTAGGAAAGAGTCTATAGTCCCTAAATATGCACAAAAAGGATACATGAGTGAAGACATGGGGTCATATATAAGTCCATAACACAGGTCCATAACTAAAGAAAGAATGTCATTGATTTAAATATAAAAAATTGCAGCATTTTCTGACAAACTTCACTTTCCTATATATATACTTGTACTTCGGGGAGAGTGTCCAGGAACTCCACGACCTCATCCCACCGACCCCCTTCTACCATCGGACATCTAGACGCACTGCAAGTTACCATCCCTACCTTGTTGCTATTCTATCTATTCAGCTATTCTTCTGGGTAAGCTCGCTCCATCGTCGACTTTGTCTCTGTCATCTGACCTAGACTAGAGTCAAGAGGAAACAAAAAAAAAAAAAAAA
>NDFZ01005240.1:362383-440422 GCA_002192655.3 Mamestra configurata
AAAAAAAAAAAAAAAAAAAAAAAAAAAAAAAAAAAAAAAAAAAAAAAAAAAAAAAAAAAAAAAAAAAAAAAAAAAAAAAAAAAAAAAAAAAAAAAAAAGATATGTCCACTGATAATGAAGAGATGAAAATTGATCTTACCTACCCATTATGATTGATAAAGTGCAGACCTAACCATCATCATCTGCCTAGCCTTTTCCCAACTATATTTGGGTCTGCTTCCAGTCAACCGGATTCAGCTGAATACCAGTATTTTACGTGAAGCGGCTGCCTATCAGACCTCCACAACCCTGGGTAACACGGTAGTACTTGGCAAGACTGGAGTCAGATTTACTGGCTTCTGACAATCCGTAACGACTGCTAAAAATCTACAAATGACAGCCGGAACCAACGGCTAAACGTGCTTTCCGAGGCACGGAGGAAATTCGGTAAGTTAAGATGATCACCCATCCACAGACCAACCTTGACAAGCGTTGCTTAACCTTGAACATCGATCAGATCGAAAGTGAAAACCTAACCATCACCACATTAAATTTGATCACACGTTAAGGATCCCTAAAATGTCAGGGGGTTTCTACATACACTTAGTTTTCCTTGTTCATCGTTACAATAGTTAGTAGGTACCAGGAAAATGCATATTATCTGCAGTTAAAATCTTTAGGCAGTCAAATGTTTCTAGCTGAAAAATCTAATGGTGTACCTAGGTACCTACTTAGGTGAAGCAGTAATGCTAGCGAAGGAGGAGGCGGGCCGCGCGAGGAAAAGGCAATGCCATCGCCCCAACCGCCGCTACAGGAGAAAACGCCCCGGCCACCGTAGGCGAGGGCCTGCGGACGGCGAGCGTTGGGTGGCTCGCTGTCCGATCACCACCAGGCCCGGGTCGATGGCACGTTGTGTTTCACGCGCGCCTCAAAGAGATGTCAGCATAGAAGACGGGGCCCGCTAGGGCCAGAGCCTGCCAGGGTTGCGGAATTTGTTCGAAAGAGTTACCGCGGCCCTGGAACGCAAAGGGCTTTAGAAGGAACACGGATGGCCACCCAGAGCAGAAGAAGTCATTTGATGACTTCCCACCATCCTTAAAAAAAGAAAAAGCTACCTACTTAGGTGGTTAACTAAGAGAAGCAGTACAAGTAGGTAGTATATTTATTTATTTATTTATTTATAAGGTTCACCCACAGCACATATATGGACTGAGTGTTATGGTAATATTCTAATATATATGCCAATTACGGGCAAACACAACCATCATAATCTGCCTAGCCTTTTCCCAATTATATTGAGGTCGGCTTCCAGTCAAACCGGATTCAGCTGAATATCAGTATTTTACGTGGAGCGGCTGCCTACCAGACCTCCACAACCCATTAACTGGGTAACACGGTACTCCTTGGCAAGACTGGTGTCAGATTTGATTTTGGCAAACACAACCAAATTAATAAAATATTTGTATATCAAGAGTTACAAAAGTCATAACATCATTATTCGACCTAAACATGCATTATCAATACTGCATCTCTGACTGACGGACTCATTAACGATTTAAAAGTGTCTGTGAAAGGTTTAATTGAAATGAATTATTTGACCGACGTTTAAGATCGGCAATTGTTTTGGGGTTCCCCAAAACAGTTAGGATTCTATGGCAGAAAGATGGGTGACCATTCTTGGGTCGTAAAAGGACTTTTAATTAGCGCCAATGCCGGAATGAAGAGCAAGTACTAAGACATGTGTTAAAAGCGTTTACTTACAAATGTAGGTGTTTCATACAAATTTACAATTTCTCATTTTTAGAAATGACAGAACCGATTTCTCCACATTTTTTCTCTTATGAACGACCGAAAACAGCAAGAACCAGAATTAAGAGGAAACGGCTATAAATATAAAAATATTTTGGAAAGATCGCATTTTGGGTAGGAATGAAAGTAGTACAACTGAGATGACAAAAGATGTACCTACAAACGAAACAGAGGCCCTACTATGAAGTCTTAAAGCGATCATGATTTCGCTCTAAGAGAGAGACGGAGCTATACATAGCAAATGGCACTATCCCTTTTGCATAAGATGATAGATGGCATTAGCACGTCAGAAGTTGATACCTCATCGAATATGAACAAGAAAATGCAGATCACTCTCGAACCAAAGAAAACACAGATCCCGATTTGCACTTCAGCCTAATTCATGAGATTTAAATCTAATCCTGTTGACAACTTTTCATCATTGTGAATTTGAAGATCATAATACCAAAAGCAAGGAAAAACAAAACAAGAACATTTTGGTGTGACCTCTGAAACTGCTTACTAATTGACCATTAACATAACAATTTCTTGGGTTTTTTTACCTTCACAGCCTTTTCATCTAAAAGGAAATATCGCGGGGAATCCTGCAGCCGGTGATTATATATGCAAGCTTTAGATAATTGCCGTGTATCTATAGGCATTACAGGTGCCTGCATCGCTTGCCATACGGGACTATGTCATGACAGTAGAGTCACTTTATTAATGTTTCATTATTATTTTACTGAACTTTTGAACGTCATCGTTTACAGATGACGTTCAAAAGTGCCGTTTAATGGCCTAATTGAAATAAACGTTTTGACTTTTTGACTTTGACTTTGACTTTGACTTCATGAGTGACTAATCCAGTAACAATTACTTAGTTACTAGCTTGGCGTGTCTCGAATTCTTTTGTGATGTGTTTGCATTATTGCCATAAATGTTTGATGTTATGTTTATGTAAATTAATCTTTCCTATCTTAACCTTTTGAACGCCATTGTCATGTATAGATGACAAGCAAGCGCGTGCCCTGTAATTGTGGCTTGGCGTCGGTCGCACGCCGATGCGTTTATGCTCTGGCGTTCAAAAGTATAAACTGATATATTAAGTTGTCGGTCTCGTAGTATATGTGGAGCTTTTTCTTACTGGTAATTTGCAAGGCCCTAGACCTAACAAATCAAAAAATAAATAATTTGTTTTTCTGTGTACCGTGCATATTTCATGTACAAACTAAATAAGTTTTATTTTTGTAAGTCTTTCATCATATTCATTACCTTTCATAAAAAAAAAATTCAAATTTGTTGGATAATAGAATGTTAAATTTATATTTTTTAACCTACAGAAATGTCCATCCTTAGTTGTTTGAAGCATTGTTTGTTTGTTGGTCTTTCGCCAAATCTCCTTCCGGTCGTGTCACCCATCTCAGGCTATGAGAGAAGATAGTGCCTCTATGTTTGCGCACACAATTGTGCACTATAATAGTATGTACCGTGCCAATGGCTAGTCTCCGTTGGGATTGGCCACCATCATAGCATATATATACCATGGCCGAAATCGGTCAGGAGGTCTATAATTTCATCAAGTGTCCAGTGTTTGTTCGCTTTAAGATTACGTACCTATTTTTATATTACTTAGCAGACACTGGACTACGTCTCCACCAAATCCCATCACAATCCAATCAATTAGATAATGTATTCGTAAAAGCTCAAAAATCATACCAGGTACCAGTATTAATTGAACAACATAAAAGAAGACTAGTTACAAAAAATCTGTCTATTTCTCGAAATTAATATTTTTTTCTGATGATCGCGGATCTTAACTGGTATTATAAAATTGAAAGCGTTACGCTTTCACGACTAAATCGCCGAACCGATTTTCATGTTTTTTTTTTGTTATGAATGGGAAATCATCAAATGATTCCTTATTCCACTCTGGACGGGGCGGGAGGGAGTGTCAGACTCTTACTGACTAAAACCCACCTATGTTCTTCCAAAAACCCTTTGAGTTCCAGGGCCGCGGTAACTCATTTGAATAATGCCGCAACCCTGGCGTACATGGGACCCTGCAGACGGTTATATTTTTGCGAATTTGAACGCGAACGAAGTCACGAGCAGTTTCGAGAAGAAAGTCATACTGTCAACGTAGGTATTGTCGATAACTTGAATGACAGTGAAATAATGGATACGTACAGATCGGCCGCGGCCTTGGCTAAGTCACCGGTGTGTCTTGACGAACCGGAAGACGCAGCGTTGAACCTCCAGAACCTTTTGACACCATCAAGCGTCTTCAGGTTGCCTGAGACCAATTGCTGCTTGTGATGCGATGCCCTGACATAGTTGCGACACTAGTTTTTGTTCATGACCTTTTTCGATATGCACAAGGATATGTACTCAGATAGTGGCAAAAATAGTCACTCACCGGACGCCTGAAGGAGGGTCACCATCGAGGTCGACCGCGTCGAAAGTGATGTGACGATCTGCCGGTCGATTCTCTAAACATGTCGAAGTGAAGGCTTGGGTGAATTGATCACGAGGTGAGCTGTCAATCCATATAATCATATGTCAAGATGGAATGACAGCTCACTCCGTGATCACGTGACATCTTGATTGTATGGAATGACAGCTCACCTCATGATCACTTCACCCAAGCCTTCACTTCGACATGTAGGTACGCAAAATCAACCGGCTGATCGCGTTTGCGGGTCAAATTTAGCCCAAGATCTGACAAGATAGAGAGGTATTGAAGAATAAAGGGGAGGCTTCTTTCTGCCCATGAATGATAAGCAAAAAATAAATAATTTAAGATACTTAAATATTCTGGCCTGTTGGTCGAGTGGTTAGTGACCGTGACTGCTAAACCGGAGGTCGTGGGTTCGATTCCAAACCCAGGACAAATCTTTGTGTGATGAGCATGATCATTTGTTCTGAGTCTGGGTGTAATTTGTGTATAATATGTATGTATTTAGAAATATATAAGTATTTTTATCAGTTGTCTGGTTGCCATAGCACAGGCTCTGCCTAGTTTGGGATCGGATAACCATGTGTGAGTTGTCCCAAGATATTATTATTATATTTATTATTATTATTCATGTACATATATCGCTACTTATGCATTACACAATGTTACTCAGTCGTTCATAATTCCCTGCGTACCCGACACCAGTTTCCTTACATGCTCTATAAATAGATACTCAGTTGAACTCGCTACTCTGCCCCAAGGTCATCAGGACATTCTCACTCGTCATTCTGGTGCGAAAAAATTGACGATATTCTAGAACTAGGTCCTTCACCAATGTTGTAGGTAATATGTTTTTTTGCTTTTTACAAGAGCTTGTTTCGTGTGAGCCCCTTCATCAAGCCAAAATACTAGCCTAGTTATAAATCACTAGCTTTGGCCCGCGACTTCGTCCGCATTTAATAGTTAGTTTGGGCAGCCTGTTTTATTTTTAAGATACAATTTTTTCAAAAACGCTTGTACATATTTATGTATATTTTATTTTTTATCAAATGCCGAAATACAAGGGTAATGTGTCAATAATAACGGACTCCCATACAATTTTTCATTCCCTTTTACAACCCCTTCAGGCCCTTATCTCGCAACAAAAGGTAGCGTATGTCCTTCTCCAAGGTCTAATCTATCTCTGTACTTTTCACTTAAATCGGTTCAGCAGTTTAAGCGTGAAGAGGTAACAGACACACAGGCAGACACACTTTCGCATTTATAATATTAGTAGGTATGGAATAGGATTAATACTGTAAAAGTGTTTTTCTCTACTATGATTTTCTAACGGCTGAACGGAAAGGAATCAAAACTGTTTTTTTTTGTCAGTCTGTCTGTTTGTACAAGCTAATCTCCAAAACGGCTGCATCGATTTTGATGGGATTATCACTGGCGGATAACTGATGTTATAGAAAGTAACTAAGGCTATTTTTATTTAAGAAAAATATTAAAGGTACCAAAATACAGCACTTGGCAGCAGAAAAGCCAGTGTAGTAGCAGTATTTACTCGGACGAGCTCCATTGCAACCTGCAACTCTTGACTGGTAGAGGACATTTATCTCTTCTGTTGAATGCCAGTACATAAATTATTACGTTAGCCCCCGGCGTACATTGCCCTTTCTATGTACACATAGATCTAGTAGCAATAAATGCTACACTTGATAAACTTGACCCAGTAACGCGCAACTACACTCTTGCGCAATTAATCCATATCAGCTTTGCGTAGAGATTCAACGCAATGCTTAGATATTGGATTAACTAGCTTTCCAAGACTTTGCTCGGTTTCCTAAAAAAGTAGCCTATAACCGTCTCAAGGTTCCCGTCTATCTCTGTAAAAAAAATATCTAAATCGGTTCAGTGATTTAGGCGTGAAAGTGAAACATACAAACAATATGGCTTTCGCATTTATAATATTGGTTAGGATGTCTTTTCTCTCCAGGTCAGCGTACCTAAACCTCGGGTCCCGACCCAAAATCGGGTCGTGGGAGCTTTCGGGATGGGTCGCGGGATTATAAGAAGAATTCCTTGAAGTGTAGGGTGATGGAGTACTAAAAGAAAGATTTTCCAAAATTTGTCTCACGAACTGTTAGGCAGAATTATCTGGGAAGCCTATTCTTAATGAAGCTGAAAAGGCTCTGCTACCATTTCCAACTACTTATTTGTGTGAATCAGGGTTTTTGTGTCTTCCTTTTTTTTATTTGAGATGGGTTTGCTCTTGACTCTGAACAAAGACAAAGTCGACGATGGAACGATCTTACCCAGAAGAAGCCTTTTCACTCTAATTTTGAAGAGATTAGGGTTGTATGCGTTCGGAAACACAGACGCAGGCAGAGAGTTCCACTCCTTTGCTGTGCGCATTATAAAAGACGTTTAGAAACGTTTAGTGCGAATTGGTGGAATAGCAACAAGGTAGGGATGGTAACTTGCAGTGCGTCTAGATGTCCGATGGTAGAAGGGGGCCGGTAGGATGAGGTCAAGAATACTACAAACTGTAGAAGACCGACAAGCAGGCAACCTTGCGGCGATGAGCCAAGCTGTGAAGCTTCGCATCCACCAGTTCTACGTCGCCAATGAGCCTCTTAGCTCTGCGTTCCACCGAGCAAAGCGCGGTAAGTTGGTATTTAGCTGAGCCATCCCAAAGGTGGCTGCAATACTCCATGCAGGATCAGACTTGTGCTTTGTGTTTTTGTAGCTATCCAGGCGTGAAGCTTGCTGCTTGCTGTCTTAAAAAAGTTCTTTTATTCTTATTTTACAAAGACATCAAATTTAGCCAATCACGGGTTTATAGTTAATCCTATTATTTTATTATAACTGAAAGATAAATAAAACATTAGGGTCGCGGATTTTAGATATATTTAATCTTTGGGTCGCCAAAAAGGTTAAGTGCCTCTGCTCTAGGTGATCTGTCCTGTCTGCCTGGTGGTCTCGGTCTAGCAAGTGCAACTGCCTTGTCTTTGGTCCTGGGTTCTAGTCCTAGGTCGGGCCAAAAGTGTTAACGAGTATTTCTGTGTAGCAACCTGGAGATTGGTGGTAGGTGGTGTGACACTGCACCTTTGTGCCTCGGAAAGCACGTATAGCCGTTGGGCCTCCCCAGGATGGCGGTCCTAATGGACTATAAGAACAAAGGAGCAGAGAGTGCAACTGTTTTGCGATATTATATCTGCTACGTAACTTGCTAATCACTATCTCTGCGTACTTGTTATGTTTCTGTGTATACGTGCAATGTGTTCTTAATAGAAACTTGAAGCTTGTGTAAGTACGGTTAACATAATCAGTTAAAGAATTTTATGAAATAATTGAAATTGTGATTGGAAACGGTTGTTGTAGGTACAGTAAAACGCTCTTATTTACTACTAATTGAGTAAGTATAAATATATTTATTTTTAGATTCAAAATAAAAATAGTTATATTAAAGTACTTAGGTACCATTTAGCGGAATTTGTTCGAAAGAGTCCGTCACCGCGGCCCTGGAACGCAAAGGGCTTAAGAAGGAACACGGATGGGTTTTAGTCAGAAAGAGTCTGAAACGCCCTTCTGCTTCAACCAGAGCGGAAGATGTCAAAGTCAAAGTCAAAGTCAAAACGTTTATTTCAATTAGGCCATTAAACGGCACTTTTGAACGTCAGCATTTACAGTTCAGTAAAATAATAATATTACATTAATAAAGTGACTCTACTGTCCATTCGGAAAGGTAGATTCTTATGGAGAAGAACGGACAAGAAACTCCATAGTTACTCTTTTCAAATAATGATTTTACAAAATTTGGTATACAAAAATTAATTTAATATTATGTGAGGACGATACACCCAGAGTATGCTACTTATAAGAACAAAGTAATACCAGCAAAGGTTAACTTATTCATTTTCTAAAGAAATTTAGGTAAATGGTACTCACATATTTACGGATAATCTTAATAACCATTAATTAAACAGAAAATAAAACACAAAAAAGAAACAGTATATCTATAAAGTTAATTCATAACTGAACCAGTTTGATTTTATCTACACCCTTGATTGTCCTATGGAGCAGGACCAGCATGTTTCCAAGCATTCTTATCCTGAATGTAATCTTCTAATGATGTCATTTGATGATTACCCATCCTTAAAAAAAGTGCTTACCATATTATAGTGTTTTATTGCCAAGCGACTCTTATTTTAAAACTTTTGTTTAGTAAGCAAGTCATGTTCTCATTGTGTACAATAATACAAACAGTCTGACATCATTGTCCTTGGCAATCGTTTCATTTATCATTTAGGCAATACCTACTTACCCAATTCTTAGGTATTATTATCTTGACAGGGACGGGTACCTTTTTGCTGTCTCTTGGGCTATACCTACAAAATGTAACAGAATAAACGCAAAACCTGAAAAGGGGTCATTATACTCATAATTATGAACAACTTTTGCTTTGGGACCAACCCAGAAATAAAAAAAAAAAACAAATTAGCTGTTCAGTAACACTGAAATCCAATACCTTTAGTATGAGGCAGTCTCATATTAAAAGTTGTTCATGATGATGAGGTAAATGACCCCTTTTCAGGTAAGTAAATGACAAAAAGGCTTCAAGCTCCTATAAATTCATTAGTGCACATTGTGTTTTTAGTATTTTATTGGTTTATTTCTCTGTTGATTTGAGTTTGAGTTGAAAATTTGCACACTGCTCTTGCTCAACCCAATACAAAGATAGGTAAGGCTTTATCGGGGCCGCGAGATCGATCCCCAGACGAATTCAGATTGGAATATGCTATTCGTAACAGTGTATATTGATACCAAGAATTTCATACTAGCATACCTACCAGTCAAACAGTTTTTCGAATCGGCGTTTTCGCGACAGCGACAACCGCTCTATCGAATGAATATAGCGGTTTTCGAGTCAATGTGTTTTCGAACAGGCGTACCACTCGTAAAGTTTTTCGAAATAGCGTGTGTCGCAATAACGTCATTCGAATCTTCATATCACTCCTGAGTTGGTATCCACCAAACAATATCGATTCCATAAAATCATCCAATCATCAAAAGTCATCCAGATGATCCTGAATTCGAAAAATTTAAGTTTTGGAAATTTCTTCTAGACAAGTGGGTGGTAATTTCCACCACGTACCTATGATCATCAACGCGAACTGATTGGTCCACCAGATATGGATATCATCGAAATAAGATCCTCTGTATTATCCAGTTTAACTTTGCACTCAATAAGATTAATAATCGTAATAAATACGAATAAAACATACAAACGGCATAACAATTCCCCAGTCGGAGGGTTCTAAATCCCATTAATAATGGTTTTATTATTTTCGTCAAGGCAGGTTTCAATTAGGTATACAGGCTGGCTTAAAGGTACCTAAAATGAAACACGTTATTCAAGCTGGCGCTGCCGCTGCGGCTGCAGAGAACCTCAAGCGGCGGAAATATATTATAATAAACTTGTTGGTAGTTATATTTTCGAGCCGTTTAGGGTTGAAACTCTCGGATCGTGGGGTCCTAGTGCGCATATCTTGTCTAAAGATCTCTCAAGACGCTTAGTTGACACTTCGCGTGACTCAAGGGCTGGCTTTTACCTTGGTCAAAGAATAAGCATTGTTTGAAGAAGGAAAAAGCATTAATTTCCATTCACCCATAGGCACCGAGACGGGTGCAAGAAGAACTCTCCTGGCTTTCAATAAAATTAACAAAACATTTAGGAAACGTCTCCTATTAGAGAACCTAGCGTATCCGAAGAGAGATGCTAAAATCCTAGAGCTCGCGTCGCTCGCTCTGGCATCCTAGCTCTCTAGTTCTCAGTATTTTCTAGTTCTATCTCTTTTTTTTTTTAAGGATGGGAAATCATCAAATGACTTCTTCCGCTCTGGGTAGAGCGGAAGGGCGTGTCAGACTTTTACTGACTAAAACCCATCCGTGTTCCTTCTAAAGCCCGTTGCGTTCCAGGGCCGCGGTGACTCTTTCGAACAAATTCCGCAACCCTGGCAGGTGGTTCTATCTCTGCATGGAATCAAAACCTATTTGAGGAGCGGTGCTGAAGATGCCTAGCTCTGACATTAGTCCTGGCCTGGCGTCCATGTTAATCACCACACTAGATCGGATTCCTTCATGGTGACTTTTGACTACCTATGTATCCTGGTTTTCCAACGATATTTTACCCTTTGGAACTTGTTAGTGCTATCTAAAAGTGGCTTTTAAAAATTTTGGATAGGTAGGCTTGTATTGGCAACCTGTTTCATGCCAGGCTGTGAACCCACATCGTCGTCGAGGTGAGCCCCTGGACAATCGAACCATCGTGACCATAGATAATATAATGTGTTATGAATTTATGATTCAGAGATCGGAATAGGTAGAGTATATTTACCTAAAGTTCGAGGAAGTAAGTAACATAGAGTTGATAATACCTCCTCTAAAATTCAGGAAAAGTTAACATGACGATTAAATCCCGGGATTTAAGAAATTACTTTTACGCTTTGAATACATTTGAACTAAATTATTACATTGAAAAATCTTAGTTTTTTGAATTCGGTACTAAAGCTGTTCAATTAAAGAGCTATGTTTTACATAAAAAAATAATTCTTGAACGTACTTCTGTTATTTACCTGATTATGTATATGTTTTTATAATCCCGAATTTAATTGTCATGTTTATGTTATTTATTTATGTTGTTTATGTTTATTCTGGGATTTTAGAGGGGGTATTATCTACTCCATGTTACTTACTTCATCGAACTTTAGGTAAATATACTCTACCTATGATATTTAAAAAGCCAGGGCTTATAGAAAACTTACAAACTAAGCGACTGCACGCTAAGGGCACCCCCTGTGAGGTACGGGCCTCGGCTTAGGGCGTCCCTGGGGGGAGGACAGCTAGGGACGGGCTGGATCGAACTAGAAGTAGGTATGTAAAGGATCAGTGAGTGACTCATTCACTTTACTGCACCCAGAAAGGTAGCTGTAGACACCGCGGAGTAAGTAAGAAGCTTAGTTGCTTCCGACCAAGTAGCATTACTATGCTCAATTTTGTAAAGTAATAGTACTGGTGCAATTACAGGAACTTCAGTTACCAGATCAGATCAGTTCGGTCAGATTATTTTTGGAACTCCCAAACCATACTCCCCAACCACTTTAACTCCTGAAAGCTAGAAACAACAGCGGCTACCACCAGAAAGCACCAAGACAATGAACCGCTAGAAACGATTCAACTGTCTTGGATCCCTTAATTCACGAATCAACGAAGTTGGTCCCGTTGTAAAAGTTGTTCATAATGATGACTACAATTACCCCTTTTCAGTTTTTGAGTTATTTCTATAACAACCCGTAGAGGCAAAAAGGCGAACTACCTTTAACTTGGAAGTAAGTATGGCAACGCGTCTTCACTACATATTATAAAACAAAGTCCTCCGCCGCGTCTGTCTGTCTGTTCGCGATAAACTCAAAAACCGCTGCACCGATTTTCATGCAGATTTCACCAATGGATGAGGTTATTCATGAGGAAGGTTTAGGTGTATAATTCGTCCCGAAATTCCTACGGGAACGGGCAAATGAGATATGTGCGGACGAAATCGCGGGCAAAGCTAGTACGATATAAACCTCACAGATTTCCTTAATTCTTCCGATTTTCCTTCCGCATAAAATGCATCTGCTCAACGTAGTTATTATGCTATTAGGTAAAGAACAACTAGAGTACTAAGATTAAAAACGACTCACCGTTGTCCAAGCAAACACCTTATAAACAATACACCTTAGAACAATATAGTGATTTTATTCACACCACTGGAAAATACTCCAACTCACCTTAGAAACGTTATCTCTCACATAAAAAAAAATCAGGCACAGATAACAGCTGATCTCGGCTAAATAACACACTGTACTAAGTATCTAAACAAGTAGTACCAATACGTGACAAGATGACGACCTATAACCAAGGTCTGACCGTGAAGACACGGAGTCAGAACTCGTCAATGCCACAAGTAACTCTAAATTAATAGCAATTCCTTTCAAATACTACTCTGATGACCTACTTTGGAGATAGAATGGATCTCAACATAAGAGAGATGGAACGAAACTGAAAATCACTTCATGATAACAAACTTGAGACGTGAAAATCTCATTATAATGGTAATTAAGTTATCCAACGACAATAACCGCGTTTGTTTTTTTTTAAGATGAAAAATAGATAGGCTGTTTTTTTCTGAAAACAAAGATTAAGAATAACTTCTTAATAAATATCATCATTCAAGTTGCATTTATATCTTCTTAATATCTTCGACATATTTTTCTGTATCAATAATCGCGAAAGGGGGCAGCCCTAATTTAAATGGCATGGAACTTTTCATTAATTTATTTAAACGCCATCTATCCTTGTTGTGTCGAACTAAAACACGCCAGTGCATTAGAAATGTTCATGTCCGTCACGATCAGAGTGGCACAAACGAAGCCATAGGTACTATCAGTTCCAAGGTTTACGGATAGATGTCAGCAGCAACAATACAGCTGGCATTGACACCAATAGGCTTATGTAGGGGGACGCACCCCAGAATGAAAATTCAAAACTCTAGGCTGGACACATATCTACAAATAATAAATAACTTATTGGTTGAGACAAAGCATGCGATCTTTTTTCATCCAAAAGCATCATTTTTTTCAAACTGTCAATAGCATCCATCTTCAAACTGCTAGAAATTACTTAGGTAGTCATTGCTGGAACTTCACTGACGATAGGCCAGTTATTAAAAACATCACGTCGCAATAAATTGCGCTGTCCTGATTTTTTGGGATGTTGTTAGAATAGATGCTCAGGTTCAGACTGCCGTACAAAGGGAGTAGCCGAGCCCTAGCCTACGCTACGTGGGCCCCACGGCCCAGGCTTATGGGGCTTGCTGCAAGCCAGGCGATAGGTACGGTACCCCTACCGTACCTATCGCCCGCGCAGCCTAGTGCCCGGCTCTTACCGAAGACTTACGACCTAAGCAAATAGTTCAAGGGTGCAAATTTTTTCGAGCTCGCTTCGCTCACTCTTGCATACTAAACTTTCCAAGTTCTTGAGCATTCATTGGTCAAAAGAGAACCAAACATATCCAAGGTAATTCAGCTCACTCTGTTCGCTCTACATTCTCTCAGTTCTTGACCATACCTTGTATGAGTCTAAAAGTCACTTCTATTTATTTTGGCTGGCTAAAAGAAGAAAGTGAAGAAACCTATTCGAGTTGGGGTCCAAAATATGCGAGGTCGTTGTGTCAACAGGTCTTTCGAAACTGCAAAATTGGTTTGACACTATGTCTATCATCCTAACGACCCAAAAAAATCAATCCAGTGGAATTTATTTCGACCTAACGCGTTTAATCTGTGTACGGTTACTGGCCTAAAATTCCATGTTTAATGATGCTCACCGACTGTACCCAAGTTGGGCGTCACATCTCAGGTTGGGGGCCAGGCCCCTGGAAAAAAGTAACTAGATATGCCAATGCATAGTTTAAACAAATCGGAATTATAAAATAAAGGTTTTTAAAATTAACTTTATTTATACAATACTACAAAACATGATATAAAACACTGTACAATGATTAACGTGTAAAACAATAAAATACGCTTTTACTGCTGAAATCTTTTCCTTTTCAAGCAAATATCTACCCGCACAAATCAGGCGCAGATAGTTCGGCATTTTGGCGTTTATCAGCAATGTGTATGTTCCTGGTTCCTGAGCATCCAAACAGCTCTGACGGCAATAGCCCGGAAGGTGCTGACCCAAAATTGTGTGTTTAGATCCTCACAGAAATTAAACCAATCCTTAACTACATATTAGGACGTTCGTAAAATTACAGACCGAACACTACGGGTCAAGGCACGTTGATGCTGAGTCGAGGCGAAAACCTAAAAATGTTCATAGCAAATTGACCTTTATCTCCGCAAAGTTTATAACACCCATTTCTATCGAAATAACAAAAAACGAGCGCATTCTATCGAAATCGTAATTTTTACGCATGGACTACATGCAATAACGTTTTCGAAAAACTAAAATATCACCTCACGATAGATGTCTTGAATGAAATTATTGTTAATTTCTTTGAAAAGATACGTATATGTATTTACAACTAACTGAATAAACTTAAATACAATAACATTTCGGAATTGAATGTGCAACTTCTATACAATGATCTAATGAAGCAAAATGAACGCGCGTGACAGATTGACAGCTCACAGGAAGAGCCTCTAAAGCTGCGTCTTCGCAGGCGGACTGACCACAAGTTTAGACGCAGCTTTAGAACCCGGCAAATTCAAATGCCAAAAATGACGTTACCTAAAAATCTTCCTCCAGTCTTTTTACTGATGGGCATAAGGACAGATGGCTGTGTAAAATTCTATGGAAGCCTACTTGCCAAACGAAGCAGGTAACGCCAGATTAAATGTAAGAAAAAACTGATGAAAATGTGCCAAAGTGATAACTTACTACTAACTCTCGCCAAATCAAACATTGTCAATTCAGATCGATAGGTAACGACATTTTTGCACAGAGATAATATCCTCAGAAAAGCGAGTGTTTACGACTATTTTCAGACAGGTCCCTACGAATGCTATGAGGACGAAGACAATTTTCGCACAGTTTAGACCTGCGTATGATTAAACAGTCGACGTAGTCCCTTCAGCCGGGGTCGGTGAGTCGTTGGGGGTATTCTGGTGGGCCAGGCGGTGTGGCCGGCTCTCCCTGAAGCTGCGATAGCGCACATCGCACGGCTGACAGTGTTTCTGGCGTGTGCTTTCGTCCTCGAGGAGCGTGAGGCCGGTGAGGTCGCCCCATACGCTCGACTGTCGCTGTGGATCCTGTGGAGATAAAAATGAGCTGTAGTATGCTGATTTTATGTTCTGGAGTGGCGACGGGATTCAATAAGGCATAACGTTGCAAGGAGGCTACAAGGTGGAATGATGAATCTTGTGAATTCAAAAGGACTTAGCTGAATTCGAGATATACAGGACTGGTTGATGTGGCGACTCTTAGTGGAGGTGGACGTCTTTGGGCTGTAGTGATGATGATGATGAAGCTGATTTTAAAGCAGAATGGCAACCCAGCAATAAATTGCAGCATGCGTAGTTTTGTTTCTTGTCACCTCACAAAAAAGTAACCAGAACGTTGCCAAGATTGCTGGATGATTTTTTAAGACAGAAAATAAGACTTGGCACACGACATTGATGCACTCCGAACCCAGCAGTAATTACAAAGACTGGCTTTTCACATAACTGTCAGGAAATCATTTAATAAAACGTGAAACCAGTCAGGTTCCTTTGTTAGCAATTTATCAAAGTTTTAGTTCAATGATGCGCAACTCACGATAACATCTGAGTCATTGATTGTACAAATACTCTCCTTAAACGTAGCTTTATTTATACGTACGCTAGGTGTAATTCGAATAATTGCTCCTTAGGCACTTGAGATCTTTTGTAACTTTGTTAGTCATGCTAACATAAAAAAAACATTAATTTGCTTATTACATTTAACTGTCAGTCCCATAAAATCACGGTAGTTACGATGATGCGAATTTTCGTCCACTTTGAAAGTGAGAACTTTTTTTTTGGGTATGGGCTGGCCTACCCTTACTGTAGCCTACTGCACGCGCATGCCGCTGTATGCGAAAAGATTTGAATGAGAAAAGAGAATTGATCGATCTGGCGTTTCAATGGGAGGCCTATGTCTGGCAGTGAACACTCCGGTTGAAATGATGATAGCTGGCTATGACGAGTGGGACCCAAGGGACCTTACGGCTCTTGTTTCTCTTAACTAATCTGTTGTTACAGCGATGCTTCGTTGGGCTGCCTGTCCATTGACGCGGAGCGAGGCAGAAGAGCGGAGCGACGGAGTAATCCGGAGAGGAGTTGCGGACTGGGTCAGTCCATTCATACGGAGCGAGGTAGTGCGGAGCGGAGCCAGTCCGAGTTCACGCAACGTGTAATTTGCGGACGACCGGTTGTTTCCGCTTCCCTCCTCGCTTCCCCGCTCCGCTGCCTCGCCCCGCTTCCCAGTTTTGTACGAATTTTTATACTTGTTCGTAAATCCTTTTCCACTGAAATGAAGCGGATATTTTATGCAATTCTTTTGGTTAATATTGGCACAACTCCGCTCCGTTCCTCTTCTCTCCGCTTCAGTGGACAGTCAGCCTCAGACCCCACATATGCTTACCTTCTAATCCTCTCTCCCTCCCTTGGGGCTGCCATCCCCGATCTTCCGCAGCATTCCGCAGCAGGTTTGACTACCTGTCTATCATCCACAGAACTGCTATAGGTGATAGGAACTCACGGTTAACTCTCGTTCTCTCGTTCTCTGGGCCGGTATCCTCAAGTCTCTCGCAGCAGGTGCAGTACTGGCACGGCACGCCCGGCTGGCCGCAGCATAGAGCCCCCCACAACCACTTGTTCAGGGTACTTGCAGTTCTCGACCATCCACTCTGCCTATCCTGTAGCCATTAAACCAATATGAATCAAATTTCATGTCCAGGCAAATACTGTGCATCCCAGGTTGCCTGGCAGAGCCATTAAGTACTTTTAATTAAGCCACTCATTGTATGTGTTTTAGTTTTTAGTTTCCTTTTGTGTTTTTCCTTTGGTTAAAAATCTATACTTCTATACTATACTAATATTGTAAATGCGAAAGTTTGCAAATATGCGAAAGTCTGCGCCTAATCCAAAACAGGTAGTTCCCGAAACAGCCACTCCTCAAAGACGGGACTTATCGGAACAATAATGGCGTGCCCAAGCAACCTACCTAACTATAGTAGGCGCCAGATAAATGTGGAATAAAGTATATTGACCTTTCCCTAATAACTGTTCATAGGTACCTGAACAATTAAATATGAATCGTTTTTCATTATTAGACAATGTTAAGGATCACGAGAGATGATGATTCGGGACAGCTTTGTGTCATTAATTCCGTTTTTCAAATTAAAAATGTCAATAAGTGCAGGTGGGTCAATGACCGTTATTCCACGATTATCTGGCGCCTACTATAGTATTGGCTCTCGCTCTGGTCATTGGGGTTTTTCCAATAGAAATTTCTCAGTGACAGCCCGGAGTTTGGAAGTTGGTGGTGTGACACCCCCGTGCCTCGGAAAGCATGTTAAGCCGTTGGCACTGCGCAAGATCTCTCTCCGGTCGTGTCGGGTTGCCGTCTCATCGGAATATGAGAGTAATGGAAGAGGGAGTGCATCTGTGTTTGCGCACACACTTGTGCACTATAATGTCCCGCGCCGATGACTAGTCTCGATTGAGATTGGCCGCCATGGCCAAAATCGGTCAGGAGGACTATATTTTTATTCCAAATTCCTCATGAATCTGGCCATCACATACAAAAATATTTTTTCAAATCCGATTGGAAGTTCCAGAGCGCGTTCAAACAACAATACCTGACAAATGCTTGCATTGCCTGGACAGGTCCACTCAAATCCGTGTGGCACATTCCTCAAAAGGCCCAACCTAGATGGTTCTCATTTGATTTGACCAGTATCTACAGATTGTATGGACTTTAAAAGAGACTTTGACCTCTGAGTTTGTTTCGGTGTTTCTTCTCAGGGTAGTCAGCTAGGAAACACCGGCCTCATCTAGTTTAAAATGACCAAAAAAGATTGAAGTGTAAAATGTTATGTTTAACTTACTTGCAAAATAAATATCATTTATCATTTAAGCAAAATCTTCAGCTTTATTATATTAGTATAAGTACCTAAGTTAGTGTGCCACATCAAATCAAATTAGTTACCAAACATAAGTGTATGTTGACTCATCATAATTATATTACCCAAAAATCAATTTTCTACGATGAAGATGAAGTAGCCACACAATGGTAGGTCCCACTAACAAACAAAATATCAACCTAGGGGCAGTCGGCTTATTAGGAAAAAAAATGCTTAATCTTTTTCTTTGTTTGTTTGTTTCTTAGTTAGTTCATGTGTTTTCACTGCTATTAAGCTACACCATCGCTGATTATTTCAGGCTACGTTTAATTCGGAAAGTGAGATGTAGCCGCGGGAAAAATCTAAGTAATTAAGAAAACAGGCGTAATGAAGTTCATTACCTGTTGGTGATCGAACACAAAATTCCGATTCATCCCAACTTCATCGTTGCTGATCTTCCTCCTCCGGACGACACCAACTCTTGGCTAGTGGCTTCTTCGGATGGCTCACCACGATTCCAGGACTATGGTAGACCATACGAAACGCACCTGACACGAAAAGATATTTCGTGAGGAGTGACACTGTCACCATGACTGATGAGAGTAAACTCTTTTATTGTGGCGTCGCGTCGTGTGTGTGAAGTGGACAGTTCTATTTGACAAGTAGAATTCGCTTTGAAACTTTTTATTGTTTATGGTTGTTGAAAAAATAGGTTCGTGCAAGGGATTCAACCTTTTTTGACTAATAAAATGAACATATACGCATTTTTTTTATTTTTAACCGACTACAAAAAAGGCGGAGGTTCTCAATAAGATTGTATGTTTTTTTGTGTGTTTGTTACCGCATAACTCCGTAATTTATGAAACTATTAAAAAAAATGTATGTGAAAGGATATACTTTCCGATTGGTCCCATTTTGGAAGTCGGTCTTAAAAATTTTTTTTTTTTGGATGTCGGTTGTATTTTTTTTTTAAGTTTTAAATACGCAATTAAGCTGCACGATAGTCTAGATAAATATTAATAGTTATCTTTTTTTCGACTACTACTTGAAACTCTTGTATTCAGACTTGACCTTCACTAATAACGAGGATGACTTTAAAAATATCATGATTCCCAAAAATGCAGTTGAATCTAATTAACGGGACAAGATAAGACGAGTATTCACTTCTTTATCAACCCTCACACATGTCTCACATACCGTTGTTATTACAAAAATAACGAACACGCACAATCTCATGACAATCAGACCCACGATAAATCTTAACAATTCAAGAACAACGTAAAATTACAACGAAACAATTTTAATTAACGATTTTAACATTAAAACAAGTTAATATGCCATTCATCATCAACCTTCGTTTTAATGAGCGTTCAACACACGAGACACGAGCCTGTGCCTGCGTCCAGGCGGGACAATGCCGTGGCTAACCTGCCATTAACGCACGTTTATATCATAAAGCCTTGGTTAACCATACTATCCACAATTTGCCGTATCTTCGTCTAAAGCTATTCATTAAGAAAATCGGTGGTAGACGCTTTTTGGACGGTGTGGTTCCGTATTATTTATTTATTTAGCTTTAATTACTCTCTGCACTTACAGTACGAACCAACACATACCTCTGTACGTGTTGGTTCTGTGTGACTCTCTAGTCATACAATAAAATATACTGTAATATAATAAACAAACTGGGTAAATCAGTCTTCAGATCGTATAACGTTCAAAAATAAGAAAATCCTGCTCCAGCACTCACGGAACCCTAAAAAAGAGCATCATTTGCAGCCCAACACTAAGAAGTCATAGCATTGATACCTGGCCTCTTGCGGAGTTCACACGCGTAATCTAAGAAAACAAACAAGTTTTCGTTCATTTTTTTCGAAATAGTTTTGATCAAAATGAATTTGAGACTTCATGTGTTTTTTGGCCAGTTTCTCTGGCTCCTGGCGGCGTTGAACGGGAAGACTATCCAGGGGATTCCAGGGTATGGAAGGAACCTGCTCATCAAAACGTTACCAGCGATTGAAGACTACCAAAGCAATATTTATGAAGTGTTCATGGAACCTTATTTGTATGTGAGTAGCAATTTTTGTACAATTTAATCATAATAATTTTTATTTGTTCTAAAACATACAGACATTTAAATAACATGGTGATACAGTACAATACACTTAATTCAAAGTTGATGATAAGATGTTGGACATCTGTGTCTGAACTTTATATAAAATATCTGTATTTCAGACTCAATTTGTTACCTCATTAATATTCGTATATTTGTGCTTTCCTTGTTTTGAACAATGCACCTGCCATATTATCTCTTACTCCCTTGCTTGACTGAAAGATAATGCTAAAAGCATTAAATCTGCCATTGTACATGTGTGCATGAAGTTTAAATACGTAAATAAAACTATTCTCTCTCATGACAATGTATGAAAATTCTCTGTCAAGGGCGAGTTTTTGTGTCAACCAGGAAGACATATATATGATTTATGTCATAATATGCTACCTTTCAGGGTCAGGTTTAATGGTGACTTCAGATTTGATGATAGAGTGACAAATTTTATGCGGTATCATGACAGGAAGCTAGTCTTAATTGTAGGTGCTCAATGAATCGAGAAATTATATCCATCAACCAGCATGGGTAGTACATAATAAGCCTACATTCCCACCAAGTCTTAAAACGATCATGATTCCGCTCTAAGAGAGAGACGGAGCTATACATAGCGAATAGCACTATCCCGTTTACATCATCGGAATTGAATGGCATTAGCACGTCATAAAAAAAAACTTTTACAATACTTATTAACGTATTCTAAAACATTATTTATTTTTAATATTCAAGTATGAATGTATTTATTTCACTTACTCACGTCCGTGTGTCACAACAGAGTGCCAACTGAAAACCAGTGCTGGGTGTCTGACGCCCAGCAAATGCTGAGATGGTAACCCTTTCGGTATAGGCACGCTCAGCTAGCGGCTTACTAGATAATTGTTATGTCTTATGATTGTTCTCTTTTTACTTTGTATTGTGTTGCTGTTATGTTGTGTCTGTATCGAATAAATGTTTTCTATTCTATTCTATTCTATTTCATACTAGGCCTGCTGGTACTCAGTTCTGTCTGTTTGGTCCCGCGTTGAGGTGTGGTACCTAAAAACCATGGTTATGGACTGGGGCGTGTTGCTGATGTCACTCGTATTTTAAACTATGCTTTTAACCAAATAATTACGATTGTTTGTAACTTAGACTTCGTGTTTGAGTTGCAAATAAATCTATAAACAAAAGAAGTTTTAGGTACCTTTTTGATTGTTTCTTTCGAACATTAATAATATTCAAAACCGACCAAGTGCAAATCCTACTCTCATGCAAAGGGTTCCGAACGAATCTCATTTTTGTGACATGCTATTTTAAACCATACACTTCTAATAGGTTTTCCTGTAATACCTACATAGGCAAAGTACTTTTTTTTTCAAAATTTTAGACTCATTGGTTTCGGAGATAATGAGGTAGAATGGTCATATT
Organism: Mamestra configurata; assembly: GCA_002192655.3. NCBI lineage: Eukaryota > Metazoa > Arthropoda > Insecta > Lepidoptera > Noctuidae > Mamestra > Mamestra configurata. The sequence continues at coordinate 383,795 of NDFZ01005240.1, forward strand.
TCATCTAATTTCTTGAATAACTTCAAAGCCATTTATTTAAAGTGAAAAAAAAACACCAATAACGTCCTTTCATTTGATGTCACACGGTAGGTACAGCGGAAACACTTTCTTTTTTAATTTTCTAATTTTCACGTAACTTTGAAAAAGGGGTCAGTTTTTGAAAATGTGGTCAGTTTATGACGCGTCAATCAGTGTTCGCTTATTTCTTTAAAAATTAACTAAATAAAGCTGACATTATAGTGACTAACATAAATTAAAAAATAATACATTCATGATGCACTAATAGGTAATCATACTTAGAATATTCCTTGATCGATAATAGCTACCTACTAACACCAGAAATATATAAATATGATTAATGAAACAAAAAACACTTGACAAAAAGCTGCAGCAAGCAGGGTTATTCAATAATAGAAATTATCTATGATACTTGACGACTTTATTCGCTCTTGAATTTATTTTTTTATCAAAATCAATTCTTCATGTGGTGACAGTATTAGTTATTTGCATCTGTGGGTATTTTGAATGTTATGTTATAAAGAATTTGAATGAGTTATCGAGGTGTAAATTTAACGTGACTCTAGCTATCAATACGTATTATTGATACCTATTTAAATAGTTTTTGTCTAAGACAAAAGTTTGTTGAACTGTTATTTATTTTTTGTGGGTTATTTTCGGTACAATAGTAGACGTAGGTATCATCGGAATTAATTTTGAAAGCGAATAATAACCATTTTCAGAACAAATAATTTAGATTTAGGGACGCAAATAGTTAACTAACTAAATACACTAGAAATAAATAGTAATAATAATATTTTTTTTTAATGTGTGTGTGTGTTTTTTTTAAGAAATATTTAAAAATATAAATTAGTATGTAAGTGAAATTAATAAAGAGAATAATAATAATATATCATTTATTTCATGTAACAAATACCCATAACATAAATACCTTACAGACTATCATACATATTTATAAAAACATGTGAACTCACACAGCTCAAGCTGCAATTTCGAGAAAAACGCATTTAAGTGTTTCACATCTTAACCCATATTTCCACTTGTAGGTAACTCACATGCCAGGGCATGCCATACTATGAAGTCTTAAAACAATCATGATTCCGCTCTAAGAGGGAGACGGAGCTATACATAGCAAATAGCACTATCCCGTTTACATCATCGGAATTGGATGGCATTAGCACGTCATAGTAGGGCTGCAGTTTTATTCCATGCGGTGCCCGAGCGAGCGATTGCTCACATTATACCTCGGTAGCCCGCAATGTAATGAAACTTGTATGGGAGTTGCTAGCAGATGGAAATACGGCCTTATGCTTTAAGTACATTGACAGGACATGAGAAAAGGATTGGCTCGTAGAATCATATTTCAAATGATATCAAGGGTGGACGTTATAGTTACAGGAAAACGTTCCTAGGCGAACATCCATAACTTTTTGAGATTTATAACATTCACAGATTTTGGAAAAAATGTGCAGTCAGCGAAAAAAATGCTAAAACACTAAAGAGAAAAATTATGCCTGTTGATCCTATTTCATGTAAGGATCTAAAAACGCATACCTCAAATGGTCCCACCATTTAAGGTATGAGTAGGTACTAGAAATGACAGAAATCGTCTAAAACTTTTCCTATGCATTTTGGTAAGTTCACCCTGTATTAAAAATGTTCTAACTTTTGATAACAATGTCCAGGGAAACAAAACGTCTTTAAGGGTAACCGTACCTAAAGATAACCAACGGAACCCTATTACTAAGCCTGTCTGTCAGCGGGCTGTATCTCAAGAACCATTATAGGTAGACAGTTGAAATGTGTTTGTATTTCTATTGCCGCTATAACAACAAATAATAAAAGTTTAATTAAATTAGCAATTAAAGGGCTCCCATACGTGTTTTTTTTTCAGTTTATGGTACGAAACCCTTCGTGTGAGAGTCCGACTCGCAATTTGCCGGTTTTTTTGTTTTGACATGTTGCTTATTTGCGTCCTGCCTCCCTTGTTTTATATATTGCTTGGCCCTGGGTAATATTTATTTATTTATTAAAACTTTATGCACTAGTAAAAACACTGTACAAAGGCGGACTTAATGCCTTAGGCATTTTCTACCAGTCGACCTTAGAGTGGTGCAGAGACAACATGGCAGGTGCAACTTAAAGAAAAACAAACAGAGAGAAGAACCAATCAAGCATAATATTACATAATATTGCACCACATACACATTATTCAAGCCTTCGACACTTCTAATAATGTTTTAGGATTATTTTCTTTCAAAGAGTTTACTTGATTCATTAATTACCTACAACAATACTATCGCTACTTACTAAGCATGATTGAAAGAAGGAATGCTTTATCATTAACAGTTAACGCACGCATAAGTATGATTGCCTTGCTAGGTCATAAAACCGTGAAACCGAATAGACCAGCCACTTTAGCCGGATTCTTGGGTAAAAAGGTCGAACTTGAACTTATTGAGGATTTTGTATAGGAAAATATGAAAATTCAAGATTATTTTACCTTTTATCATAAAGTAGTGGACTCGTGAAATAATAGCAAAATATAATAAATGATAAAAAGAAAATCAAATTGAAAAAATAATGTAAAAAGCTTGACAAAAAACCGGATGGCTGGTCACCATTTAATTTGGACGTATGGTAACCCTTTTTTTGACATTTGTTCTTTTTTTAAGGATGTTGAACATCAAATAACTTCTTCCGCTCTGGGAGCAGAAGGGCGTGTCAGACTCTTACTGACTAAAACCCATTCGTGTTCCTTCTGAAGCCCTTTGCGTGCCGGGACCGCGGTGACTCTTTCGAATAAATTCAGCAACACGTATGGTAACCCTAGGCCTAGGTACACGTAACACCACAATTTGATTTTGACATTTCACAGAATATTGAACAATATAAAATAACAACACCGACAGCTAAGTCAACATTCAACAATATGAAGTAATTTCTTAAACCTCAACAATCAGTGTTGTTAAGTACAAGTTATCTGAATTGTATTACGTAGAGGCTAAATCAAACAGAACATATGTAGAAAAAAAAAAACAGGAAAATATCTAGTGTAAAGATAGCTACTTGATTTTTTAATTTGAGGCAATTGAATGTATCGTAAGTGTCTACCCATGAGTTGTAGAAGACGTGCATCATATCCTGACGGAGTTCGTGTTGGAGTCCAAAGACGTCTTCCGTCTTCCTCGAGCTTTTGTCAATAGCTTTGATGTAGGCTTCTATAATCTGCCAGGGTTGCGGAATTTGTTCGAAAGAGTCACCGCGGCCCTGGAACGCAAAGGGCTTTAGAAGGAACACGGATGGGTTTTAGTCAGTAAGAGTCTGACACGTCCTTCTGCTCCACCCAGAGCGGAAGAAGTCATTTGATTTTTTCGCAACCTTAAAAAAAAAAAAGGCTTCTATAATAGCGTCCTGGCCTCACCATTATTGGATGAGTCTAGAACACTTTATCATATTATTATTAAGGGTATAAGGTTGTAAAGGGTGTAAGGTTGCGGGTAGGCTAGCCTACCCGCAACCTTACAATATTTTTACAATACTTACAATATTTTACAATATTTTTGTTTTCAATCATCGGGGTGACATATTCTTTTTAGAAAAAACCCTGTAAATAAATAAAGATTTAAAACCCATCCTGATACAAAATTTAAGTTTCTTTCTTTATCTGATTTCAGGAATTCGGCCACCAAGTGTATCCCCCAGGAAATCGCGCTGAAAAGCAAATAGAATACGTCGTCGTAAGTATTTTATTTATACCTTTTATTAAAAAAAAACTAGCTTTTGTCCGCGACTAGCTGTTTCCCGTTTTTCTCCCGTTCCCGTAGGAATTGTCCGTTATCGTATAGCCTATGGCAGAGATGGCCAATCGGTAGATCGCGATCGACCGGTCGGTCACGGCTATAAGTCCAGTCGATCGCGGCAAAGCAGAAAATGTAAACTCGTATAACAGACTGTGCAACCATATATAGGTTAGGTTAATAAAATTAACGATACTACAAAATGGTATACGTTTATACGCTATTTACGTTTCATTTAAAGTGTTATTTGAAAAGAAATGCGTAATTGGTAGATCGCACAGGGTTTCGTCAGTAAAAAGTAGATAGATCATGGGTCAAATAAAGTTGGCCACCCCTGGCATATAGCATCCTCATGAATTTGGCAATCATATAACAACATCAAATAATTCCAAATCAAAACACTTCAGCTTTATTATGTTAATATAGATATACAATAAGCATAAGCACTCGCTTCTGCCAGCGGCTTGCCCCCGTGTCAAAGTCGAAAATAATCTTAAGGAAAAACCTTCCCGGGATAAAAAGTACCTATCTTATTTCATTAAAATATATTCTGCTGTTAAAATACGTTCTGCTGTTAAAATACGTTCTGCTGTTTGTTGATTTGAAGAGGTAACTAACCGACAGAGTTACTTTCGCCTTTATAAAATGTTTTATAATTTATAAAATATGGATATTTCATTATTATAAACGTGTGGTGAGTGCGGACACGTTTAGGTTACTCAATTGCAACTTTCTTAAAATTAAAACTCCTATGAGTATAGTGGACACCATAGATATAATAAACAAGGAGATATGCCCGTTAGACGAAAATATATCGGAAACCTATGTCTCCAGTTTGCCCCTACCACACGGCAACTACTACACGTCATGCAATTCAGTTAAAGCAATAGATACGCAGTCGCGCACACACCCGTTTTTCTTAAAATAGAACGTACTACACAATCAATAATAATAAACCTTATGGCATGAAACACAGTGTTTATTTACCATGCCCCGTTTTTTATATTTCTATTAACAAACTGGATCGACTTCTTAACAACTGTATTCGTTTCATTTTTGGCCTTCGTAAATATGATCACATTTCTTCCTTCCGTTCTCAGCTTAAATGGTTGCCTATCCGTCAGAGAAGATCCCTCAGATCCCTCTGCATGCTCTTCACTATCATGAACGATCCTTGTGCTCCTGATTATTTAAAACAATATTTTAAAGTGTTGGGCAGTTCTCACAGTCTCAACCTTCGAGCATCTAAAAACTTACTTCTTCATATCCCTTCTCACCGCACCGGGTTTTTGTCTAATTCCTACGCTATTTCTACAATTAAACTCTGGAATATGCTTCCCCTTGACATCAAGAAGGCGGAGTCAAAATTTTCCTTTAAGCGTAAAATCCGTAAACACTACTTAAAAGCTTGTCATTCTTAGTCGTTCTTCGTCATGATTACTATGAATTCTCTTAATCGGTATGATTACATATTATATATCATATTTATTAGTTTATTATTTTAGCATATATATGTATTTTATTAGTATTATATATATTATCTGTATATTCTTTCCGAAATGTTAAAATTCAATTTTGTATCTTATATTTATTTATTGTACACCTACCACAGTATAGTCTTAATAACCCAAAGGTTGACTGGTAGAGAATGCCTTGATGCATTAAGTCCGCCCATGTACCACTATTGTACATAAAGTTTAAATAAATAAATAAAAATCCGCCAAACACAAAACTCTGTGTGTTTTTGTCAAAGAAATATTTATTTCGTGCAGGATATCATAACCAAGTTTGTCTGTTTTTTTATATTTCTATGCCTACATACTATCATCATCTGCCTAGCTTTTCCCAACTTTATTGGGGTCGGCTTCCAGTCAAACCATATTCAGCTGAATACCAGTACTTTCCGTGGAGCGGCTGCCCACCAGACCTCCGCAACCCATTAACTGGGTAACACGGTACTCCTTGGTAAGACTGGTGTCAGATAATGCCTACATACTATATACCTATAATAGTTATAATAAGTTCCTACAATGTGAATCCGATAACCCCCGCACCAAAACATCCATACCAATACACTCACATCTATCATATAGCCTACTGCATTTACTCTTATCCCAATTGAAGAACTCTTGGCTTAGGCCCGAGCCATCAATTCCTCCCGGTTCGCCGAGGAAAACAAATGAGAAACAAAAATAATGATAATAATCTTTTTATTATCAGGCAACTGAGGCACAAAAAAAAAACTTAAACAAAAAAGACTAATACATAATAAAATAAACCTTATTAAAACTATAACTCTAACTAAAACTATATAAAAGAACTCCACGACCTAATCCCACCAGCCCCCTTCTACCATCGGACATCTAGACGCACTGCAAGTTACCATCCCTACCTTGTTGCTACTCCACCAATTCGCACTAAACGTTTCCAAACGTCTTTTAAAATGCGCTCAGCCTCCGAACGCATACAACCCTAATCTCTTCAAAATTAGAGTGAACAGGCTTCTTCTGGGTAAGCTCGCTCCATCGTCGACTTTGTTTCTGTCATCTATGACCAAGACTAGAGTCAAGAGCAATCTCATCTTAATAAAAAAAAAACGATTTACTAGTACAACCTTTATAGTTATTTACTTCAATATGTCTGCAAATCCCGCAGTTAAATTAATCCTCACAAAGAATTGATAAGTCAGACGGTACAGCCTTCCTAGACAAAACAATTATTACGATAATTTGCACAAACAAAATTAAGCTTTGTATCGAACTAACAAATTAAATTTACACTTGGAGCCACAGTTCACGGCCCTTCTAACTTCCCAGTTCGTTAAAATTACACAGTTATGCATATTAAAACATAAAGTAATAAGTGTAATACACGAACAGGCGTGACCTTTTTGTAAACAAGTCGAAATTTGTCAGTCTGTCTACGGCACAGAGTATAGAAGAGCCACGGTGGCCAAGTTTGCCTGGGTACGACATTATTAGAACTTTACATACAAACCAAGTGTAGTTATTGTGTAGTGCCAACGTTTACTCAAACTAATTGAAGGCCCGTGGCAATCCTGACAGGCTATAAAAAAAAGTATTTAAAAAAAACATGACAGACGAAACTTGTGCTCAGTGGTCGCAAGTGCGATTGCTGAGCGTGGGGTCCTAGGTTCTTTTCAACAGGTTAAATCGCAGGTCGGGCCTAATTTAAGGCCGATTCAAACTGAATGACGTCTGTAAAGTTTGCTTTTCGCTGCACAGCACCTCACCCCACAAACCCGCTGTCACATAAACATGCGCAACGATTTGCGGAGTGTTGTCAGCCACCATTAAGTTTAATTACACTACATAATTGTACCAACCAACAGCTCTTAATTTAAAAGGAACACTAGCTTTGCTTCACTTCAGTTCTATTTTCTGAAAAAAAACAGCCTTTAACTACCTCCAAAATCCTATTTATCTCTTTACCAAAATTTATCAAAATCGGTTCAGCAATTTAGGCGTGAAAGCGTATCTAACAACTTTAGCTAACTTAACTCTCTTTAGCATTCAAAATATTTATTAGGATAAGTACCTATTGGCGTCTCTAGTCGCGATTCCGTGCTCTATGCGCCACTCGCTGTTCACGAAGTTGCACTCGACGTCACTGAAAACTAATTGTTTAACAATTAACAAGTTTGTTTAAACGTTTGAGATCGTGATTCCGTTAATGTTGTACTTCCTTGCTCATGAGGATTAGGATGTCGTCCCTGAAGACTGTGGGCAAAAAATATTCACAGTGACTTCCTGAGATGGCTGGAAAATTTGCATTTTACAAATCATCGAAATGCTTTAGTGGTGAAGGGTGGCGGCCCTGTGGTTACCGTGCCGGCTTTCGAGTTGTAGGTCGTGGGTTCGAACCTTGTGTAATGTATGTCATCACCACTGCTCTCAAAACAGTGAAGGAAAATATAATTGGCGGTTCCGGGGGGGGGGGGCTAATAAGGGGCTCATCCCCTCTCCAAAAGACAGAGATATCTTTTTTTTAGTCTACATTCTAACTGTTTTTGAGGATTTTACAAAAAAATAATCCAAGGAGGCGTAAACGACAATCCCGGATCCATTACAGCCCATTCCCTCTCACAGATAAGAGGCCTGTGTCCTAGCAGGAGGGGGACGTTATACTTAATAAAGAAAAAAGTGTAATTTCTAGCTACCTGGCAATTATCCTCATGCCATAACATAGGCTGCACTTATAACTCTACTTTTGCACTGAACTCGTAGAAAAACGGTATGCTCGGAGTTTCGGACGATATCCGCAAGAGAACCAAGGTTACCGACATAGCCCGAAGGATTGCCAACCTGAAGTGGCAGTGGGCAGGGCACATTGCTCGCAGAACAGATGGTCAATGGGGCCAAAAAGTTCTGGAGTGGCGACCGCCTACCGGAAGACGCCGCGTTGGAAGGCCTCCCACAAGGTGGACCGATGACCTGGTGAGGGTCGCGGGTAGCCTATGGATGCGACACGCACAGGACCGGTTGTTGTTTCTGAAAACAAGTGCTCGCCACGCACCTAGTACAAAATGATAATTTATAATTGTTGATGTAATGATGATGTAAGCAAAGTACCTTTACCTCTCCAAAAACCAATTAATTGCCTACTCCAAAACGGTAGTTGAAGAAGACAGCATAATACATAAGTAAATGATTGATATATCACTTTAAAACAAAAGTATTTCATAAAAACTACACATATGTACCTACACTAAGAATACTTTTTTGTTCAAATCAAAACTAAGTACTTGAAAAGGTTTAACATCAATTACTCGGGCACGATTTTCGATGATCTTTGATTAGTTGTTCATACTTGTCATCACCTAAAAATAAATCACGTCTTTATTTCACCAGATATAAAGCCGGTCGAATCTGTAAACATCACGTGTGAATTCATATAATCAAGATGTCACGTGATCACGAAGTGAGCTGTCTTCCATCTTGATTATATGGACAGCTCACCTCATGTTCTCTTTACAAAAGCCTTCAACTTCGACATGTTTACAGAGTCGACCAGCAGATCGTCACATCACAAAATTCTAATTCACCCTGAATTAGAATTTGGAAGTGTGCGTGGATGACCAAATTCGAATACACGGCGACACATGGTAAACTAAAGAAAGATATCATTTTAAAAATGAGAGCTTTCGTTTAGTTTGCCATGAGTTCCTTCCCAGAATTTGATCCTTAGTAAACACTTTCGGATGATGTAATAATAGAGGCAGTGTTTCTTTTTTCAAAATTAATCGGTTCGGTACCTGACTAGGTATACCGATTTTTCAAAAAACAAATGATGCAGTCTTAGCTTTCATCAAAATCGGACTCAAGACTCCTTTGAGTGCTTTTCGATATTCCTCATAGCTTCGGATTTGGCCATCCACGCACACATTAAAAATTCATTCTGTATACTTACGTATACAACTTATGTGAGTGAACACGAAGTGAGCTTTCAATCTATAAAAACAAGATGGAATGACAGTTCACTTCATGCTCACTCCACCTAAGTTTACACAGAAATAGACCAGATGTAAAGTTCTCACCATGAAACTTAGGTGAAGTGAATATTTAGCGAGTTGTACAGTTCGCTTCGAGTTTACACAATGAAATCATAGTTTAAAGAATAAACCAATGAGGCAGATTAATTACAGGCGATAAATGGTTCATTGAGTAATAATAGTTTATACTTAAACAACAGTAATAATAACGTATCATTAACAAACAAAAACTTCAAAATTCGTGATAATAGCACACAATAATCAACTGATATCGCGGAAGTGAAGAAACATGACATAAATGGATCTCGCAAAAACTAACAAAAAGTTCAGAATAACGCGTGATTTTATTATAGACGGATGATTATATTCGAATAATAGAAGAGTCATTATGATGATTTGATTGGTTATTCTTATTACCTACAAAACGTTTCTTTCATAATATATCGAGAAATTGCAATCTAATAAAGATGTATTATAATACATTACCGGAAAATTTTAACCCGTCAAATTGTAATTTGACGGGTTAAAATTTTCCGGTGACACATACAATCAATCCCATCCAAATTCAATAGTTTCCAATATATGCGTGTCTTATTTAGAAAAAATAGTTTACAATTTCACGCGAAATTTTACAATCTTACGGCATTTGCCATTTTCCTGTGACTTATGCATACCTATGTCACGGGTTATATCAGTCGGTCGATTCTGTAAACATATCGAAGTGAATGCATGGGTGAAGTGATCACGAGGTGAGCTTGTCCATCCATATAAACAAGATGGAATGACAGCTCACTCCGTGATCACGTGACATCTTGATTGTTTGGATTGACAGCTCACCTCGTGATCACTTCACCCAAGCCTGTTCGACATGTTTACGCAGAACTTAGATAAAACTTCAAACTAAGATAAAACGTCCCGCGTAAACCGCATAGCATCAGGATGACATTGCCAAAATTATGTCCCTACTTCGATAATTTTCTTTGAATACCTAACAAGCTTTAACTTATCCGATTTTCTTTATTAAATTTCTCGAAACATTTAAAATCCCGGTGTCATGTCCATATTAATATATACATTAGAGGTAATTGGCCCAAAATAGCACTACCTAATCCGATCACCCGTCGTAAACCGGGAAATCTGCTACCCGTCCAAAACCAGGAAATCTGACACGAGTCCAAATAGTCAGACAGATGCTCTCCATGTAATATGCAGGTCCTCTGCTGCATCTAGTTAGACTGAAAGGCGATCCCGACGATGCTATAGAGGTATGCGGAACAGAGAGTAAAGTCCCGCACACCTCCACTGAAATGGGAGGATCCTCCGACCAGACGGTTTTTGTGTCTGGTGGACAACTGCCCGGTAGTTGATATGTTCGCACAGAGAACTTTGCTTGCGCGATGCAGGGTTTCGTTGTTAGTTCGTCGTAGATGACGTTAAGGTTCCTTTCATTGCCGTACAAATTTCGAGTCTTAGTTTTTCATGTGGTGGCATTGATACCGCTACTATGCTGTTGGGATAAGGCAAGGCAGATAGTTGATGAGCTCAACATGTAGAGTATCAATGGTTTGAGCATTACATGGTTGTCATCATCATATCAGCCAATTACCGTCCACTGCTGAACGTAAGCCTCCCCCAAAGATCGCCAACCATCCCGGTCCTGAGCGGTCCTCATCCATCCGCTGCCAGCCACCTTCTTCAAATCATCGATCCATCGTGCCGCAGGGCGTCCCACACTACGTTTGCCCATACGCGGTCTCCACTCTACCACATGTCTGCTCCATCGACCGTCTGTCCGTCTACAGACATGGCCGGCCCATGGTTGTCATGTTGAGCGTCAATTGTTGCTTAGTGCATACGGGTAGCTCGTGATACACTATCAGTTACAACGATCAGCAGCGCATCCACCATGACATATAGTGAGCATAGTATTAAGTAATCAGTGCCACGCAGCCTGGCAATCAATTATGTACGATTATATCATAATATGTGCCTATCATACACGCTGGCATGGGTCCCGGTGTAAATAAGAAAAATAAAACTGTGTACCTTCAATACCGCAATGACCACAATACGGGAGCATTTCCAACATAATGCTTAAAGTGAGTGGTGTGGACTAATAAACTCAAGTTAATTTTAAGAATGAAAGATTATTGATATTATTTCAAATCACATTGTTATCCATCTATATATTTATTATTATTGTATAGTGAGATCTACATAAAATGCTGAGCTTACCTATAATTTAGATGCATGCAATGCTATTGCATACAATATTTGTAAATGCTTGTACTATGAATGTGTATATTTAGTTGGTTTGCCTAAATAAATAAATAAAATAAACTAAACCTTGGATTCTAGAAAAAAAATGTCGACCTGTCACAAATTATTCGCAATTCAAGTAATGCGATGGGCTGTTGAAAACTCATTCAACCAATCACAGCTAGATATCGCGCGTTTGACAATTTGTCACAATAGTTTTCGTTCGAAAAACTGTGCAATTACGTAATTTTGTGCTTGAATTAAACATTAGTGGAAGTTTTACAATTTACATATTTTCTTCATCCGAAATACACGAAAGGAAAGTGATCTCTAAATCTACAGATAACTGCAGTTTACTTACGGCCAGACGCCAGTTTCAATAACGTATCTATCGTCATGTTTGCCTTTCAAACATGACATTTCAGCTACTGTTGGTAGCTAATTTGACAGTTGGTTAAAGGTTATTGAGACCGGACTCAAATTGTAAAAACAAAACCAAAAAAAGTTCTACTACTGGCTTAATTATATTGGCTTCATCACGAATGACAAGAGCAACCAGTTATTTCAAAAACACCGGGTTTTACGCTATACGCTAACTGCCAAATAGCCCTAAAACACGCTTAAAATTATACAAGTAGGTAGTAAATAAAAAATATCGTAACTAAAAATAGGTAAGATCTTCGAAATCGACGTAAAGCGTAACCCATTGACATTAGCGAGTAATTAGACAAGTCCTTGATGTTCGTCGCCGGATTCGACGCGCCAGCCATTACTGACACGCAATGTGAAAACGTGCTTATTAAAAGAAATATGATCTTCGAGAAATATTACGGTGGATACGGTGGTATTTTAAGGAATAAAGCATGGTCTTCATTCAGCGCTTCGATACAATATGCGAATCTAAAGTCCGTCAATTAAAGTAGATTTGATTAGATATGGGGCTGAAAACCAACCTGATTCTATCAAAACAAATAAAATTGACCCTACCATCTTACCATACAAGATTACGCATGTATTCCCCGAAAGGTGTAAGGCAGAAGTGTATTTCCACAGTAGTAGGCGGAAACGTCCTCATTTCACCACTTATTTTTAGTTCCTATGTACCGATTAGAGGGGAAGCCTATTGTCATTAACTCATCAATAAGGCAAAAAATCACATTCCGGGTTATTATTGAGAAATTCCCGAAGTAAAACCCTAGATATATCCCTTTTAACCGACCTAGAAAACGATCCCTAGCTAGACCACTTAGAAGCCCTAAATGCGCTTGCGACCGAGACCAACGTCGAACAGGTGGGATAGCAACTTTATCATGATTAGGTATGATTCAAACTAAGCTTCACCCGTAATAATTAAGTATTTATCTATCAATTTTAACACCTTATTATTTTTTATTTTCCCAGCCACAGAGAACGCCCGGCCTCCAAGCGATAGTCCACCTGCAGGCCGATGAAGAGTCTGGCGTAGAGGGCGACCTGATCTTCACGCAACTGGTGCCAAACGGGCCGGTCACCATCGAAGGCAACATCACCGGCTTGGCAGCTGGGCTGCACGGCATCCATGTGCACCAGACTGGCGCAGTCAAGGATAACTGCAAGGAGATCGGGCCGCATTTCCTTGCGTTTTATGTTGGTATCGTTGACGTTAATTTTATTTTAGAGTGTTTAGGCTCTTCACAGTATTACCTAGGTCTAGGTCTAAAAAGTTAGTTAAGAATTTTTTCGGAAATGAGTTTAGAGAGAGAGTGATTTTGCACTTTCTATAGAACAATTAAAATTGCTCTCTCTCTCGCTATGTCTACCCCGAGTTTGTGTGACATATCGTAAGGAATAAAAGCTCTTGAGGTTCCTGAACCTGATTTATACCTGAGAAACATATTATTATTGGTATTATGGTAGCTTGTTGGACTTTTCCTGATCACAAATCACTGGGCGTTCGTACGTCCGTCAAACTGCTAATGGGTAGGTATAATAACATTCATGAGCTCAGGTTCAGCCAACATACTTAGGTTTCCGTCGTTCGGACACCTATTTCGAGTATAAAGGATTGCGAGATCTCATTAGAGACTTAGATAAGTTAATTGTCACCAGTACACGTTTTACAAAGACAATCTTGACAAACATGACCATCAGGATCGCTGATCGCCTGCTCCTGTTCCGCTCATCATCAAAATCTAATTTGCAAGGGCATTTATAACTTTGATTTGATTCACAACGCAACAATTAACATTTTCAACCGTATAAAAAATAAAAACCTCTGTTTACGTGTGACTCGCCTGACATTTACAAATATTCAAATAAAAAAATATTTTTCTCATCCCCAGGGTCGTCACGGAGGCCCCCGTGACAACGTCCGCCACGTCGGTGACCTCGGCAACATTAAGGCAGAAGACGGCCCCCTGACAGTCCGTCTCATAGACCACCTCATCTCGCTTGCCGGCCCCCGGTCCATCGTCGGTCGCTCTTTAGCTATCTCTAAAGGTGAAGACGACTATGGAAGAGCCAGCACTGAAGACAGTGCCCTCACCGGCACATCGGGACCTGCTATAGCTTGTGGAATCATTGGATACTTGCATTAATTGACATACTTTCTTTTTTTGTAAATTGTGATATTTAGTTTTGTATCTTAATATATCTGTATGTATGAGTGGTGTTTTATTTTGTAACTGTATCTTTTGTGTCGTGTTTCCTAGCTTTGCCAGATAAAATACTTTTGGCTAAGCGCCTGCTTAAAAAATGAACGCAAGCCGCTATCAGGTAACTCGCTAGCTGATTATTTACCGAGCAGCTGTAGCCGAATAGAGCTGGATGAATACTAGATATCAATTTAAAGTGCTTCTAAATAAACCAGCAACCTATAAACCTCAGCTAAATACTTAGCCATCAGAGTACGTAAAAGGTTAGAAAATTGAAAAGCGTCTGTGAATAATTTGAATTGTAACGCCTATTCGATAAACATGAGGCGCTGAGAAGTTACAACCTTGCGTTACAAAATAGAATGTTCACTACTATTTTAGAAAGTATGATAAAAATTACTTTCAACGTCTTGAACATTTCTCGGGAGCCTGAGGTTCCGGACATTTGGAAGGCGTATAAGGGGACGAAGCCGACCCACAGAAATCCTGTTCGGCGCATTTAACGTATGAGGCACAAACCATCGATATCCCTGTTTACACTCAAGAACAACTCCCGGTTGTAACTGTATTAGTACCATAGGCCCAATATCATTGTTACATTACACAGCTATGGAAAGGGGTGATTAAGGTGACTTGCACACTCAATAATTGGCCCCCAAAAATGGTTAACTGACTTATGTTTTTAGCACTAGCTGCCGCCCGCGTGAACGTCGAAAATTATCCAAAGGGAACCCCGGGACAAAAAGTTTAGTATCCTGTGTTATTCCACACTATAATCTACCTCTTTGCCAAATTTCATCAAGATCCGTTCAGCTGTTCTGACATGATTGAGTAACAAACATCCATTCATCCAAATATCCAAACTTTCGCATGAGATGTCGCTGAAAATCAGCGCTGTGGCTCTGTCTCGCACACGAGCATTATGCTGAGCGATGGCCGTTTTGCGCGAATGCGACGCATATCTTGGGAAGATCTTTTGTAATTTAGTTTATTTTATTTTTTGGTACCTATGCGTCATGCTTGTCGCAAATAAACTCTTTTTCTTTCTTTCTAGATTACCCAGTGTACAGGTACCCGGGTACCCTTTATTTTACAAAATATTATGAAGATCATGATTAATGATAGAGCTATGTATGTCAAGTTATCTTATCTAAAGCGGATTAAGATTAGGTAGATATCATTAGTTTACCATTGCCATCGAACACGGACAAACAAATCAGATTTGAAAGATATAACAAATCAAATTCTACAGTAAATGTAGCGGACGTGATATCACGCATCCACTGAATGGTATTTTATGCCAACAGAAATACATCATCTGTGAAAATTTCGACTGCCATCTATCACGGTTCATCGGTATCACGGACGGACAGCGGAGTCTCTGTAATAGGGTCCCATTTTACCCTTTGGGTACGGAACCCTATTACTACGACTCCGCTGTTCGTCCTTCTGTCTGTCTGTTCGTCTGTCACCAGGCTGTATCTCATGAACCGTGATAGTTAGACAGTTGAAATTTTCAAAGATGATGTATTTCTGTTGCCGCTATAACAAATAATAAAAACAGAATAAAATATATATTTAAGGGGGCTCCCACACAACAGACATGATTTTTTTTGCCGTTTCTATAGGTACGGAACCCCGATTTTTTTTAAATTATGCATTGGCAGATTTTATACTACGATAGTAGCTAAATACAAAAAAGTAGCTAAAGCCAACTGGACAGGATTGAATTCAGGACACTGTCCTTCATTCTAGAGTTATTGCAGCTTCAACATTATGTTCTATTTACGAGTACATAGTGGTCTTTACAGGGATTTACTAATAATTATACATTAGTTCATTTGCATAATAATCTATCTCCCTCTTTTACTTAGGTGGCCCACATCATGTTAAATTCACTGACGTCTATAAACGTCGAAATTCTTATTGAATTTTAACCTTTTGAACTCCGTTGTCACGTATACATGGCAAGCAAGCGCGTGCCCTGTACGCCAAACGTCACAAATAAGTAACAAAAGTACGGCGAATAGGGAATATGCATGCATTTTTTTAATTTGCAAAATAAAAAAAAATATTATCTCTAGTGAACAATTATGAAATAATTTTTAAAATACCTTCATCAGCGATGAAGTTATTAAGCTTCAAAGTTGAAGATTAGAAAGAGAAGTCCGATACCAACTGTGACGTCAAATACTATGTCGCCTATACAGCTGCCATACAAAACAGCGTTTTCGCGAGAGGGACAGATATATTTGTTTAAAACAGTTATATCTCGTTTGTTTTTCGGTCAATTTCGATTCTATTTTCACTGTTAGTATTATATTTTTGTATATTTCTAGATAAACTGTTTAGATAATAAATATTTTTTTCATGCATAATCCCTATTAGTGGGTTGTCCGATGCGTTATGCTCTGGCGTTAAAAAGGTTAAACGGAACAATGTTTATAATGAATTAGCCTGTACATTTACTTACACAACTAAGGAATAAAGTAAAAAACAAAACTTCAGTAACCAACGGATATATTTCATGTATAAAAAAATCTTTTTCAACAAAAATGCAAAATACAAGACAACAGCACCGCATACCAAAAAGTACGGAAGAATCGAATGATTGGACAGAGGTTATATTTCGTATCCTTAATTATGTGATGTTTACGCCTTAATCTAGCTAGTTGTGCCTAAACCGAAGTAATAAATAATGATTTCATGAGACGGACGGCCGACTTAATATACATGATACATAAAGAATACTTTGTGAATTATATTGTGCTGTATCTAAGATCATCAAGACGGTTTTGATTCTCTGCAATGAACAGCATTTTGTGCTATTGTATTACAGGCTGGACAAAATAATAGTAATACGAACAAGACGGTGATAATATTAAATGCAAGAACATTTTATTCGTGAGAGAGCTACTAAACTTTGACAGATATCAAACGCGTCTAAACGAACTTAACCCGCTCTTACCAGACCAGTCCGGCAATTTTCCATGATTTTAATACAAAAAATAATATAGTTGATATAAAAATTTCACTGATTTTAAATTACATATATTCTAATGTCAGTCACAATGGAGTTATTTACTGGAGGCCGATGGAGGCAACGAGTTTCTCGACCTTGGCGATGTAGGCTTTCTGTGCGTCTTCCTTGGAGACTCCCTTCTGTTTGGTCCAGGACTCGAACTTGGCCTTGCCCTTCAGGTCCAAGAAGCCGGGGGCCTCTGTAAATAATAAAGAAAAAAAGTTAAGTACGATGCGTGAAGATTGGAAATTAGGCGATATAGACGGGATGACAGGAGCTAGAGTAAGCGAGCAAACAAAGCTCTCGTCATCCCATTCACTTTAGGTTCCTTTTAACCCTGCAAGACAGAAATGTTTGTGGTTGCCATTTCACGAAGTGGCCATCCATTTTGTGAAATGGCAATTTTTACTATATGGTTACGACATCATCTTCTCTTCTATATAAATAAAAATGAATCGCCGAAATGTATGTAGGCGCATAACTTGGGAACGACTTGAACGATTTAAATAATTATTTTTTGTTGTGTTTGTGATTGTCAGGGCGAGGTTAGTACGAAAGAAATTTTTGAAAAAAAAAATACTTCCGGGCGAAGCCAGGGCGGAGCACTAGTTTACAATAACAATAAACATTCTGCTGTACGCTGAATGAATTACGAATCTGACTCGAGATCACGTAAGGTTTTGTCAAGAAATAAAAGAATCACGATTTATAAATATCATCAAGAATGCTTATCTTAATAAAAGAACAATAGAACATTATTTTCCCCAAGAAAAACACGTCATGGTGGCGCGACATTCATCTATGAATCATAAGATGACTTTGATAGAATTTATTACGTATTTTACAGAAATTGGGACTTGAAATCCTTTGCAGTTGTGTATCCCAGGTATTTGTGAGCAAGCTACGAAGTGTAGATGTCACCGGAAAATTGCAGACTCCGTACAATTGTAACAAATCTTGATTAGATTATAATTTCTCGATATATTGTGAAAAAATTGTTTTTTATAATAATTCCCATCCAAATTCAATAATTTCCAATATATCCGTGTCTTCTTTAGAAATTTTTTTTTTACAATTTCATATGACATTTAACAATCTTACGGCGGCGGCGTTAGTCATTTTCCGGTGACATAGATACAGTCAATCTGCCAACATTTTTCCTAACTACGTTGGGGTCGGTTACCGGTGTAACCAGATGCAGCTGAGAACCAGTATGTTACATGGAGCGTCTGCCTATCTCAACAACCCACTTACTAGGTAGCACAATACCCCTGGGAATGGAATGGGAAATCATCGAATGACTTCTGCCCGGAGAAAAAAAAACCCTGGATTAAATCTGTAATCCAGATTTTTTTTCTGGCTTTCGAGAACCCGTAACGACAGTCAGAGATCTACAAATGACAGTTGGGACCAACGGCTTAACGTGTTTTCCGAGGCGTGGAGGAGTCCCTGATACAATTTTATGCAATTTATTTCAATTGATTCGACCTAAATACTTGCGTCAGCCAGCACGACTTTTTCTTATCAAAGGTTAAGTCATTTGAGGGTCTTATTTAAATCGTGATTTATATCTTCTTTAAATGATTATGTTAAGTGATTAGTAGCGAATGATAAACAGCTTTAAACATGATTGATTTATTTGTTGTTATATTTATTTTATTTAAAAAGCCTGGATTAGCTTCCAACACTATGTTCCATGCGAAAGATAGTTAAATTTTAGATTTTATGACTGCGTGTCTCATTTGAACGTTTAATGTAATATTTAGAGTTCCATACGAGCGAATGCAAATGGAAAATTTGACATCGTAAGATATCGGGTCGTCACCTCCTTCTGCGAAGCAGTCATGCCAGCGAAGGAGGAGGTGGGCCGCGCGAGGGAAAGGCAAGGCCTTCGCCCCAACCGTCGCTACAGGAGAAGACGCCCCGGGCGTCGGGAGTCGCAGGGCGATCCCCGGCCACCATAGGCGCGGGCCTGCGGACGGCTCACGTTGGGTGGCTCGCTGTCCGATCACCACCAGGCCCGGGTCGATGGCGCGTTGTGTTTCACGCGCGCCTCAAGGAGATGTCAGCAGAGAAGACGGGGCCCGCAAGGGCCAGAGCCTGCCAGGGTTGCGGAATTTGTTCGAAAGAGTCACCGCGGCCCTGGAACGCAAAGGGCTTAAGAAGGAACACGGATAAGTTTTAGTCAGTAAGAGTCTGACACGCCCTTCCGCTCCACCCAGAGCGGAAGAAGTCATTTGATGATTTCCCATCCTTAAAAAAAAAAAAAAAGATATCGGGTCGTCACCTCCTTCTGCGAAGCAGTCATGCCAGCGAAGGAGGAGGTGGGCCGCGCGAGGGAAAGGCAAGGCCTTCGCCCCAACCGTCGCTACAGGAGAAGACGCCCCGGGCGTCGGGAGTCGCAGGGCGATCCCCGGCCACCATAGGCGCGGGCCTGCGGACGGCTCACGTTGGGTGGCTCGCTGTCCGATCACCACCAGGCCCGGGTCGATGGCGCGTTGTGTTTCACGCGCGCCTCAAGGAGATGTCAGCAGAGAAGACGGGGCCCGCAAGGGCCAGAGCCTGCCAGGGTTGCGGAATTTGTTCGAAAGAGTCACCGCGGCCCTGGAACGCAAAGGGCTTAAGAAGGAACACGGATAAGTTTTAGTCAGTAAGAGTCTGACACGCCCTTCCGCTCCACCCAGAGCGGAAGAAGTCATTTGATGATTTCCCATCCTTAAAAAAAAAAAAAAAAAGATATCGGGTCGTACCTATGGTCCTAATTAATGTCGCAAAATATATGAATCGACAATAAAATAATAAATACAATGATGAATACTACAAACTTTTCTAATTATAAGTAAGTAACGTGTCTTTTCTTATCATTCGGTGTTAATTCATTATGACCAACACATCGTACAGGATTCTTTGTCACGTTTGTCTACTGGCAGTCCAGTTTCGTTCTGTCACACTAAAACAGTACTTTAATAAGCTATATAAAATCAAACAGAGTACGATAATACGATAACGTATTCACTAAGAACCGGGTCGCTTCAAATTTTACCCAGAAAACAACGGGTTGGACGAACTTGACGCATGTTTCTTACGGTGTTTAAAAACTGGTAACCATTAAATTAGTCTAGTCTAGTGTTTCTCAGACGATATCTTTATGAGTTAGTTCTAACAAGATTTGAAACGAGAAGATGAGGCTATTTAAGACTGTCTTGGCCTCTAAATAAGACAGGCTCAGTATCCTTTCTTGAATGTCTTACATGCATCCATACCTAATCTATGTATCTTTACTATCTATATCTATAATGATATAATAAAGCTGAACAATTTGTTTGTTTGGTTGAACGCGCTTATCTCTGGAACTGTCAGTCGTATTTGGAAAATTTTGTCTATGATAGTATGTACGGGAACGGGAAAAACGGGATATACGCGCACGAAGTCGCGGACAAAAGCTAGTTTATAAATATGTGAAAGTTACTCTACCTGTTTGTCTCCGTGTATGTCACATTTTCCTACCAAACCGCTAAACCATATTTGATGAATATTGGTATAGCGATAGATTAGACCTTGGAGAAGGACATGTGATACTTTAAATTCGCGGAATACGTTCCCTTGGGACAATTTCTGTCTTTTACGTAGGCGAAGTTGCTGGTAGAAACTAGTTAGTTTCTAAAACAGTAGGTAGGTAATAAATGTTTGAACTTTACAAGGCTACTGGAAAAAACACCTGATGTAATCTGCAGTCACACTCACAATTAGAGATACTAATTAAAAAGGTCACCACAATATTAATTCCTGCAAAGTCAAAGCATTTATTTCAAATAGGTAAATCATTTACAGGTACTTTTGAATTGTCAAAGTCAGTCAGACAAAAACATGAAGTTATTTGCACGTTCCAAAGCGTAGATCTCTATGGAGAAGAACGTGCAAGAAAGTCCACGGACTCTTTTAAACAATTTTATGTTTTACAAAAATCCAGGTTACATTAACCTTGCACTTATGGATAGTCATCCAACTCGATTACCATACAAACGATCGTTTTGATTTTCACACGATTATTCAACAGCTTATTGTTATTACGTAATTAATTTTAAACAATAGTCTATGTTAGACGCGGGAGCATAACTATTGAGGTCCTCTGGTTAAGGCCGTCAGGGCAACTTTAATGCGTCAGATTGTCATAGCGACTAGAAACATTATGCTTCAATGGCAGCTGAGCATATTTTTTAAATAACTTATGCCGAGCAGTGGGACAATATGGGTTATCACAAATAAAAACGGCAAAAAATCACGTTTGTTGTATGGGAGCCCCTTAAATATTTATTATATTGTTTTTTAATATTTGTTGTTATAGCGGCAACATAAATACATCATCTGTGAACATTTCAACTGTCTAACTATCACGGTTCATGAGATACAGCCTGGTGACAGACGGACGGACAGCGGAATCTTAGTAATAGGGTTCCGTTTTACCCTTTGGGTACGGAACCCTAAAAAGCGATGCCAATCCGATCAGCGATGATGTGGTCGACGATGGCGCACGCTTGACTTAGGGTTCCCAATCATACTGTTAAAAACAGTATAATAATGTTCTATAAAAAAGTATACAAAATACTGTTTTTATGACCGCAGGCTGCCACTTTAGCCTTCACAGAAAAAGTGATTTCCGTAATGAATGCAAACTAGCGGGAGGACAGAAATAGACCTTGTATTGATTCCGTAAAACTATTTTGTATATGATAGCCACATTCACGAGGAAGGCTATACGGAAGCGAAACATTCCTATGGGAACGGGATAAAACGAGATATGCGCGTACGAAGTCGCGGGCAAAAGCTAAACCCAAAATAATTATTCAATAATAAAAAACAACTAGAAACTTATTAATTTTATCATTTATTTCTTGTACACCTACCATAGTGTAGTCTTTTTAACCCGAAGGTTGACTGGCAGAGAATGTAGTTGCATTAAGCCCACCTATGTTCCACTACCTGTACTTAAAATTTGAATAAATAAATAATTAAACTAATGGCGCTTCTAGTCTTTTTCGTTGTTTGTGGACTTAACTATCATAAAATTCAAATTAGTTTCGTACAAACTTAGTCTTATAAAAAGCTAGGATTTTCCATCGTGTTGATTGCAGATTTAATCCCGTAAAAAACAGCTCAATTTAGAGTAATTTGAATACCCAACATTATACAGTCTTTGGAAGCCACGACTCATCACGGTGTGTAATCGAAACGCTAAAAATTATTCATGTTAATGGAATTTCATGCTTTTTCAAGGAAACCAACGGAACTCTATTACTAAGCCTCTGCTGGCCTTCCGTCCGTCTGTCAGCGGCCTGTAGCTCATGAATCGTAATAGTTAAATTTAAGAGTATGTGTTTCAATTGCCGCTTGAAACACAAATTATAAAAATTAACATTTAACGTACTTCGTCAGTTTATGTTACGGAACCCTTCCCATGCGAGTCCGATTCGCACTTGGCCAGTTTTCAATTCAATCAAATGAACCATGTATTGTGAAATTTGAAATCCATTGTTATGTCAAAATAATAAGTGAATTACGGAAAAAATACTTCACCTTTTGATTGGTTGATAAGCTGAACACGGTAATCAAAGCTGTATAATCGAATATTTCAACTGTTTTGTCATTACGGCTGTAAAATATAATTCTATGTTCTATGTCTAGGTGTTAGTGCAATAAAACCTTCCATACTTAATTGACTAATTATACCTGACTATGTAAATTTATGTCTGATATGGCTACAATCTTACATGTTATAGTAGGCGCCAGATAAATGTGGAATAAAGTATATTGACCTTTCCCTAATAACTGTTCATAGGTACCTGAACAATTAAATATGAATCGTTTTTCATTATTAGACAATGTTAAGGATCACGAGAGATGATGATTCGGGACAGCTTTGTGTCATTAATTCCGTTTTTCAAATTAAAAATGTCAATAATTGTAGGTGGGTCAATGACCGTTATTCCACGATTATCTGGCGCCTACTATAGTCATTATTACCCTACTGGGCCTGAAGGAGGGTTAATATGTTTTTTTTTTTTATTACCTACGTCTTAAATGTGGCGAGTGATAAGTAGCTAGTGGTCTAAAGTTCAAGGATTTTATATTTGACTGCTATCAAAAAGTACCTATAGGTACCTAGTTTTTAGCACGTTTCATTATTGTGTACCACCCACCTACATAAAATTGTACCGAAATCTTAAACGTTTGTGAAACCATGAAAAAACATAGTTCTTTTGTTACTAAACATTTGTTAAAAAACCTTTTTGACTCGTGGTTCAACGATTTGTTTTTTATGGAATTTTAAAGTATCCTACTATCACACTAATATTATAAAGGCGAAAGTTTGTGAGTGTGTCTGTATATTCGTTACTTCTTCACGTGCAAACGGCTGGACCAATTTTGATAAAATTTGGTATGCAGGAAGCTGACACCCTGGATTAACACATAGGCTACTTTATATATATATACTAGCTGCGCGGGTAACACCGCGGGGCGCAGCTAGTAATATTATAAATGTGAAAGTTTGTATGTTTGTGCAACAATCAGGTAAAAACGGCTGAAGGGATTTGAATGAAATTTGGCACACATATAGTGCAAATCCTGGAATAGCAAATAGGCTACTTTTTATACATTTTCATGCTAGCGAAGCCGCAGGCGGAAGCTCGTAAGCAAATCTTAAGATAATGGGTAATTTATTACGAGAAATATACGACGCCCCGACAGCAGCTTTATGCTGGTTTTAAATAAGATACTTACTCCTAAATTATCAAATTATTCTTTAAAGTACTCAATCAATCTGACTGACCTATTCCCAAATAATATGTCAGGGTCGGCTTCCAGTGTAACCAGATGCAGCTGCCTATCTGACCTCCACTACCCAGTTACTGGGTAGTATGACACCCTTTGAGGACCCCACCAGAGAGGGATCCATGCATATTTATAAAAAAAAAATAACTTGAATATCCTAAAAATAATAATTTACCTTTATTATGATTATTTATGATATATTTGATTATTCCATGTTTTTCTATTAGATATAGTAAGAGATAAAACCGAATTGACTATTTTTTTAAACGCATACCATTTTCTACTTTCTGTAATATTTCAAAGGAAAATAATCATAATCAAGCATTTGATTTGAAATTCAATATTGTAAAAAAAAAATTGTAAATGCATGGAATAGAAAGCTTTTTTTATTATTATTTATTATGATACCCTTTAATGGGTTGTGGAGGTTTCGTAGGCAGCCGCTCCACGTAAAATACTGGTATTCAGCTGAATCCGGTTTAATTGGAAGCCGACCCCAATATAATTGGGAAAAGGCTAGGCAGATGATGATGATTATGGCAATATTTGGCAATATTGGGGTGTCAGAAAAATAATATAGCAATTACAAAATTCAGGTGGAAATATTTTCTTATGACTTGTAGGTACGTTGCGTTCGCGTTGCTGTATTCAGAGCGAAACGAAGCGAATAAATACCGTTTAAATATTTACATATTTTGCATTATACGAGCTGAATGTTATTTCCTCATTAATGAAGTTAGTAAACGGTTATTATATAACCTAGAATTCAAACAAAAGTAATTTTTCTAAGAAAAAATAACGCTGAAATTATTAAGTTTATTGGCTGATCCTGGCTGGCCGGGATTCTTTTTTTTCGTGTGGTACCCACAAAATTAAATAATATTTTATGTATTTCTTGCACTACGCCCAACATTATTTGATTTATGTTTAGGTTGTATTATAATGACATAACGTCACGCTTGTATCCCCCCACAGTTAGGCAGAAGTGCAACTATAGTAGGTACCCCCACATTTCCCCGTCGGAACAAGCCGTGCTTTAAAGGCGTAAGTTTATGTACGTCACCGGAAAATGGCACCGTAAGATTGTAAAATATCGCGTGAAATTGTAAACTATTTTTTCTAAATAAGACATATGGATATATTGGAAACTATTGAATTTGGAAGGGATTTATTGTATACAAAACTATTTTTTCATAAAATATCGAGAAATTATAATCTAATCAAGAGTTATTACAATCTTACGGAGTCTGCAATTTTCGGGTGACATGTA
The DNA here is from genome assembly GCA_002192655.3 of Mamestra configurata. NCBI lineage: Eukaryota > Metazoa > Arthropoda > Insecta > Lepidoptera > Noctuidae > Mamestra > Mamestra configurata. Next base: position 409,140 of record NDFZ01005240.1, read on the forward strand.
TATTGATACACCCCAGTCAACTGCATGACGAAAATTTTCAGCATGTGCTACTCACTTGAGGGGTCAGAGTCTCCGACGGTCGCCTGCTTGAAGAGGGCGTACAGCTCGAGAAGGTCTGAGTCGCTGGGGAGGGACTTCAGCTTCTTGACCTGACCGGCGGCATTGTCGAATTGCTGGAAATAAACAAGCACTTGTTATGATATAAGTTAACATAACACCATTGAACCAGCTTAGTTTTGGTGATACATGAGGATGGACGAGACGTGAAAGCAGTTTTTCATGTTAATAGGCTAGGAGCGTTTGTGCTATTAGGAAGGTACCCATTCGATTTTTTTATTCGTTTTGTAAGTACGTTCCATCCTAACTTACATTTAAATAGCTTTTGCCCGCGACTTCGTACGCGCATATCCCGTTTTTCCCCGTTCCCGTATAGCTTATAGCCTTCCTCATGAATGTGGCTAATATGTATAAAAATAGGATTTTCCAAATCCGACTGGTAGTTTCAGAGATTAGCACGTTCAAACAAACGAAAAAACAAACTCTTTATTATTAGTATAGATAGATAGATTTTTTATATGCGGAAGTGAGTTTGTTTGTTACGCTTCACACCTAAATCGCTGAACCTATTTTCATGAATTTTGGTACAGCGTTAGATGGAACCCTGGATACGGTTATGACACCGGAAAATTGCAGACTCCGTAAGATTGTAATAAATCTTTATTAGATTATAATTTCTCGATATATTATGAAAAAATCGTTGTGTAATCCCATCCAGTTTCAATAGTTTACGATAAATTCGTGAAAAAATAGAATTAATTTTTTTCTAGATATTTTGCAATCATGCGGTGTTTGCAATTTTCCGGTGACAGTTAGAAGCAACTTTTTTGCTAAATTTTATATTAACGGGAGCAAAACCTCGGGCAAAAGCTAGATAAATATTTAGTTCACCTTCTCACATTACAGAACGAACGGCTATAGAAGTCCTAGGATTTTTTGGGGAGCTTTTTAGTCCTGTGTCATCGGTGCAGATATTTTGTGTCTGAAGGCATGTGATTATTTAAACTATGTTTTTGGATATTAGTACCGGAAACTGTACAAGTTTGCGGTACTAATACCGTTCTTACTAAAACCATACACCCTGGTGTGGAACATTGTGGTTTACCGTGACTCACCACAATGGAGAGATCGCTGTCGCTTGCACAGTCAACAAAGCTATTTAGTATATGTTACAAACCAGAGGAGTTGAATTCGCATTTTTAATGAATTTCCATTATTGCGGGCTAAAAATATCCGACCGAAAGCCATTTACTTAAAATGTAACAAATTATAGCCATGGTCACGGCCATGGCTATTAAGGAGAACCCCAATGTGGAACTGTAGACTTTGTACTGCCTGACCTTTCTAGCAATGACGTGTCGAAACACTCGTCTGACTAGAAAAATAATACGCATATTCATAGATTTACTGAGCTACGTCAACAAGTAAAGAGTTAATGAACTTTTTGAATTATTAATCAGTATAATGACTATGCCAGACTTTTATGACGTCACACACGCATCGCCCAAGTTTGGAAAAATAGGTACTTAGGCAATAAATAATGTGGTAGACAGCCGTAATAATAGGTATGCCTCCTACTGCAAAATAAATATACTTTTTTGGATTTGGATTTCAGGCCCTATGATTAAGGCTAATAAAATTCTTACTACTTAAATTGAAACAATTATAATTTTTGTTACTTCATATTTCCATGCAGAATATGGAGCAAGTCACAAAAAAAATACCATTAACAGCCGTATTCATAAAAACTGTTTAAACCTATGCTTAGTTTAAATAGCTGATTCTTCATTTTCTATATAGAGAATATGAATTTAAAATCATGGATAAAATATTACTACCTTAAATTAACTTGAAACAGCTTAGTGTCATATAAGAAAATATAATAAATAATGGTTTTGCAAGGGACAAGCATTCGTGTTTGACAAAGAAAACATGCTTTAGCATGAGCTTGTCAGTTGTCTTGGCAAACATACGATTATTCTGCGAAATGCTAACAACTCTAAGTACCTACTTAGACTAACTCACTTGAAAGCATTGATGAAGTGACTAAGTTAGCCATAAACTTTAGTTTAGTTGGGACTTTCCTGTAGGTAGTGCTATTCTGTAACAATCACTCTGTCAAAACTTTGGTGAAGTGAGCTGTCAATCCCTAGCATCAATGGAAACAACTACCGGGCTATTTTGACAACATCTCACCGTGTAAACTTAGTGAGCATGAAGTGAACTGTCATTCCATCTTGTGTGTTTGAATTGACAGCTCACTTCATTTTCACTGCCGCTGATTCGCACCGCAGGTTAGTCCATCCATGTTTTCGCGGCGTTTTGTTTTTTCTTACAGAATTGCTTGGCTGATTTTGGTAAAGTATTTTTCAAAGAATATTATCAAACTGATAAATATTACCATGTTTTAAAACTGATTGCTGAAGATAGAATTATATAGTTTACATAATGCAATAAAATTAAACAATAAGTAAGTATCTAATTAAAGTATATTAATCCGTTGAATAAGTTGCTAATTGGTTATTTTATCTCTTTGACCTCTGTTATTTTATTACCCTTGGGAACTATTTTCTTTTCTTTATTATTTAAAGAGGGTTTAATCTAGATAGATTATGCCACCCTCATTGGTACAAATTAGCAGGGGACAATATTACGTGAGATTTGAAATATTCAATTAACTCTAAATCTAGTTTTTTTCCAGGCATTGGTGGCCTTTCCCACCAGAACTGTAAAAATAACTATTATTTTCCTCTTTAAAAAACTCAAGGCTAGTCTGTGAGACTTTTTAGAACCCAGCGCATGTTTATTTTTAATGTAAAGTACTCGCAGTTTGTAAACCTAACACAGTACCTACTAGCAAAGGTAGTGTTTACTAATATACATGCAGTTGCTATGAAATGTGACAATGTCTCACTAGAACTTTTTTAGGGAAGTTTATGATGTTTGCTTACAATATTATGGCTTATTAGAATGTGAAATATTGTAAATCAATTTACCTTAATGTTGTATTTTCCATTTGGATTCTAACTAGAATATCATCAAACATAAGATCCTGCATACTACTTTCTACTACCGCTGTAAATGTAAAGTTTGATTAAGAGTGTCTATATGTTAATGGCTGAACTCTGGACCACGGATTTGCATAAAATTTGGAACACTGATGTAAGAAAAAGAAAGATTCATATTTATTTATCACTTACATGAAACACACACGGTACATAGAAATGACAGAAAATTTAGGTATGGTAAAAACTAAGTGTGTCTCACGGCTGCACTAAAAAAAATCCATGGCCTGGATTTGGACAAAGGATACTGTAATCAAAGAGTATGTTATTGAGGGTTAATTTCAGCCTTTCACATGGGCAAAGCAACATGTACTTGCAAAAAAAATATTAAAATAAGCGACTTTTTGAAAGTGCACTGTAAACTTGAAAGGCAGTGTACCTAAAAATAGCTCTGTTTGTGTCATTCACTGGAAAGGTCGCCTTCAAGGTTAATATTATGTAAATAATATGTAATTATATACAAAATGCTGATAACACCCTTTGGAGCCTGAATGACAACAAAATAACGATTCGGTTTGCAATTATTATTTTATGACATAATATTTCAAATAGCTTTTTTCTGTGACTTTTTTTGCATGAAAATCAAATATAAGTAATCTTACAGTATGCCAGTTACTTCACTGTATTGTCAACACAAAATAAGTCATGTCCTCCTCACCTTAATTAATAACATATTTGGACAGGTTTTGGTATATTTCTATCTATAGGTACTAATGAATTTGGTTTGACTTTAAAAAAATATCTAAAAAGATACTGGCTGGTAGACCCGTATCCAAAGCCATTTATTAATTCATTATCAAACAATAGCAGGAACATTTTTGAAGCAAATCTACACAATGCATAATGTCGCAAACAGTAAAGAAAATCTTCAAATTGAATCTAGGTTAAATATTTTTCCATCAAATAACTAGTTCTCCTATAAGTAATTAATTAAAACCCATCAGTCCAGAAAAGAGCTATGAATTAAATAAATAAGTGCCTGTCTAAATAAAAATGAGAAAGTAGCTAACAGAATATTATTAATTCTAGCGAATCGCCAGTCTTGCTAATAATTTTACCTCAAGTACGTTGGTAAATGGCCTTTTCACTTTCTGATATAGTTGCTAACTAATGCATGAAGCACATAGCCAATGGGTTTGTAAACTATTTAAAGATGATTGGCAACTTCATTGGCCATAAGAGAAAACAATAATTGTCTCTTGAACTTGATGGTTTTGCCTTTGTTTTTGATAAACAATAAATAAAGTAAATAAAATACTCACTTCTTGGAGAGACATGGTGATTGTGGATTGTTGATACAGCTAACTAACCTAAAAACACAGAAATAAAAGTAAGTACCTATTTAAAACACAGTTGCAAATCAAGCGTAGGTATTGGCGGTAACAACGTGATAGCCGGCAGAATATAATGACACTTAACCTCATAAAAAGTTTAAATTCGAAAAAGGAATGCCATCCATAAACAAATTACAACCTTAATTTCTCTAATCAAAACAAATGAAGTTTTAAATTATTATTGAACAAATTTATGTACTTTCAAGATGTTTTATAATACTTTAATCAGAAATACACGTCACTAACTTACAGTTAAACAGAAGCGTGTGCTCGGCACGATTACTCGTTAGGAACTGGTCGTGCTAACAGACTTTAGCAAACACAACGCAAACGCACACAAAACTACTAAAAATGTGGTGACGAATCAGCTATCATTAACCACGTAATGCGAATGTTATCCTTATCGCCTCGTATCATTGATCAGTGAAGAATTAAAGAATTTACCTCAAAAAAGTTTGTCACCTGCCTGAAATAACTCCTGAAATATTTTTGTCAGTTTGACTGGATTCATTCATTTGACAATTTTGACATTGACGCTTGACGCTTACCTATCTGATTGACAGAGTGTACAACTTGGGAATAGTGTTGAAGGGGACAACAATTTGTTTTTGGCTATTTCGATTGTTCACCGTTTGGGACTTTGGGAGCATGTTTGGGAAAAGGGAATTTTATTGACACATAAAATGGCTGGAATGATATTCACATTTTGCAATGATTTTCTGCACAGAGTTAGTCCACCCTAAAATGGTACGAAGAAAAAGATAAATAATAAGAGGTTTTATTATTAGATTGAACAGAAGGTAGTTTGAATTGTTTAAGCGCAAGGGCAATCTAGCTGCAGCCACTCAGCCATTTTCCACCCCATCTATTTGCAACAATATGAACTCAAATAATAAAAATGAGACAGGACAAGGAAGTTGTTCAAACGTATTCATAGTACCTACCTATGTAAGAAAATTGTATATGTATGTAGGTAACGGAATCGTATTTGAATCATGAACTGTCAAACCTCAAAATTAATGTGACCTACATTAATTTTGAGGTTTGATAGTTCATGATTCAAATACGATTCCTACCTACGACCTACGTCGATCAAAGTTATCGATAACATCGTTTTTTTTTTGTAAATTTAATTGGTAGGTAATATATAAAATAATTTTTCCTTACTATTTTATAAAGTTTTGTTTCTGTAGTGTGGTTTGAATTTAGATGAATTTATTTATTTTTATGTCCTATTTTATAAGTTTACTTTAGTTTTTTTTTATACATGGTGTACCTATATGCTATTCTGATAGATTCGTGAAAGCTTCAAGTCGTTCCTGGAATGTGGGACACAAGTACGTCCCGGAGGACTTTGATGAGCTCCATCGGAAAACAGCGACAACTGCGCGAAAACTGTGAGGTCAAGCACCTCAAACTCCAGGCAGCCGAACCCGAGCACTCGACCCAGAATATCTGGAACCGGATCGTGCGGTTAAATCCTTATTGTTCTTATTCATGAATAAGTTACTTACCTTGTTGTGATGAAGTTTCGCACAAATATATTTTGTCAGTTTTATTATATTATTTTATGTCTTCTTCTAGCAAGCTGAATGGATGACATTTTATTTAAGTACTTATAAATAAAGATGCATATTATTACAATATTGTGGTTCAATTTTGTTGTGGGTGATTGCAAGTTTTTTTGACTTCACATTTTATATTGGGAAGGGTGATGGTCTGGAATCGCATGTAACAATCTGATGTTGTATAATTTTGTGTTAGGCTGTAAGGTTTAGTTTAATTTTATTTCATTGATTTTATCAGTATGTTGTGCTGTCACCAAGCATCGTCATTATATACCGGAGGGAGAAGAAATCCCTTTGGGCCTGTCCCCAACTCCGTCGCGTGCTCCACCTTCACCTGCCATTACGTAAGTACCTAAATGTTTTCATCGAAATAGGTATTTATTTTTGAGTTATGGTGGTTTCGAATTTGTAAAAACAAAAACTTTTTATTTGATAAGCCAAGTCCGCCACACGCGTCGTCAGCGATGCCTAGAGACACGAGTTCGCCGCGTGTGATGCAGCCGTACGTACCTACCTAAGTAATAAAATATGTTTTCATCAAAATACTTATACTTAATTGTTTTCTAGTTAGGTACAGCATTTGTATAACGAAACCAGATTGATAGGTCCAGCCTGCTGCGCGCTCCGCTCTCGCTTTCTCCTACCCTTGCTGAATGCCCAGATGAAATAATAAAACTGTTTTCTTTTATGTACTTTAACCTTTTCTTCGTGATTTATACGTATGAGTTTACTATTTATAGGTATTTTCTTAGGTATGTTGTCGAAGTTAAAGGATTGCGTCTACCATGCCGGTCTAGTTCACGGAGACGACGACGATGCCCTGGGCGAACTTAACCATTTGGCTGATGAGCATCAGGTCTTTCAGCAAGAGGCAGAGCGAACGGAGCGTGTGCAGCCTGGGCGAGGAAGGGGGTGCCTGCGGGGGCAAGGAAAGGGGCGCCCGCGTGGAGGACGCGAAGCACGCAGACAGGGCAGCAGGCGACGTCGGACAGGTGAGCAAAATGGTGAAGCGTATGAAGAGGGAGGTTGGATGTAGATGACAGCGAGGATGAGACTTTGTTTGCTGGGGGAGCAAGTTCGCCTCAATTTGAATGGTTATCTATGGATAACTACTTATTCAGGCGAGCGGGAACAATTTCTGGGGCTCAGATTTAGTGGTTTTGGAATATTTTCTTTCTTCTTAAATTATTTTACCTATAAGTATGCACAATAAGTAAAGAAAAGTATGTCAATCTAAATTGTTTTTATTTTCCTTACTGAACCCAGTTTACCTAGTTCACTGAACTTATCGATATTTAGGTAAGTGGTGTGTTCTCCACCCTCCGGAAGGTTAGAATTTTTATCGAATATTCCCAGTCGCTACCCGGTGGCAACTGGGAATTCTATATCCGATTGCCACCTGGGGGCAATTCAAGTTGACTAGGAATATTCGATTTTTATGACCACTTGAGAGGTTGATATTATGATTTTTATATGAAAGATTAAGCTACTAAGGTTAGAAATCGAAAAACTGCTTCGTTCTTGTTTATTTTCAACTAATAAGTACTCAAATTCAAAAACCTTAATTACCGGATGAAAATAACCTACAAACAAATACAAATACAAGTTACCCGATTGGCAATATATGACCTAATTTTAGAGCTATTTAAAAATATACCTACTTATATTAAATACACCTTGTGACCATATCAAACCAAAAGCTGGAGTGGAAAAAAATATTTTGAAAATTACAAACATTTTCTCAATTCTGTCACAAATACCTACGCACAAATAAAGAGCTACTCGCGTATCTATGTTTATTCTACAGGCGTACATACAATGGTATTAGAGATAGGTACACGATTCTGAAAAACGTTACTCCGGCAGGAAGTAATACATAAAAATATTTAAAAAAAAACAATTCAGACGGAGTCCATTAATTGGTGAGTATACAAAAACGTGGAAACTAGTGTTAGTACTTTATAACTACCGGAAAAAAAAACAATTACATACCTACATACACTACTCTCACATGCAGGCTTATCCAATGCCCCAGTGTGGGGCTGTCCCATCTGTCCGCTATAGCATCCAGGAAGCTGTTGGGACTGGCGCGTACCCGACGCATGGCGGAGGCGCAACGCTTGCGCATGATGAAATGAACCTATCTCGAAAACCTAAAGACGCAAAAATTACATTTTCGGCGCACATTTTTGCACAAATATAAGCTCTCTGCCCATGCACTTTTTTTCTCTCCGATCGTTTCTTTTAGAATTTTCCTGCTGGAACAGGGTTACTCCAGCAGGAATCGCTTTTCCGTTTTTTTTAAAACGACAGCACGCACATTTTTTTTTACGTGGCGCACATTTACAGCTGATTACGAACTAATTATACGTTCTACTCATATCACTCTAGGAGCCACTTTCCTGCTGGAGTAACGTAGGTACACCCGAGACACGATATTTTTTACTTACTATAGGTACTCTTTGGTCACACATCAACATTTAAATGCCTTTAAAATACGATGTAGGTCTCTAGTGGATGGTAAAGTATAATCAAATAATTAACTATTATTTTTTTAAATTTAGGTACTTATGTAGGTAACAATGTTGCAAACATTGTTGGTTTCGTAGTAAAATAAAAATAATTCAAATGAAAATCAATTGATAAATAATGTATGAAGCGTTTATTGATAATAATAATTTATATAAAATTAAGAAGTATCCTTAAACATAATTTATGCGTATTTGGGGGCCATTTGGGCGGCCAGGTCGATGTATTGCTTCTTGGCGTCATCCTTGGAGATTCCCTTGCGGCCAGTCCATGCCTTGAACTTGGCTTTCTCAACTAAACCGCTGGGCTCAGCTGGAAAAATGGTTCCGAGTTTAAATTTCATGATTTCATAAAAGAGGACTATCAAGGAGATTATCCCATTATTTTATTGGACAGCCTATTTAGTGGAAGCAGATGCTGAAAAATAATTCCTGAATCGAATCGTTTTAAATAGTCCAAAGCAAAGACACCTTTATACTGCGAGAAAATTGTGCTCGCCCCATGAAGAGAGGGAGGTGGCTGTTCACCGCGAGCCGGCGCGCCCGAAGCTGTGCCCCCGTCCACCGGCCGTCCACGGCAATAATATTGTACTGAATTTCACTAAAACCCGGGCAATAATGTGATTTCAATTTGGAACCTCATTTTGACCGTGCACTCAGCAGCGGACGCCGACGGGCGCCGCTCGTGGGCTACAATGCCTTACTACAGGTTAGGTTTGCATAGCATTTAATTTGACGTTTTCGTGTAGGTGGTGTGAAAATGTTATAATTACCAATGTTAACGTCTCCGATGGTGGCCTGCTTGTACAGGGAGTACAGAGCGAGGTTCTCGTCGTTGCTAGGGGTGGTCTTCCAGTTCCTGACGGTTCCGGCGACGCTGGAGAATTGCTGTTAACAAGAAAAAAATTTTTTGGTTATTTATTTGACAGTCGCCGACCTATGTATCTGATTATGGAAATCAGCACCCCAATAATTGCATGACACGTTTTCTATCACAATTCAGAGTTTGAAGGGCATTTCTAATTTTTTTTAATGACAAAGTTATTTCCAGTTACGCACAACACCGCATGGTAGATATTTTGAAATTTGTGGGTTTCCATTTTTCAAACAAATCGTACCTAGATTTGTTTGAAAAATGGAAACCCACAAATTTACTACGCTTGACTGGAACCTAGTTTGTGAACCCAAATCAAGATGATATTGAAAACATTGGTCTAATTACATTTTGTTTTCGAATCTAGCTTAAGAGACAATAATCATGATTCATGAAATCAATAGGTAAGTGAAAAGAAAAGAAGTCAATGACTCAAAGCTATTCATATTCAATTGATCCGTCGGTAATTGGATCAGAGTAATGGTATCCCCTAGCAATTACAACTTCATTTCTAACTGTCGGATGTCTATTTTAAAGAGCCGTTATTACCTCAACGACCGATGGTTTAGTATTTCCATAATTGAACACATAGGTAATCAAGTCTATTAGGTATAATATGACTTTCCTATTGCTTGAAATTATCGTGAGCCTTAAGCCACGCTTATTCAGCATGGGTTGGTGAAAGATTCCCAGCAGTGGGAATTTTATAAAAAATGAAATGTCAAATTCTAGTTGTAGGCATAATCAGCCTATAAAATTTCCATTGCTGGGACCCAGATTTCCTCTCTATGGCCGGGAATTGGTTAAAATCTTAGACGAGGGTTCATTAAAAAATATTATTATAATTATAATTTATTTTAAATGAAATTCACTACAAAGATAAGATCTCTAGGCTTGACAAAATAATATTGATCGGCTGATAAACTGTAAGGTGATTAGAATTACCAAAACGCGATTTAACAGAGATAATAATTAAGTATATTAAACAATTTAGTTCCAATACGACGCGACGTACAGTGATTTAAAAATAAAATAATAATACTATGCTTAGTCTATGAATTAAACTTTGATACTATCATGAGATAGGTAAGTATAATCGGTTTCTACACGATTAAATTGTTACGGAATTTGTAAGTAGCTAAAAGTAGATATGTACATACCTAATTAACTGTTTTTAATTTGAAAATAGTAGGTATAGGTCTACCGACCATAATACCTCTAGTATTATAAGTATTATTTGTGACCTAGGCATAATTTTTGCGTTTTTTGCAATTATTTAAGAAATAGGAACTTACCTCATCGAGAGACATGGTTTTTGATTTTCTTTGAGATCTGTAACAAACAAAAACAATTTTATTTTGCAACAATCCTTCAACTGCTAAGCCTGCACCTTTTATAGCGAGATTAACTTTATCTGCGAGATAATTTTTGCACCAAAACTAAGACGTGGGTGACGAGATAGGGGGTCTGAAATATCTAGACTCAAATCCTTTGAAGAGATTAAGTGATAACTAATATTCGTATCTTAATTCCTAGCTTACTAATCTAATGCTAGATAGATCTGTGAAATCCGTACCCACGGTGTCTATGTTAAATAATGGACTAGTCATCATTCCTCAAAATAAAACAAACATGTTTTAATTTTACCTTTTTTATGCATCTGAACAAGGTAGCTAATAAATACCCCTAGTTCACATGTCTTTTTTTACTATTTTTTTAGCATTTAAAGAAATACAGAACTAACTAAATTAATAAACTAAACAAATAAATAATTCCTAAAAGAAAGATTCAATTTGCAGTGTGCAGAACTGCAGACATTGGATGCGTGGCGTGCGCCCGCGCATTCCTCGGGTTCATCGACCGGTATCAGCGGAACTGGAGCTGTCTAGTACACTTTCCAGCGTTCATTGACAGTGGATCGCGGTGATGTGAACTATGTGGAGGAAATCCGGCTAGATTAGCTGTTGGTCGCGGGGGAGCGACATGCAGATCACTAGGAAGAATTTGTTTAACGAATTTTAAAGAAAATAAGAAATGTCCAACTTCGTCGTTGTAAGATAGGTAGCCTTTTTTGAAGTGAAAACTTCGATAGCGGCGTTGTGCACTTTTTGGGATGGGTAAAAAATGTTAAACTCGCGTCAGGACACGTGACCCTGATCGAAAATTCGTAAAAAAAAGACGGACAGAGAGTTGATCGCCGGCTCGGCGAAGGAAAGGAAGCAATATCCCCTCTCTTTCTACCGCGTGGCAAAAATGTACGCCTCAATGCATGCATATGCAATTCGTGCGAAATTATTCCCTAACCATTCCAAAATATCAAAAATGCACAACGTTGATGTTCAAGTTTTCACTTCTGCCGGCACTCTCGGAGTGCAACCCGTTGTTTTTTCTTTAAGAATGGTAAATCATCAAATGACTTCTTCCGCTCTGGGTGATGAGATTCCGTTACGAGGCCGATTAGTGTGCATTGCAGTAGGGAGTTTCATACAAAGAATAGGTGCGGCTCGAGTTGATATGGTGACAATCCCTTTCCGAGTTGATATGTGACCTTAAAACCCATCCGGGTTCTTCCTAAAGCCCTTTGCATTCCAGGGCCGCGGTGACTCTTTCGAACAAATCCGCAACCCTGGCAGGGAGATAGGTAGCCTAGTTTTTCATTTTGAACCAGTGTGAGGGCAATCATATTACTTAATTGAGCAAGAGTGGATTTCCATCACTCTTCGGTCACCACAATGAAAGCCAAAGGGCCAAACTACATCGAACACAATAAACAAACGAGTTAATCGGAAGGGCAACAAATGCCGTGGCAATATTTTTTTCTGCCATGTGACACTTAATTCTGGGATCATGTTAAGCAGATAACTAATATTACCTAATGAGGTTTCTCTTTGTTGGAAGTCACAATTCACAAGTCAAGTTCAAGTTATTTATTTCATAACAAAAATACATTTGTGTCGAAATATTTGCACAGCAGGTATTCACAAAGAAGCAACTTACACAATTATAATATAAGTAACCTCGTTCCTTACTCATCATTGAAGTTAGAACCTCTATCCAAATTGAAAATACTAACTTTACTAACATCCATATTCTTAACAAGATACAGACAAGATTTGTAAATACTTAATTACGAAAATAAAATTGAGATCTCATCACTCAAAAGTTCTACGAAATCACTGCTATTATTCTATTTGGAAACAACAATCTAATTCCTAAATTATTGGAAAAACCAAAGCATTCGTTTTCAACGGTCGTTACATTTAAACAAACATCTAGAACAAGTATACTTGTCGTAGATTTTAATAAGTATGTATATCAAAAACTCGAGTACTTACCACAAGGTAGAGAAGCTAGGTCGAGATCGGTGAGGATACTGAACGATTTTGTGTCAGATCCTTAAGTTAAATTTCGTCAAATATATGGCTTGTGTAGCCAGGGTTGTCAATATTATGATTACGATAACGTTGACGATAAAATCTATTTTGTATATCATTCACTAGTCAAAAATGTAATGAATTATTGATATTATCAGATCAGGCCTATTGTGAATGATCATCGGTGTTGTGATTTAATAATTAACTGTGAGTCATTAGTGTCATTAGTTAGTTGTGGAATTTGAACCTAACCTTGATAAAGTGGAATTGTTTGAGCCTAGGATAGTTTCAAGAACTCTACACGGCTATTTATACAACTAGGTAGGTACTTACATATATGCATATAGCAATACAAAACTTGATATAATTACTTAGGTAGGTACTCCAACAACTTCGGGAAATGTCTGTCAGTCACACATTCTAGGTACCAACGTGGATGAGTCACCGCGGCCCTGGAACGCAAAGGGCTTTAGAAGGAACACGGATGGGTTTTAGTCAGTAAGAGTCTGACACGCCCTTCCGCTCCACCCAGAGCGGAAGATGTCATTTGATGATTTCCCATCAATAAAAAAAAGGTACCTACGTGGATGAATGGAAGCGCCAATTGCTAGCCCAGAGTTATTCCTATTCCTGCTGTAGCTTTCCACCTGCAGCAGAGGTTTTTACCTATGTGGATACTATTTGCAAATCAAATAATATTATGCTTAAGATAATTTGAGTAAATAGGTGCATGACGATGAAGAATCATAGTACAACGTGTAAAATTAAAGTCATGATGATTAGATTAAGCTAAAATGCTTTGAAATCTGAACTATCTATCTACTTATTAAGATAATCTGATGACAGAAGTGCATGACATGGGAAATATAAATTGCCAGATTTCCCATGACATGCACCTTGTGTATAAAAAACTTAATCTTCATAATATTTGAATAAGAAATATAGGTAAGTAAGCTCTTCCACCTTATATGAGGCCTGAGGGTCTAAGTAGGTAGGTACTTATACTTATATTTTATAATAGAGAGAATTAAGATAAATCTTAAAATTTTCGAAAGGTGAAAACCCTAGACAGTGTGCAATATAAATAAGCGCTATCATTCAATAAAATGTAGAATTTTATCGCAGAGCCATAATCCCGCCGAAGATTATCCAATATGGTCCAAATAAAACTCTAGGGTGGGGTATAAAATGTCCTCATAGGTACATGAATTCTGTTTCGTTCGATATAGTCGAAGAAATCAGTTGTAAAATAACCTTTTTGAACTAGAACGATAGTTACCACACTTAAATTACCTGCAAAATGTGGCAGTGGGTTTTGATGTCTTTCCGCGGAGTTGCGAGTCAGCCACATGGACGGCTTCAAAACAAAAAAAGGAGAGTGCTATTAAAAAAATAATCTAAATAGTAAAAATAATATGTGTTGATCTATTTAGTTTAATAAAGGTACGAATATCCCAAGCTCCGATCAGACCCGTGGAAGTTGGACACATCCATTCATCAACTAGAAAAGGCTGATGATCTTCAATCGGCTGAACCGATTTTGATAAAACATGTCTAAGAACCAGCGCTAGTGAACTTGCTTTCAAATAAAAAGAACCGCATCCAAATCGGTGTACCCGTTTTAGGGCTACGGTGCCACAAACAAACACACAGATAGACACACATAGCGGTCACACTTTAACTACCTCTAACACCCCTCTTTTCACGTCGGGGGCTAAAAAGGATAGGCGATGCACCTGTGGCACTCCTTGTACTTATAAAAGGTGTTCATACTTAAGTAGCACCGGTGGTGAACACTTGCGAGAGGACAGTTAGGAACGGGCTGGATCGAACTTTGGGAGGCGGAGTTTTAGGGCACGTCTACCTCGCAAAAAAAAAATGTCACCCTCTTAACTCAACAGCATCGTACTCCTGTTATATATGGGTAAAGGACACATTAACAAGCAAAAAATTCATGTGGAATGTGGTGGACAATGACTATCATTAAAAAGCTAAATACAAAATAATTCGTTAGGTCCTAGGTCATATATATAGTCATCACTCCACTTTCCTCATCAATCTAGGGTATTGATCAGACAAATAATATAAGTATAGATATACAACCTACATACTTACATACAAATCTTTTTATTTTCGTTTCGTTAGTTATTCCTCATTCCCTTTCAATACAGTGTACCTACATTATTTTACTAGTCAAGCCCTTTCATTTGATACCCATATTGAGGCAGTTGGGAAAAAAATACAAGTAAGTAATTCGCCATCTTGGTTTAAAAAAATTTCATAGTATATAGTATTCTACTAGTCAAGCCCTTACATTTGATACCCATAGAGTTGTGAAAAAATATCTAATCCGCCATTTGGTGGCGGCGGCCACCTTGGACCAATTTTCATCAAACATAGTTAAGAAAACTCCCGACTAATTCACCTTTCAAACAAAAAAAAACAAAATCAAAATCGGTTCATCCGTTCGAGAGAGAGCAACGAAGCCACAGGCAGACACACACACAGACACGTCAAACTTATAAGTCTTATTATAACACCCCGTCGTTTTTGCGTCGGGGCTTAAAAATGATTAAAAATTATTATATTAATTTTAATTTTATTCGAATATGTAATAGTTCCCGGCTTGATTCAATCATTTCATTTAATGATAAAGGCACAGAAAAGTCCGATGAAGCAGACGACAACCTCATAGGTGATACATCTTGTGGATTAAACATAAAAAGAAACATCATGTTCGAGAAAAAACTATGTTTCAGTTGCCAAAAAAGATCTCTCAAGAACGCAATAAGATAAGTTGTAGAGTTACCCACGTCATCTAGATTAGGTACCTATGTTATTCATCTTTGTCTACCATCATTTTTTAAAAGTCATCTGCTTGGAACCTAACCTTGACGTTTGAATAGTGGCAGGAAGTTTCAGACATGCCATTGAACTGAGTTGGCATTGGGTTTTTTATGTACCTACCTACTTAGATACCTACCTACGGTTTGATAGTTTCGGATCTAGGTTGAATTTGCACTGCAAGGGTTGCTGAATATGTTCGAAAGAGTCACCGCGGCCCCGGAACGGAAAGGGCTTTAGAAGGAACACGGATGGGTTTTAGTCAGTAAGAGTCTGACACGCCCTTCCGCTCCATCCTTAAAAAAAAAGGTTGTATTTGCAATACCTACCTACATAAAGACTAATCCTAGATGCGAACTTTATTTAAGTTCTAAGTAGAATGTGGATAGTTAGAAACTACCTATGTATCAACAAACTTAGTTAAGAATTATTATGGAAACCGTCACTTCGGAATTCATTTCGATCAATCAAAATTAATCCACGATAACCTTGATCCACGAGAACTTTAATAAAAACCTGGTTTTAGGGTCGTACGTACAAACGCCACCACATCAAGCGATAACAATTTGTCAAATTTCTTTAGTAGATTTTCTACTTTATCGCCATTACATTAGATTCAAGGTTGATTGGGAAAATTTTGACAGTTCCGTGTAGCTTGATGTGCTGGCGTCTGTACCTACACAAATTATAGTTTGTGTAACTTACGACATTTACTTATACCGTATAGAAAAAATAATTGCCGTACCTACTTATACCATAACGCCATCTATCTCTTCTCTAATATTTGCTCTAAATTGTATTTATCAAAGTCGCTATCTGACTGTCTGTTGTTTCTTCAGTAGGTGTGAGGAAAGCGGCTGTCCGAAAGCCAGATGTTGAATTTTAGTTTTCACTTGGTTATAAGTTGTAACCAGCTGTAAACTGAAATTCAAAACCTTGTAACTTAGCTACAACTTCAAGATATTAGCAATGTAAAAAATAACGTAGGTAGGTAAAATAGAGGTAAGTTCCTATTATCTTGATCAGAAAAATAATAGATATGTGCTTGTATAAAAAAAACCGGCAAAGTGCGAGTCGCACGAAGGCTTCCGTACCATAAACCAAAGAAAAACACGTTTCTTGTATGGGAGGCATGGCACAAAAATTAATTCAAATAAAAATTCAAGGGGGCTCCCCCCTTGAATTTTTATTTGAATTAATTTCTATTTTTTGTTGTTATGTTAGCAGCAACAGAAATACATCATCTGTGAAAATTTCAACTGTCCAACTATCACGGTTCGTGAGATACAACCCGAGTCTTAGTAATAGGGTCACGTTTTACCCTTTGGGTACGGAACCCTTAAAAAGAAGGTATAGCTACTTGAGCATCAGGTATCAAACGGTACCAACCCACCTTAGTGCGTGCGAAATCATTTTTTTATCATCCCGCTATGTAGTATTTTTTAATAAAACTCATCAATTTCGCAGAAGGTATCTAAGTATTTAGTATTGCGTGGCAAAAAGCCGGTTCTTTACACCAAATCGCAATGATATAATAATTCGGATAATATAATATCATTGATAACGAGTGCCAATCATAAATGAATTACGTCCGGTGTTTCCAAATATCAGCAAATCCTTTTATGCATTAGATTGACTATTAAATTATTTTCCATTACACGAGGTTAGTTATCGAAGATAGGACATCCTTTCAGTTGAAAGATGTTAAGTGCTGGATATAGGCCCCCTGCAAGCGTCGCAACATCTACCTACAGGTTCCGTAATTCTCTCATCCAGCGAACTCCCACGGCCCTCAGCAGGTCTTCGGTCCACGTTGTGGGAGGCCTTCCTACGCTGCGTCTTCTCTAACGAACTCAACAATTTTTACACTATTGAGTGTCGACATATTTGCGCATTTTTATCAGATGTAGAAATAGGTCGCGATTACAAGTGTTTGCAAATAAAATAACATGTTTCAGTCGAAGGGATACGGTCTTATCTCGTGCCTACAAGAAATTTTCCATTCGACGCACCTTCCGCGCCTAAATAACCGCCAATGTGGAAAAAATAACAGAACGTCGGTATTTACCCATAGTTAGGTCAAACCTGTTTACAAATAGGTAACTTCGTTTTATGGAAACTACCTAGGTAAGGCCCATTTACACAACCCAGGATTAGCTGCCGAGTTAGCTTTAACCCGGGGTCATTATTGTATGGAATATTTGTGATTTAACCTCGTGTTAACTACTATCTCTTGCTTAAAATATGACCCTGGTTTGCGCAAGCGGGCCCTAATGTTTGAATTCGAATGGAATTCCACGGCAATTGTCAATAGTAGCTTTGGAAGAACAAATAGTCAAAAAGCTAAGATGAAATGTGTCTCGCAGTTCTCCTGATGCCTATCGTCGTAAAGTCTGACAATGACTAATGAACTTTCGGATTGACAAATATATCATTGAAATAATATATTGGTTATCTAGGGCCTTATTTAGAAGGTTCTCCGTAACTGTACTAGGAACCTAGGTTACGCAATCACTTTCAGAAATTCCTATCGCTGAAGCTTTGCAGTATACGTAACAGTAGGTACCTGCAATTTGGACTCTGTTGACTTCAGCGGAATTCAATTTTAACCACCATAAAAAGGAGGGGGTTCTCAAATCGACTGAATGTTTTTTTTTGTACCATTGTGTTTATTCAGCAATATCTTCGCCAGGTGTCAAGCGATTTTCATGGTTCTTTTGTTGTTTGGAAGGGTATTTTTCCAAGGTGGTTTCGTTTTTATTATCATCATCCACAGCCCGACTTCGCCCACTGCAGAGCATAGACCTCTCTTCTCTTGTGCCAATCCCTACGTTCCTGTGCCAGCCTCATCCAGGTTCTACCCGCGATGGCTACAGTGTCGTCTGCCCTACTCGCCGCCGGCCTACCAACACTTCTTCCAGTCCTCGGACGCCACTCGGTCATTGCTACTCCACTTATCATCACCGCGCCTGGCCAGGTGTCCTACCCAGCTCTATTTTAGTTCCGCAATTCGTTTTCCGATGTCGAAAACCTTCGTACATCTTCGGATCTCGACGATTGGAACTCGATCTATTAGACGTATGCCAAGCATGGAACGCTCCATGGCTCTGGTGAGTCTCAGCACCGTAATTCATGGTGGGCAAAACACACTGGTTATAGAGACATTGCGGAATTTCGGCAGACTTAAGAATGTCGTCCAATTTTCGTTTTTATATATGGACCTATATCCAGCAGTGGACTCCCGTAGCTTGATGTCACCATCAAGCTACGGGAGTGCTGTACAAGCAAGTTTTATCACCCTTATTCACATAAGGGTGATAAAACTTGCTTGTACAGCATGCGCGTGCAGTAGGCTACACACAAAAAAACTCACCACATTATTCAGGGTTGAAATCATGATAGTGACTATGAAAAATTTTTTGGCCATTATGTGGGCTGGCCTACCCTTACTGTAGCCTATTGCACGCCCATGTTGTACAGGTGGCAATAGAGACCTACGTTGGCCATTACTCTTGTAGCGGCATCAATGCCGCCACAAGGAAAAGCAACGAAGCAAATATACCTACATCGCAACAAAAAGAACCGCAGCGCCATCTGCAACTCAACAAAATCCTGCATCGCGC
Source organism: Mamestra configurata (assembly GCA_002192655.3). Classification (NCBI taxonomy): domain Eukaryota; kingdom Metazoa; phylum Arthropoda; class Insecta; order Lepidoptera; family Noctuidae; genus Mamestra; species Mamestra configurata. The sequence continues at coordinate 428,407 of NDFZ01005240.1, forward strand.
AAGTGAAGTTTACATTGCGATTTGAATGTATACAACAGTCCGAATATCAACTATCGGGCAGTTGCCCACCAGACACAACATCGTCTGGTCAGAGGATCCTCTGTTTTCAGTCGAGGTTTGCGGGACTTTACTCTCTGTTCCGTATCCCTCTTCACTCTCCATGGAATATTCAGAAACTATTGGAAAACGTCAAGTCCCTCATTGCATTTTGGCCCTGCTTCAACGCCACACATAGGTAATGCAACTCAACATACTACGCTAATCGATTGACATAATAAATCATGAATGTACGTTCAAAGAGCTCCGTTCTATAGGTATTAACATACATAGCATTCTTTATGCGCAGAGGTTAACGCCTTTACCGCAATGGGTCAACTATGCACTTCTCTTGAAGTAACAACTTGAGCTTACGGTAAATACAACCTTCCCTTTTGTCTGTGGTATGCTAGTGTTACCAGTACCTACCACGTATCCGTTAGCTTACTAACATTTACGGTTGGGGAGCTCGTGGCTACGTCATAACAGCCGCGTGAGTCGATCTCCAAAGTTAAGCAGCACTTGGCGAGGTAAGTCCGTGGATGGATGACTATTGATTATATAAGTACCCAAAATTCTTCGTACCTAGAAAAGCATGTTAAGCCGTTGGTCCCAGCTGTTTGGCAGTCGCTACGGTACCTAACTCAGAAGCCAGAAAACCTGACACCAGTCTTGCCAACAACGGGTACCGTGTTACTCAGTTACTGGGTTGCTGAATCAGGTAGGCAATCGCTCCAAATAAAACACACTCAGCATCTGGTTGGACATGAAGCTGACTCTAGCATAGTTGGGAAAGGCAATGCAGATTTACTCTTACTAGCGTTTACTTAGGTGGATATATGAAAGCAAAACATACATGCTAGGCATGTATGTTTTGACGTATCTATACTAGGTAACGTTACTGTATCGAATTTTGAATATAAAATCTACAACCCCAAAGTATTTTGGTTTAATTTATGCAACATGCACAATTTATATCATACAGACATGAATATAGTTTCCAATTAAAATAAATATGATGTACGAAACGAGTAGTTATAGTAAAACTTTACGTTACATTACTATACGTCAAAAACATTCGTGCTAGGCCCTAAAAAAAAACTAAAATAGATACACTATAAAAGTACTTCTATATTTTCTGCAACTTAAATGGTGTAACTACATACTAAAGAGAATTCTATTCTATTACTGTCAATATACTATGAAGACTGCCAATTTGGTGTTAAAGTTAAAGCAAAACGTTTATTTCAATTAGAACATTAAAACTCACTTTCGAGCGTGAAATTGTACACTTAAGAAATATTTACATAAAGTGACTATAGTGTCCATTCGCAATGGTATATTCTCATAATGAAGACCGGACAAGAAACTCCAGGTGTAGTGGTTGCAAGCGTCTGAGCTAGTCAAAAGGTCTTGAATGCGATAATTGGCAATATGTGGTTATGTAGGTACACAATTGATACCTCTCTGTCCAATCCTTCGGATAATATGGCTTGACGTTATATTATGCTCGGAAACAAACACTTTGTTAATAAACTTTTTTTTTTTTTAGTTTATAATCAAGTGGTTTGTTTCCGGTAGTGTAGATACTCATACGACTATCTAGAGTAGAGTCTATAGAGACTAACATTTTGTAGTATTGGCTAAGAAATTAGGTCCGCATTGCTGCATCTAGGCATGCCATCATGAGCAACACATATAAATATGCGCGGCATCGCTAAAGTCTCTCAAAGCAATTAAACTCATTGAAGGCGAGCAATTCATTAATATAGGAACATAACTTGATTCGTTTGATCTTTGATTGCTTACAGTGTGTCATGCATGATCCCTCCTTTTCAATAACTGCAAAATTTTCCTCTAAAAAATATCTATTAGTATTACTTACGTTTTTATATAGATAATCTATTTTTACGCTTCCTCGTAATTTTACTGATGGTCGATAATTGTATGATTCACTTTAGTGACTCGTTCTTAAATGATACAGATATGATCAAAGGCTTATTCATAAACTAATTCTAACAAAATCAAACGTTGATTAGCAGATTCTCTATTCCTCTATGGAGGATTTGAATTTAGAATCTGCTAATCAGTAGGTTTTTAAACTATCATAATTATGCTTAAAAAGTTTTATAATAGTGCTGTATCCTATTTTATCAAAATTGTATAAGTTTGCCGATAGTTTGTTGATGACAGTCCCCGAGTCCCTTGCCAATTCATTTATGAAAATATTATGTATGTGCGGAAAAATCGACACCTTCTTAGTAAAATTAGTGATAGACATCATTTTAATACTAGAAATAAAGACAAATAAGATCAACCATTTTTTAGATTAGCTAAAGTCCACACTTCTTTCATGGGGTATTGTGTTAAATGTTACAACAAAATACCTTCTGACATATTAGAACTATGACACGCATGTGACTAAAATATAATAAATGTGGATGGAGAGATATGAAAAGGGAGAAATAAAAGAAAGAAAGACAAAAATTTATCCGTCATAGAATAGCACTAACATGCGACAACAAAATATGAACAACAAGGATTTCTAGTTTATTTAACTAGAAATCCTTGAATATATTATTAGCAGTACTTATATGTTAGTGAAGGCAAAATTAAGATAAACATTTAACAAAAGACAAAGGGACGGCAAATGAGAAGATGTACCTATTGTGTGAAGAATTATTTGAAAGAAAAAGGTGGTCAACTCCTTAGGAGACAGTATAACGGTTGCTAGGAAGGTTGGAATGGGAGCAGAAACTGTGTTGTGGAGACCGCAAGTAACATGGGACAAGGGCAGCATAATAATAATTTTATTATGGCCTTCCTTGAGAAGTGTTTAGACGTAACTTTATGCGAAAATCATTCCGCATAGATGCAAGGAAGATATCTGTAAGTATGAAATTGTCGAGGCAAACCAATGTTTGAGGAGAAACTGTAGGGATCTTTTCACCACGTACGCCTTGTAAACCCAATACCTACCTAAGTATTTGTAATCGGCCGGCCGGCATCTGTCGCCAAGATAACAAAAAAATGGCGCACTAAATATTTATTTATCACCGATTACAGCTATCTCTGACTTAATCGATAAATTATTGGAATACACCTGATTAGAAGTCGGGGCCTCGGTTATCTTCAAGTTGAAGCTCCGATTACAAGTTAAACCAAGATTATAAAATTGTCCCGGTTTAACAAAATAAGGTCGTTGCCAAATGGTTACCTGCATGACACAGTCTATCCCATAGGAATTCATTTACTCAAATTAGGCTGACAATCAGCACTTTTTGAACGTTAAATTACATAGACAGTCCCACAAAAGGCCCGCCCGTCACCACTTCTTAGTGTTTGAGCTGCGAAGAAGAAGTGGCTCAGCAAACTTCCTAGCAACACGTCTGTCCCACTTGCAACGACTTTATAGGTGGTTGTAAATTCGCAGGATTTGATAATCTTAAAGATCAATCCATCGTTGATACTGTCGATAAGTCCGAGAAAATAATTTAGACGTCATTTTTTTGGGCTTGTGACTGTCACCGAAAAATGGCGAACCCCGTAAGATTATAAAATATATTTAGATATTGTAAACTCTCGATAAATTGTCAACTGAAATTTATAATACTTTTTTACGCATCAAAATTTGGTAGTCTATAATATAGATACCTAGTATAATAGTAGGTATACACAGTGCCTAACTTAGTGAGTATTTCAATCAAAAGCGCACGTACGCACGTGCTAATAAATTGGATGCCTATTGCATCATGTTGTAATCAAATTATGTAAAACAGTTATTCCAATAGACTTAAGTGATGACTTGAATATCTCAGTCTTTATATGGCGATTCATTCACATTCACACCTAAGTGTTACTTTTCTAGGTAGGTACTATTTACAATACCTTACATTCCTGTTCAGGTACTTTACCGAATATTAAAATACCATCATCACGTTACCTTTAGATTAATTTAAAAATATTGATTGTACCTAACTTGTTTAATTGAACATTTAGGGAGATTCCATAAGTTTCAATAATAACATGAATACTTTAGTTAATACTATAACTAATCGATCAAGAGTTTAGTTTATCCATTGACTTGTTTCTATATTTCTTGACAGAGGCGTTCGACACGGTTTGGAAATATTTACTTCTTAGAAGCTGGAGGCGGTAGGACAGGAATCCAGGAATAATGACTTACGTTTAAAGTAATCTCAAAAATCGCATGCAAGTCATGAAAAATCTTTTTAGCCTTCAGCTTCCTGTAAAAGATAAACTATGGAGTCCTGCAGGGCAGTAAATTAGGTCCGCACTTTTTAAGCTACGATGTTATCATCATAGACCAAGTTGTCCTACGCTTTAATTTACATTCAAATTCGATAAGTGTATATCTACTTAACCTTTTCGCCGCCAACGTACACAAAACGCAATGCCTCGCCGAGCGCCAAGCTATAAATGTATAACTAAATATACAGTAAACAGTAGTGATGGGGATATCGTCATATCGATGAATAAGATTTGTACGCGTAAAGTTAAGATTTAAAGTTGATTTTACGAATATAAATAAAAACTGATTAAATATTTCCAGATTTTATTTTATTTCACAGTATCCTTAATAAGAAAAAACAGTATAAATTATGAGTATCAAAGAAACTAATACATAACTCAATTAGAACTATAAGGAATGGGGTACATCTCTATTTGTTTCATGATCTCATTCTTTAACTTCATATCAAGTTATTGGCACTGAGGGCACGTTGAATTCGATTCTGATCAGGGATGGGGTCTATGGTCTTTCTTTCTTCTATTTTTGTTTATTCCTGTGTTTTTTTAATAACTTCAGTCAACGTTTTTTACCGTAGGTATCTAAGTAGCAGAATTTTTAATTGTTTTTAAAGTGTTTTTTGAAATGGAAAGTAAGTATATATTTAAATTCTATCACGCTTGTAGCCGTGTACTTATCAAAGCATTGTTTTTTAAGTGTTGTTTCTGTTCTTTTCTTAACTCATGTATCGGTAGCGTTTACCCATCACATACATACTTACGTTTACATACTTATTGAATTCCTACTCTTTGATGAATAAACATTATTATTATCATCCAGTTAGACATACCTCAGAATTATCTTCTGGTTCAATGTTCTCCACAAAATACTCCGAGTCCGATTCCACACCTTGCAAAATTTTAAGAAGTTCGTCCGAATCAAGTTCTTCACTCATTTTTCTATTTGTTATCAAGTGAAAGAAAGAAAGATGCGTGCGCGCGAATCCGATTTTGTGCTGCACTATGCCAAAGTGACCTTGACAGCCGCACGCCTATGACGTCACTGACCAACTTCTATAGTAGTTCGTGGCACTCGGTGGCGCACAGGGGCATAGACGACCAATTGTTTTGTAGAGATGGGAAAATAACTATCGACAAGAATTGGTAACAACTTTATAATTACGTATCGGCATCTACCTGAAGGCCGAAATTCATCTACTATCCTTTGTAATGAAGTAGATAACTAAGTTCATATTTTATTGACCTCAAATTGTTTTCGATATTCGTAACTTTCTGTATTTATAAATATTTCAATGGTGAAATCAACCTTTCACGGCACATCACTGGCCAACTTGATATGAAGTGATTGGCGTACTGAGGAATGAAACAAAATTCGGAGTTTCTGTTTTTGCCGATTTTAGGACAAACTAGGGCTTATTTTGTGTAGAAAAATAAAAAACAGGGTAGTAGACAGTGCTATCTTAAATAATAAAATGAAACAAAGCTTTTAATCACAGTAAATTTATTTTAATGAGATAGTTAAAATGAACAACTTCTATAGAAGTTGTGGCGCTGGTGGCACGAAAATCCCGAACTTCTATAGAAGTGCTTGGCGGTGAAAAGGTTAAATCTTTTTTCACACCACCTGCACGAAAACGTCGAGTACAATGTTATTGGTGGACCACTCGGCACAGCCACCTCTCTTCATTGCTTGAGCACACACAATTTTCTCGCAGTAGGTGTGAAAAGTTGAGTATGCTCCTCAGGGATAAAGGGGTGTTTGCCTTGGGCTAACTTAAATACCTCGCTGCATTCAGGATTCTTGTATTAACTCCCTCGCTTCACTCGTGAGTTAAACTCTAAACTAACTTAACTCACGAATTCTTTATTGCATTCGGGATTCTATATGACGCCCGTGACATAAGACACTGCGTTATCCCCTTGGTGCATACTCTACTATTTTTACATACATGTAAGTTAGTAAAAAAAAGATTTACTTACCTACTTCTTATCACCATAGCGATTAGTGCGATATTTTTTACTGTAGATATATGTATTAGTAATGCACTTATGCGCGTTGATAGGTAGGTAAGTCGGTGCAAAGCGCACTTCACAGTCATCAATAAGAAAAAAAAACATACTACACCGAGGAGCTTACCATAGTGCTCTGTGAGCTGAACGTACCTACACCCACTTAATCATTATCACACGTTAGAAATCTTCTGCCTGTTTTCAGTAACAGTAGGCGACTCTTCGGTAAATGAATACCTTAACAAGCACGCTGTTTGATTTTCCTATTCGTGCGATTGATTCGAGCGTTGGAAAACCAAAACGGCGTTTTATTAAAGCAACACACCATAGATAAGTCTCGTGCAGCGCTACTTGGTTAAAATATGCGTTAAACTTCTATCTCCTTCCAAAGTGTCCTTGCCTTTCAAGGAGGACACTTTGGTCTGTCACTTTTGGTTACTCAGAAACGAATTCTGACTTCCTTTCAAAGTTATCGCAACATCAAACTTAACAAATTGCCAATGGTAGCTATGGCGTAAATTATCGTTGAATGAGTGACGCGTCGATCTTTTTTTGCAGAAACCACGTTTGAACCAGGAATTAAGCAGCCGCATTTTAACCGATCCTGGTTATGCGACGCTAGCCCAGGTCGATCCGTGGATGGGTGATCTATGACTTGACCTGGGTAAGCGTCGCTTCCCTAATCACACATACCGAGACTCCTCCATGCCTAAAAGCACGTTAAGCCGTTGGTCCCGACTGTTATTTGAAGATAATGCTTCTGCCTATCCGTAACGATTGTCAAGTCGTTACGGATAGTCAGAAGCCGGTAAATCAGACACCAGTTTTGCCAAGGGGTATCTGTAAGAGATTGCCCTGTGCTATAAGACCGCCCATTGTACACTTGTTTTTTAAACGTTTGAACTATGTTTGGGATGAGGTGTACAATAAAGTATAAATAAATAAATATCGTGTTACCCAGTTACTGGGTTCTGAAGGTCAGATAGGCAGTCGCTCCATGTTAAATACTGGTACTCAGCTTCATCCGGCTAGGCAAAAAGCCAATACCAATATAGTTGGGAAAAGAGTTCTGAATTTGAGATAATATTAAAATTTTCGAACATACAACTCTATGTCGAAAATTGCATTAAGTTCAAATTCTATTGCAGCCTATACTTTTTTCCTATGTTAATCAAATGGTCAGTTAACAACACAACCCTCAAGTGCCTAATACTTAAATTTGAAATTTAAGTTTACTTAACTTCACACAAACACATTAACTCACGCTTTGTTCTATGGAAGGTAATCTTTAAAGTAAAGGTGACTATTTTCTTGACCAATGTTAAGTAAAACTAGGTACTGCCAGGCTCAAATTGGGCAGTGACCGCTGGGCAAGTCTCCACGCAATTGTTAGGTCTTGTTCCTGATAATAAATAGTACCTTATGTTTTTAAAGATAATTGTTAAAATGAGTTAAAATTGTAAGCATTTTGTTTTATATAAACATTTATTTTAAAGTAATATCTAAGATATGTTGTATAAGAGATTAATTTCTATTGTTTGGGAATGTTAACCCTTGATCTACCTATATTGATTACTAGAAAAGTGGCTGGGTAACAAATCGCTCAACGATTGGACCACGATCCTGGCATCACCTGATATCGTGGACCAATTGTAGAGCGAGGTTGACGGCAGAACCGTCGGGGATTTTTTGGGAGTAGCGGGGACGCGTACGGGCATTCTCTCCCGGACCGCCGTTTTGAGACATCGGATTAGATTGATTGTTCTGAGCAGTGAAAAGATTAAGAATTGCATAGTTGTTTGTACTTAATGTAATTAATAAAACTAAGTGAACAGTTTGAGTTTAACTTTATACAGTCCTCCCAGTTGAAATAGTTTCCTCTTAATAATAAAACTGTGACCGCTAAGGCAACGAGTCTTATACAATGGTGTCTTGAATGTAAGGATCGTCGAACTGCGACCGGCCCAGAAGGAGGTATCGAGATGGTTTGGACATGTACCATGAGGGCTGGTTCAAGGCGGCGCGGTAGAAGACACTAGAAGGAATTATGGGAGGGCTTTGTCCGAACAGGAACGGCTAGTTAAAAAACTTTTATTGTTATTTTTTACTTTTTGGTGCTTTAATTTGGAAGTCGGTATTTTTTTTAATTTTTTAGGGGTTACTCTCCACAACCAAATTGACATTCACATATGCGTACTCCTTCACAGCGTAGCGGCTTGATGTTACGCCATGAACTGGTGTAAACAATGAACACAAATTCGATTTCAGCAATCCCGGTCCATTCGCTATCATTTATTGAAGAGTTCCGTTGCCTTTCTCCGAAGTTCTTCATCAGATCTTCACCAAATTTAATGGGACCACTCCGAGAAAATACTCTTCCAAAAAATACCCAAATCGCTTCAAGTGTGCCTATAAAATTTGAAAAGTTCCCTCTATTTCTCCAGGAACCCATCATCAGATTCTGACCTGATGACCACGGAACCACCTGAAAAGTCTACCCTTTCCAACAACAAAATAACTTTCCAAATCGGTCCAGGCGTCTTCGAGTAAGAAATCGGGAAACATTCACAAAAAATCAAAAAAGGTTCCGGCGAATTGAGAACCTCCTCCTTTTTAGAAGTAGGTTAAAAATGCCATAAAATAGTCGATACGTGTTCTAAATTGTTATTCAATTAGTTTATTGATGTCCGCGAACGATGCATTTGACAAGGCAAGGCATTTTAACCGACTTGCAAGAGGCCGGAGGTGAGATATCTAGATTAGTCTAAATTTTTCTATAAGTAAGTAACTTAAGTACCAGGTGCAGTAGGTACACGCGTAAATAGATAAGATTCTATATTCTATCACTTTATCGTACATTTTGAAACCTGGGCTTAAGATAGTCTGAACTGATTATGCAAAATTGATGATGTCCTTCAGAAAGGTCATTTAACTACCTACATTTATTGCATTTTAGTCTTGGTTAGCAGGACCTGAGTGGTCAAGCAAGATTATTTTATTTTACCTAAAAAAGCGTGTTTGAAGGTAGGATCATAGTATCATACACTAATATATTATATGAGAGGTACCTAGGATCGTGTAGGGCGTAGTTAACTACTATTTTGTAATCTGGTTACTAATTACGATTAAAAGTAGTTAACTACATGTAGTTAAGATTACATGTAACTTAACTACAGTAATCAAAAAACATGAAGACTGAAGAAGTTTTTAAAACTACTTCAGTCTAGTATCATCTAGTACCTACTTATAATTATACTGATTATTTGAGTTCTAAGAACTTATATTTTGTAATTAAATAAACATGTTATGTGTTGTAATATATGTTTTGGAATCTGGCTACATAAAAAAAACTTCAGTTTATTTCACATAATAATATGTTTATTTTCATGAATAATTAAATGCATGGATTGAAGTCGTAGATGTGAGTATTGACATGATATCAAAAAATCAAAATTACTCTGCAAACATCAACTTAATTCAAATTATTTGCGAAACAAATAAAATAAAAGTCGATTGTGTTAATCATTTAAATAAGCCGTTAGTTCTACACGTTTTTCGGACATTTCATCCGACAGCTTGTGAGATTGGGAATGGTTTATTATATTTGCGTATGAAAACAGTCTTTCCACTGGAGTCGAAAGACTATTGTATTTTATGAATACTTTTTTGACTACCTACCTAGCAAACGACAAGAACGACTCGCGCGCTTGATTGCTTTTTTTAAATACCTACGCAAAATCATTTTAAATGTGTAGTTATAAAACGTAATCTCGTAATCGTGATTGCAACTAAAATTAGTAGTTAGTAGTCAAAATGTTTAACTACGTCTCACGATTATTTCATGTTATTTATAATTAAGATTACTCTATCTATTATATGAAATCGTAGTAGTTAGTAATCAGTAGTTAGATTTCACATTGTTAGGATAGTAAACAGCTAAAGCACGTCAAAGACTGCAAAGTGCTGCCAGGAGAAGACTTGGTCTCACAGCACAGACTCCTGGTTATGGTATTAGCGATTAAAACACAGTGTACAAAAAGCAAAGAGCGTCCTCCTCCTAAAATAAAATGGCATATGCTAGAGAAGAATGATTGTGCAAAGGAATTTAGAGACCGAGTTGTAGACAAAATAGAAATGGGAGACATGAAGGATCGAAGTGTGAATCAAAGCTGGAATGAGATAGCTGGGTGTGTTAGACAAGCAGCGAAGGATATTTTAGGAGAGATAAAAGGAAGGGGCACAATAGAGAGGGATACATGGTGGTGGTCGACAGAAATACAGAAAGTGTTGAAGGAAAAAAATTCAAGGAATGTCAGAGTGTAGAGCTGGAAAGCGTTAGTTGGAAAGCTGAAAAAAAGAGAGAGTATGATATTTTAAAGAAAAAAGCTAAGAAAGCCGTGGCAATAGCGAGAGCAAAAGCTCAGGACAAATTATTTGACACACTGGACAGCCCAGCTGGCCTGACCTGTACCGGCTTTCTTGAGCCAGAGAGAGGAAGGCGAAGGATGTTAGTCGGATAAGATGTTTGATGGAATGAAAAAAAAAAACGTGTTGCGCCGACCCCAAGTAACATGGGATAAGGGCAGGAAGATGATGAGGATAGTAAACAGCTACTGGCTTGGCACATATAAAAATGCGGATGATTCTATACCTAGATCTACACGGGACCAAAACTAGAGCTCTATCTTATTAAACTATCCTAGCTTGACACGTTACCTCACTATCATACTAACCTAGAAATTAAGCCAGTTAGATATTATATAATGGAAATCATCAAATGACTTCTTCCGCCCTGGGTGGAGCGGAAGGGCGTGTCAGACTCTTACTGACTAAAATCCATCCGTGTTCCTTCTCAAGCCCTTTGCGTTCTAGGGCCGCGGTGACTCTTGCAAAAAAATTCCGCAACCCTGGCAGGTTCTGACCCTAGCGGGCCCCGTCTCCTATGCTGACAAATCTTTGAGGCGCGCGTGGAACACAACGCGCCATCGACGCCTGGTGGTGATCGGACAGTGAGTCACCTAACGCTGGGGATCGCCCTGCGACTCCCGACGCCCGAGGCGTCATCTTCTGTAGCGGCGGTTGAGTCGAAGGCTTTGTCTCTCCCACGCGCGGCCCGCCTCCTCCTTCGCTAGCATTACTGCTTCGCAGAAGGANGTGACCGCTTCCCGTGCCTCCTCGCTCCGGACCATGGATAGCCATATCGTATAACACACCGTATTACTTACATAGAGCCAGATTAAAAAATCGCCGTTGGTAATCCGGCTGAACGTGAGGTAAAGCCTTACGTTGGAAGTCTCTTTGTAGAACGTTCTAGCGGCGTCCAACGTTTAGCTTTATAGTTATACAACATTTTATTTTATCAACATTAATGGACGGGCTGGCAGATGCACTGTTCGTCTGTCTATCACCAGGCTGTATCACATGAACCGTGATAGCTAGTCAGTTGAAATTTTCACAGATGATGTATTTCTGTTGCCACTATAACAAATAATAAAAATAAATAAAATTTAAAAAAAGGGGCCATACAAGGAACATGTTTTTTTCGGCTTATGGTACGGAACCCTTCGTGTGCAAGCCCAACTTGCACTGGGTCAGTTTTTAGAATAGGGGACCCTGGGGCTGGTTTTAACAGGGGTACTTACATAGAACCTATTCGACTTACCACGCTAATTCCAACGCACTTTGTGCCTACGAATACGGG